>CM039597.1:52599578-52943555 GCA_022457205.1 Saccharum spontaneum
TTTGTACAGTACTCCCTCTGTCCCAGTGTCGTTTTCGGTTGCTGTGCCCGCAAGTTTAACTTGATTCGTATAAAATACGTGTAGCATTTGTATCTCCAAATAAATTTATTAAAAAACTAGATTCAAAGATCTTTCCAATAATACTAATTATATATCATAAATATTAATATTTTTTAATATATATTTAATTAAAGTTATTTTTTGGGAAACGTAAAGCGACGTATATTTAGGGATGGTGAGAGTATGTTAGTCGCAAAGTTTTTTTAAAAAAAAATTGGCTGCGAAGTTTGTAGCATACTGAGAAGAATTTATAGATGGCTTGGTAGCTAATAGTAGTAGCCTAGTAGAGCGTAGGGACAAGGGAGGCGAGCTATCTGGACCTCTGGTGCTGTGTTTGTATTATTCGAGTCCGGAAATCCCCGGGAATTACACGGGCTATGGTACGTGATATGGTTGAAATTTTGCCTACGGGGAGAAAGGTTTCTCTTTTTTTATTCACTTTTCCTATACTTCAGTCGTCTGAATTTTGTGTTGGTTGTTCACGCGATGTTCTATGATGAATTTTATGATATTCATGTAGTTTATATATGTGATGTTCTATGATGTTTTTTATGATGTTCACGTACATACGACAGTCACCTGAATTTGTGTTTGCTGTTCAGGCGACGTGTGGTGATGTTCACATAGTGTACACGTAATGTTCTAGGATGTATTTTACGATGTTCGCATAATGTTCCATGATTCTAAATTTGTTTAACACTTTTCCTATACTTCAGTCGCTTTTTTATTTGGTTCAGATGACATTCCTGCTTCTCCTGTCGCAGGCTGTGTGCTGTTCCATGATTTGTTAGTACTCCTGAACTACTAACAAAAAATGGCGTCCTCCTGGGGTATGGTATTTGTGTTTTTTCCACTTCTTTTTCCCTGAATGAATAGCTAAAAAATAAAAAATGGCGTGCAAATGACAGTTTTGACAAGTCGTCTAGGGGGGGAAAAAAAGGAAAGACACAAAATTGAAAGAACTAGTGGCCACATAAAAAAGCTGAAGTTCTACTAGTGTTATACAAACACACAATTTATCTACTATCAAACTATGGAATTTTACAGTTTGTTTTGGTACATAGAAGAGAGAGGATAAAAATTTGGAATTTTGTTTGTGCACACGTGCTATGTATCAAGACATAACTTATAATCCGAAATTTGTCTAAAAAAGTTATAATTTGAAATGGAGAGGAAATCTTTTTTTCTTTTGAAATTAAAGCTAACTACTCACTACTCTCGTGTCTTTATTGAAGCATCAATATAATTACAATTAATCAGAAACATGTGTGTAAGGCTGGACGAAAAACTCGAAGCTCGTTAGCTCGCTCGGCTCGTGGCTGGCTCGACTCAGCTCGGCTCGGCTCGTTACGATAACGAGCCGAGCCGAGCCAAGATTTTAGCTCGTTAGCTATAACGAGCCAACTCGAGCCAGCTCGCGAGCCGCTCGCGAGCTAAACGAGCTAAGCTTTCAGGAAAAAAAGTATCAAAACTTGTATTAGTTTTTGTATTACTTCATGTCTTGTACTTTACAATTGACTAGTAACTGGTCTAGACCCTATAAATTGACTGGTAACTGGTCTAGATGCATTTCTTTTGTATTATTATTATTCTCAAACTTTAAATAAATACAAATATTATATTTTGTGTATTTTTTATACCTGGCTCGCGAGCTTAACGAGCCAGCTCGAGCTTTTAACGAGCCGAGCCGAGCTGGCTTTCTGGCTCGTTAGGATAACGAGCCGAGCCGAGCTGGCTCGTTATCTTAACGAGCCAGAACGAGCCGAGCCCAAACGAGCCGAGCCAGCTCGATATCCAGGCCTACATGTGTGTGGCACTACTAGGCAAAATTTAACCAAGGCGGGTGTCTTAGATTTGCCGAGGCGGGCATCACAACTGCCTCGAACGAAAGGTCACGGTAAATAAATCTTTACCAAGGCGGTTGAAATGCCTGCCTCGGTAGATCAAATAAAAAAACAAAAAAAGAAAAAATCCATGGATAAGCCCAACGAGCCCACCCATGGGCCCACCAAGCCCATCCACGTGCCGCACCGCCGTCCCGTCCGCTCGCTGTAGGAGGTCGACAGCTCGCCGGATCCGCCCGTTGCTCGCCGGATCCGGCTGGAGTCTTGCCCTTCACCATCGCCGGGGAGAGGTTGCTGCTGCTGCTGCTCTGGATCTGGGCCAGCCTGCTGCTGCTGCTGCTTCGCCTGCCACCGGATCCGGGGAGAGGGAAGAGGCGCCGCTGAAAGCTCAAGTTTGGTTTTGGTAATTAATGACACCAAGTTGCTAATGCCATGTGTTAAGTGTTTTGAGTTAGGCATAAGCAACACATGTGATGAAGATGTACGTGGCAAGGAGTGGTGGCCACAAGATCACAAAGAAATGGGGCATGGACATGAAATGACAATCATGGTGGAGATGCACATAATATGATGGACTTGATGATCAAGTGGAAGAGAAGGATCTATGAGCGCAAGGCAAAGGTATAATCGTAGGGTTTTCCTTTTGCCGGTCTAAGATGAGTAGAGAAGTGATTGACCGGGTTTAGGATACATAGCCGACTATCAAGAGGGGAAATCACGGTTAGCTCGGAAATCAAGTGCCACTAGATCAATGTCTTGAGCATATGCATAAGGATCTAGTTGAGAACTAACATAACGTCTTGAAAATGTTTGTGAAATGCTAACACACATGCACATGGTGGTGTACACTTGGTGGTGTTAGCACATTTGCGAAGGCGGTGGAGTTTAAGCGGTAGAGAGGGGTTTGGGTTCCTCTCTCCCTCCCGCCGAGCTTGCGAGGCGGGATTCGGCGCTTTTTGGAGAAGTGAAATGCCTATTTTCTATTGCGCCGGAAGTCGAAAAATAAACGGAGGCGAACGGCGGTCACTGTGATGACCGGACGCTGCACCGGACGCGGTCTCGGTTTGACCGGACGCGTCCGGTCAGTTCATCACAGTGCTGCCCGCTAGGGTCTGTGACCGGACGCGGGTCTGGCCTGACCAGCGCGTCCGGTCAGTTCAACTGGGCGTAAAAGATTAGCGCGCGACCGGCGCGTCCGGTGCCTCACGGAACCGGAGCGTCCGGTCAAGTGTCCAGAGAGGCAGAGCGCAGCGGAGTGACGATCGGACGCGCGGCGCGTCCGGTCACGTACGACCGGACGTGTCCGGTCGCAGCTGGAGCTTACTGGAACGCGACCGGACGCTGGCACTGTCACGTCTGGTCAATCGAAGGAGCGCGTCCAGTCAGGGCAACAGCTAGTTCTGACACGCACTGTTCACGTCTGTCGTGTAGTGACCGGACGCGTCCGGTCACCCTGACCGGAGCGTCCGGTCAGCGTGATTTTCGCTGCGTCGTCCGTAACGGCTAGCTGCGTACCCCTTCGTTATAAATAGAGGATGTCCGTGGTTTGAGGGTAACTCTTGCACATTTTGAGACCTAGAGACATCCTTTGAGCTAGAGAACAACCCCTCCACTCATCTCTTTGCTTAGTTGCACATCTTGAGTGAGATTGAGTGAGATTCAAGTGCATTGCTTGAGAGTTGCATTCTAGAGGCACTTGATCTTCGAGTTGCTGCGGATTTCTTGTTACTCTTCCGTGTTTCCCGACACGGTAGACGGCTTGGAGCAGCGGAGGTGATTGAGCTCGCAATTGGAGATTGTTGGAGCCCTCACCAAGTGTTGTAAGGGGTTCTTGATCCTTCCCCACGGGAGTTCGCGAATTGGATACTCTAGTGGAGCTCGTGGCTTGGAGGATCCCCATCTTGTGTGCGGTTGTGCGGTGCCCGCCGAGGGCTCGACTCTTGATAGTCGATTAGCTCGCGAACCGACAAGTGGGTGTATCGCCACAACGAGGAGTAGCTTGCCGGGAAGCAAGTGAACCTCGGGATAAATTCTTGTGTCATTCTCTTCCCGAGGATTTCTCTTGTGTGATTGATTGATTGGTACTTCTCATCTCTACATGGCGGTATAATCACTCGAAGCTCTTCTCTCGTATTACATCTTGTATCTAGCTTGTTGTTGTTGTGTTTAGTGGATAGCCTTGTACTAGACTTGTGTAGGTGGCTTGCTTATTTAGTTAGAGCTAGTGCTTTTTGCTCCGCTACCTTTTGTACTAACTTGTGGTTAAGTAATTCTTGTAGAAGTTTTAATTAGGCTATTCACCCCCCTCTAGCCTATTTGGACCTTTCAGCCGCCGTCGCTGGGGAGAGGCCGCTGCTGCTCCGACCGCCACCGGATCCGGGGAGAGGGAAGAGGCGCCGCTGCCACCGCCGCTGCTCCGGATCTGGGTCAGCCCGCTGCTGCTGCTCCTCCCACCACCAAATCCGGGGAGAGGGAGAGGCGCTGCCGTCGCCGGGGAGAGGGAGAGAGGGGACGCCGTCACTGGGGAGAGGGAGAGATGCGCCAGGAGAGGCGTGGGGCTTAGGGAGGGAGAGGCGATGGGGTTCACCGGGAAGAGGGAGAAATGAGGGAGAGGGATGAGGGCGACGCAACTACGCATGGGGGAAGGGGCACGACTGAGAGAGGGATGGGGGCTAGGGTTTCCTCAGTATATACTCCTAGTTAAAATCGGGCTCAGATGGGCTTTGCCAACAGTTGGTGGGCTCGGCCATATTAACCGCCTCCAAAAATGGTTTGATTTTCCCCGGCGGACCTCTTATAAAGCACGCCTCAGTTAATAAATTTTAGGAGGCGGTTATTTTTTTACCGCCTCGGTAAATTGATTTGCGAGGCGCTTGCCTATGACGGCCTCGATTAATTCCATGCATTAACCGAGGCGGTTTGAAAGCCCGCCCGCCTCCGAGGCCAACTTAAAAACACCTCGCAAAAAAGAGCTGACGGCGGTGTCCTGGAAGCATAAGTTGTTTGGTTACCGGCCGTTGTCAGCCACGCATGTTGTGGCATCGCCACAGAAGTCTGACGGAGAAATTGGCTGCCATAGTTGTGGCGAGATTCCCTTCTTCAGCTAGTTAAAAAAGTTATGACATGCCTCAACTTAGTGCTCAGCCAAACAACTGCTTTATGACTGTGGCAGCCTTACTTTGTTGTGGCACGGTGGCGGGCAACCGAACGTCCCCTAAGGGCAGCCCCTACGCAGGAAATGGGCGGTGGTTTCAACAAAAAGATTCATTTCACCTAGACAAGGATAGATTGAAACCACTGGTATCACAACGCTATAAATTTTTTTATAGCTTCTACTACGTTGTTTGCAGAGTCTTTTTCCGACTAGACCACTCTACTTTATGCTCCAAGCCAACGCTTTTTTGCTGCAATGTATGGCTTCGACTGCAGCTTGTGCTTTTCGTCAGACAAAGCAAATGTCTCCTCTGTCAGCCACACTTACATGCTGCGAAGCCACCTTCCCATCTTCTCTCACCTCCACATGGGTATCCGAGCCTATGTGTCACAATGGGGCGCGGTACACAATGGAGCATTGGGGAAGGCCTAAGCACCAGTGCCTTGGCACCTGCCTGCGGCATGCCGCACCTGACCATCCCGACCATGAGGGCCCATGCGGCCATGCCACGGTGGCCTCGACGTCCGCCATCTCCACGGGCATGCGGAAGCAGCCACGACGGCCGCTGCACGAACAGGAATAACAGGAAGACGTGCGGACACGAGCAATTGATGTCGTAGAGCGGACAACGTGGCCGCGGCGGCGGCACAGCCAATAGATATATGTACTCCCTCTGTCCCTTAATATGTGTCTCTAGAAAACCGTATTTGCCTCCGTACACTTATAAAGGGACGGAGGGAGGGACCAGGAGCACCACCGTGAGTCCGACCAGTGTGGCTGTGCCCAGTCACCGCGTTGAGGTCGCAGTCAGGGCCTGTTTAGATGCAAAAAATTTGGCAAAATGGACACTGTAGCGTTTTCGTTGTTATTTGGTAATTAGTGTCCAATCATAGTCTAATTAGGCTTAAAAGATTCGTCTCGTGGATTTCGTCTAAACTGTGTAATTAGTTTTATTTTTTATTTATATTTAATGCTTCATGCATGCGTTCAAAGATTCGATGTGACGGGGAATGTAAAAAATTTTGTAAAATTCTTGGGGAACTAAACTGGGCCTCAGTCGGTGGCAAAGCTGACGGCGGCAGCACCTTTTACCTCTGTCTTGTCACCGGGAAATTCGGCGATGTACTTCTACGTGACCAAGGGCTTGTTTAGATACCTAAATTCACTCCTAAATTCTACTATACAAAAAGAAGATTCCCCGTCACATTGAAATATCGGCATATGCATGGAGTATTAAATATAGATAAAATTAAAAACTAATTATACAGTTTTGTTATATTTTACGAGACGAATATTTTGAGCCTAATTAATCAATATTTGAATAATTATTAGTAAATAAAAACAAAAGTGCTACAGTGCTACGGTACTCCACTATGCAGATTCAGGAGCTGCCGATTCAGATAACTGAACAAGGCCCAACAGAAAGAAAATGGAGAAAACTTTAATGGAAGGAAAGGAAGTGAGGCAAATCTGCCACCCCTTGCATGCGTGCATGTCCTCCCTGCATGCACGGTGATTGTGCATTTCCTTTCCTTGAAAGACGTGTGGTTGGCATGGAGAAAACCGGCAGATGATGTAGGGGAAGGGGGAAATCGGCCCGAGGCTGCGCCGGTCGCCCACATTTTCGTCGTTCTAGATAAAAACGATGACATTTGTCATTTGACGTTCTTTTAGTTGTGTGGTTGTAGTGTAAATAATGTGTATATATATATATATATATATATATATATATATATATATATATTGTAGATCGTAGATTAGCTAACAAATGGTGTGGAAATGGCAGTTTTGATAAGTCGACGACTAGGGGAAAAATGAAAGAAATAAAAATTGAAAAAATTAGTGGCTACATAATTTTTTCAATCCTTTTTTCCCCTTATTATTAGCTAACAAGTAACAAACGGCGTGGTAATGACACTTTTCGTAAGTCACCTAGGGAAAAAATAAAAAGAAGGAAAAAATTGAAAGAAATGAACTACGAGTGTTAAACAAACACACACAATTCTTTCTTTCTTTTTTGAGGGGAAATATGGATTTCCATTACTCAGACAAAGCTGAATCTTCAGCAATTACAGACTGAATATATGCCGAAATGGAGACCAACACTGGTTCCTCTCCCAGATCACACACACTATCAATACTAGCCAACTCATGAGCTACCCTATTACAAGAGTGAGGACACTGTTGGACACTCCATGAAATAAAATTCCACACTAACAGGCTTCTTAGTTCTTCAACAAGACTGAAAACATCGCTGAGGGCATAGTCCTCTGAGTAGGCCGCTTGAACCACGGCAAGAGCATCCGTTTCAATAACCACATGTCCAACGCCAGCCACAACGGCCGCTTGTGTACCCTGGGCCTCGTTTAGATTGCGGAATAGGGGTGAAAAACACTGTATAAGAATTCCTGTAGCATTTCGTTTGTATTTGGTAAAAATTATCCAAATTTTGACTAACTAGGCTTAAAATGTTCATCTCGCAAAGTACAACAAAACTGTACAATTAGTTTTTGATTTCATCAACATTTAGTACTCTATGCATTTGCCGACATTTTGATGTGACGGGGAATCTTCTTTTTGCATAGTGAAATTTGAGGGGAGAATTGGAAAACTAAACATGGCCCTGGATGCATGCAATGAGCTCACCATGCAAAGCATTCATCAGCGCCTCCGATCTTCCACGAAGAGCCGTGACCACGTCACCTGACGAATCCCGTATACAGCCCCAACCGCCATTGCCCGTTCCTGCATCGAACGCAGCATCGCAGTTGACCTTAACAAGGGGCCTGTGTAGATGGTGAAAAAGTTTGAGTTCGGCTACTGTAGCACTTTTCGTTGTTATTTGACAAAATTTATTTAATTATAGACTAACTAGACTCAAAAGATTTGTCTCGACATTTACGGACAAACTGTGTAATTAGTTTTTTCTTTCGTCTATATTTAGTACTCCATGCATGTGCCGCAAGATTTGATGTGATAGATACTGTAGCGCTTTTTAGGTTTGCTTTTTGGGTAGACATGCCAACTAAATAGGCTCAAGGTGGCCTTCTGGCTTCTCCCATTTATGGGTTCTGCAGGGTCTCGCCACAGCCGACGGTCGCTCCTGCTTGCGCCACGTACTCAGCAGCAGTCACCTGAATACTATGCGCCAGGCTTGTCGGATCACGTCTTGGCTCGCCTTCTCTAATTCTGTTGCGCTCGGTCCAGCACCACCATAGGGCAATGCAGCACAGTGATTTCTGCTCCTCTTTCATAGCCATGGTCGACTCCAGCACCACGTATTCATAATGCTCCATCTCAAAAGAACACATTTGCTTATCTGCGCATCCATGATGAACCTTGAGGAAAATATGCTTTCTACTACAATTTGTAAAAGCAGAAATACGCTTTTAGGTACTGCATGTATACGTTCATAAAGGAAAACATGCAGTAAGCTACTCATAAGACTGATTGGGTTTTTTGTCTGCCATACCATCTCAAAAGAACACGTTTGTTTTCTAGAGCACAACATTATACATCTAGTCCCTAGGAAAGCACACATTTGTTGCAGTAACCTGCAAAATGTGGTTTAGGCCCCGTTAGGTTCAAAAAATTTTGCAAAAGAACAGTAGATTCCCCGTCACATCGAATCTTTAGACGCATGTATGAAGCATTAAATATAGATAAAAAATAAAACTAATTACACAGTTTAGACGAAATGGACGAGACAAATCTTTTAAGCCTAATTAGACCATGATTGGACACTAATTACCAAATAACAACAAAAGTGTTACAGTTGCATTTTACCAAAAATTTTGCCAACTAAACAAGGCCTTACTTGCTTCCATTTATATGGCCTGCATCTTGCTTCTCTGTACATGTCCTGCATGTTTAAAAAAATGATATCATGTGTCAGCAATTTTTTGCTGGATGGAGATAAAAAAGGATGCATATGAAAAAAAACCTTATGTTGCCTATTTGAGACTACATTATTGTCTGAAAGTAGAAGTATTATTGCTTAATTGAGGTGCCAAAAAATGATAACATGTGTCAGAAATTTGGTGCGAGTATCAGAAATTTGGCAAGAATACATTATTGTTGCCAAAGAAGTTTCCTCCGATCTTTTCCACAGGTAACATCCATTTTTTATTTAAAACTCAGACCAGGTGCTCTCTTCGTTCTCTCTCGAACACATAACAAAGCTGATAGCAATTAACTAACAAACGGAAAATGGTACCAGTGGCAACTTTGCTGTGAAATATAATTCCATACCACAAGAACATTACATTTCTAGTCATTTTACAAAAGGTGACTAAGTGATTGAACCCATTCAGACATAGATGCATAAGTTTGGAGGGGGGATCAACCTATTCCCGATAATGATGACATACATGCATCGACCTGGAATCCTCTAACTGAAACTACTAGTCATGCTTAGCTAAAATGGTACTCCTACAGTCCTACTACTAGTAGCAAGGTATTGGCTGAATTATGACACAATATATGCATGATCTAGTTAGGGCAACTATGATGGAGGACGCACCAAGTACCATGCACGCTAATAAAGAAAGAGACTGGACTCTGGAGCCAAGGCAAACTAAACTAAGGCTGACAAACTACTTACATGCATACACAAGAACTGACAGCGAGCCACACAGCTGCCAACTATAGTTATATGTCTATGTAAGCCACCTTATGGAGATAAAAAATGATGCATATGTTAAAAAAATAAGAACATTATGTTGCCTATTTGAGAAGACATTATTGTCTGATAGTAGTATTATTGCTTAACAGAGGTGCCTATATTGCCCAAATCAGTACTGTTCTTGATGTCGTGTGTTAAATTTTACTGCACTAACACATTCTCTTTTTATTGTAGGCGACAAATATCACAAGCATTATGGTCTTGAATAACCCTTTACCAGAACTTGACTATGATTTACTAGATGCAACGTTTCAAGAGCCAACAGATCCAGCTGAGCCAATACGAGCCTCTATTGGTGATGAGCAGGCTGTTGTTGGTAATGTAGTGGATTGCATTTTCTTAGGCAATTTAAGTGTCATTCGTTAGGCAACAAAGTCTTCCTAATAGGCAATTTATATATTCTGAAAAAACAAGTACAATGTCTATGTTCATTTGCAACCCAAAGCCCCACCCCCACCCCAACACCCCGGTTTATTTGCAAAAAAAAACATCTCTGTTTTCATTATTTATGCATAGCACCTGTTTTGTGTGATGGGTAAAAATACGAATCAGACTAAGGAAAGAATAATCTATCAGCAAGAATATATCACCTGCATTAGTCAGCACCCCCTTCCCAATCTGCGCTGGGTACTCGATGATACAAATCTTTGAATATCATCCATCTGGAATAGTGATTCCTGTGCAGCTGAATGTCGTGTTGATTTAAGCTGACCACATAGAGCATCCTATAAGTGTGCAGTGAATTTCATTTATTGTGAAAACATGAAACATATATGGAATAACATGCCATAATTTAATCTGGAATAATGCAGCGTTCTCCATATTTTCAGTTAAAAAACACGCTAAATAAAACTGAATTGTGATTGTGTTTAATTTGTTTAATTTCCATATAACCTTTTCTTGCATACTTGAGCTTGCCAAACGACCCGTCATGATTGGTGCCAACCTTGATAGCCTCAGACAGCAACTTCTTGGTCCACCCAGCAATCTTGGGTTTCGTAGCAGGAGTTTGCACATCCGGAATGAAGAATCTACGTAGAGAATCTGCAAAAAAAATGACAGCATTAGCTTAATGTGTGGTCAAATCTAGCATGAAGGATGAACTTACAACAAGTAGTAGAAGGCAGCCCCTAACAGAATTTTTCTTGTCGATTTTGCAACATGAAACACTTGAATGTAACGTAAGTCTGAAGCAGATAAAACATTTAAAATATAGACTTGTAATATATGTGTAAACCATAAACAACATCCAGATAAAACACTTGCAACACGAAAATACTTACTGCAACATAAGAATGAAACAATTGAAACATTTGGAACATACTTTTGTAACATATGTGTGAAACATATGCAACATCTAGATCAAAATACTTGCAACATACGCCTGAAACAGATGAAACATTTTGAACAAATGCTTGTAACATGCCTATGAAACACTTGCAACATATGCGACATCCTGATCTACTTTTGTAACATCCATATGAAACACTTGCAACATACCTATGAAACACTTGAAACATACGTATGCAACATACGCTTTCAGCACATCTCCTTGCTGCTTGAGAATGGAAGTTCGTTGGCGCGTGGAGTTCACTGGTGTAGAGCTCACCGGTGGCGCGGAGCTCGCTGCTCCAGTGGAGAAGACCACGGCAGGTCCCGTGGAGAAGGCTGCGACGGGTCCGTGCGCAAGAGAAGGCCGCGACGGGCGGGAGGCGCGGTGGAGAGGGAGGGAAGACGGGCTACTGTGCTCTAGCGCGGAGGAGATGTCGGCCAGTGGAGCAAAGCCGCGGTGAAGAGGGAAGCGCCGTGGAGAGCGCCATCGCCGAGGCGGTGCGGCGGAGCGCCATCGCCGAGGCGGTGCGGCGGAGCGCCATCGCGGAGAGCTGTCGTGGCGCTACGGTGAGGTGAGTTTTTCTTCTTTTTTTAGAACGGTTCAATGAGCAGATAAGATACAGTTGTTGGGTTGCGTCGTGGCCCACCATTGGCACGGTTGGGCGGACGGACACCCTATACCCAACATTACCGTATTTGAAAACATGGTCGTGTTAGATTTAGAGTGTTAGCTTTGGATTGGAAATGTGATATCATATTACATTTGGACTGAAAAAGTTTGGACGGAGGGGTGAGATGCTGATGTGGGAGACTGAGGTACGAGTGGGCTGATGGACGAAAAAGTAAGGGAGATAATTTTTTCTTTTTGTTATTACATAAGGTATAGGATGAGATGATGTTTGTCTCTCACCCTCTGTAAATTAAAGAGTACAGGGGTGATTGGTGATCTCACTAGTAACAAAATTGAATACCGACTCCAATTCCATACTTCACGTTGTTGTGGACAGACAAAATTAATAAGGCAATACTTATTTTAAGGACTACGAAAATTCTTAGTATTTAGTTTGAATACAAAACGACAACATGGATAGGTTAGTTTTAAAAAGTACTTTAAAAGTTATCTATTTGTTATTTTCTTAAAAGTGTAATAGAAAATCGGAGTCAAAACTATGTTTCTGGGTAATTGTCGTGTTTGTACTTTGGACTGCCGGCTTTTGTAAGCCTTTTGAATCAAATCTGCTAATGGACTCAAATCCAATCTGAAACCACATCAAGCCATTGTATCTAGCAGCTTTAGCCCAATCCAAACCACTCCTACCACTCAACCTCTCCAAACTAAACTAAGCCAATCCATATGAAAAATGAAGCCAAACCACGCTGTGACTGTGGTTTGAAACCAGTTGCAAACTATTTGGCGCTAATGGTTCCATTGGGCTACCACTACTTTCGGGCTTCCTCCTCTCCTGGCACTTGTCCTTATGAGGTGCTTCACTGCCACCGTCATTCCCGTTCAGTTGCCCTAGTTGCGCGACCACATGATCCGCTTCCGATCCGCATGATTCTGTTCCAATCCAAACCATTAATAGCTCTGTTTCTAATTGTTTCTTCGCTACTTCATTAGAAATGTTTTAAGACACGAAAAAATTGCCCAAAACGACTAAAAACTATGAAACTCGACGGAGTAGAATAGGAGCTTGGAATTGTGAAAAAAAAAATGTATGGTACCAAAAAAATAATTTGGCACTGCAAATCGCCACAAGCCCACAAGCAGTGTCAAACCGGGAAGTCCGGAAGCCCATTCTGCCAAAAGTAACGCAACCGAGTCCTCATTGCGGTGGCGTCAATCTTCCAACATTGCAAACCCTAATCCCCAAATCCAAAGAGCAAACCTTCTCCAATTCGTCGATCGATCCGACTCCTATGGGTGAAGATGAGCGCCGCGGCGGCTCCGACGAGGACCGCATCAGCGGCCTCCCCGACGAGCTGCTGCACGACATTCTCGTCCGCCTCCGCTCCGCCCAGGCCGCCGGGCGCACCAGCGTACTCTCCCGCCGCTGGCGGCACGTCTGGGCGCATCTGCCCGAGCTTCGCCTCTTTGCGCCGCGAGCGGCAGCGCCAGCCTCGTTCTTGGACACCGTCGACGGTGCCCTCGTCTGCTACCTGGCCCCTACTCTCGGGCACCTCAGCATCTCCCTCGAGCAGCGCGACGTTTCCATCACGGCCGGACGCGTTGCGCCGTGGCTCCAATTCGCGGCAGAGCACAGGGCAGGTGAGATCCATCTCCGTGTGCCTTTAAATCCGCGACGGTTATTCGAGCCGGAAGAAGTTGAGGATGAGGCGGTGCTCGAGCTTCCTGCTTGTGAAGGAGCGAAACAAATCCAGCTCAATCTTACACATGAATGGCGGCTACGACTCCAGGCGTCCAGCTTGTTCACGGTGCTGACGTCCATGAAGATAATGCGTGGCCGCATGAAAGGCAGCGAGCTAACATCCCTTGTGTGCACGCAGTGCCCGTGCTTGAGGGATCTGACTCTTTTCTTGGAGCTGATTGCCGGCTCTGACGTCTGGATGCACTCCAGCTCGTTGCGCTCGCTGGCGCTCGTTGTCAAAAACATGTGGCGGCTAGAGGTCGTGGCCCCAAAACTGGAAGAACTCACTTTAAATTATGAGCCAGTGGAGGCTCATATCTCTGCCCCAAAGCTTGTCAAGGTAGCTTGGAATGCTGATGTTGACATTCAGTTTGCTGATGTTGGCCGTTCCCTCCAGCTACTAGAAGCCACCAATTATGCAGTGCCGTTCCTGACTAAGCAGTTCGATGAAGTTGATGAGTTGAAACTGAACATCTACATTCCACGGGTGTGTTGGCAACTTGCTTGGCATTAATAATATTCTTGAGATTTTTTTTTTCTGACAGTCTGATAACTTTGTGTTGTGTCTACTCATGATAGGGAGTAGCAGGGTATGGAAGCTTCTTGAATGAAACAAATAAGCTGCCCAAGTGTAAGAGCTTCAAGATATGCTTAGCGCGGGGTAACCATGCCTTGGTGCCAAGTGTATTGCAGCTTTTGAAGAATTGCAGCAGTACAAAGAAGTTTTCGGTAACATTGGAAGTTTCTGGGAACCGAGCATCGGTAACTATCTTTGCCTTTATATGAATCATCATAATGTTGGTTGTTCAATGTTTTAATTAATCGTGACCACCTTTGACTTGTTATTTATTTGACAATTGTGAGTCTCCTAATAATATTTTTTCTTGAGGTTGGCTGAGGTTCTGGAAATGTTTATTCAGTGTTTTCATGTGTGGATATGATATATAAACCATTTGTCCTTGTCCCAATTTAAGATTTGTGTTTTAGCTAGTGAACATTTCGTTTTTGGCTGCTCGTTCAAATTCGTGTTAGCTTGGCCTATCTGTAAAGGAGGGGGGAACTCCATAGGTAGCAGAATTGGCAGGGGTGTTGTCCTCGTCAGTCGTCACTCAGTAGTGGTGCATGTAATGTCCTTGCTTACATATCTATGATTTAGAGCTAGCTGAGCCTCTCTTCTATAGAAGCAAATATGGTTGCTTTATGCATATAATTAATATTCCTCACTAATGCAATGACACTGCATTTTTTATTTCCAGTGCCCAGCACCTTGCCCTTGTTGCTTGGACAATATTGATAGTGTTGCTCTCAGTTCACTTGAAGAGGTAGAAATCAATTATTTTACATATTCTCGTGAAAACATGGAACTTGTGGAGTTTCTATCCAGCAATGCAGCAATCCTGAAAAGGTTGGTCATCATATCTGTTCCTCCACTAACCAAGGAAGTATGTGAGAAGATCCGTAGCATGTGTCATAGAAATGTTAAAATCAAATTCTATGTGATTCGTGATGCGAAGCGGATACCCTTTGACTGAATACGGAGTACTTATTAAAGCTTGTGGTTAATGTAATGTCGTGGTCTTTACTAGGTTTTGCACAATATGTGCAGGAATGTTTCAGTCATTCTCAGGATTCATCCTTTCAAATTCGACCTGAGCACAAATATTTTTTAGGCTAGATTGAGAGATTGTGAGTTATGACTTTAAGAAAGACTTTTATTTGACATGTTGTTAACTGTTGTGTTGGCCTGTTTGATATCTAATATCTGACAAAGAAAAAAAAGGTAAAATCAATTATGATCCGAAATATTGATTAACCTGGCTGATGTGTCTTGTTATAGTGCTAAACTCGTTGTAAAATCCTTGTCACTAAGTGCCTCTGTATGCTATTTGCATCCTTGATTTACTGTGAACAGTCTTGGTACGCCCTTAACCAACATTCCTGGTACTGGTGTGAAGTTCCCCTACTTTGCTGGATGTTGATTGACTTCTCTTGTTTGTCCTCAGTGCCCAGATTGAGTACATCAAATATGTTGGCGAGCTTAGTCATTTCCCCTCTGATATGAAGATAGTTTACAGTGCTTTCATGATATAGATCTATATGCTAGTGTTTCCAAAAGAAAAAGAAAAATAAATATGGACAAAAGTATAAGTAATCAAGTGAGACTGTGTCAGTTGATACAAGGGAATAGAATAAGCATATTGTATTCTTATTTTCCTCCACCCATCCTCTATCTTAATGGTTACCCTGAAGTGACAGGAATTTACTGGAGATTTAACAAGAATTCAATTCTTGATACTCGTGAAAGAAGGAATTTTGCAGTTTTTTTGGGTACATAGGGGAGAGGGAGGACAAAATTTTGGAATTTTGTTTGTTCAATAAGTTTTTTAGTCTTAATTATTAATTCCAGTTTAGATCAGGCCTTATAGTTTAGGCTGGACTGGAACTGGTTTTTTCTGGTCCATGGGCATCTAGCCAAATTTGCCGTTTGACAATTTCGTTGTTACCCAACGACAAGGCACACACATGTTCTTCTTGGTTAGTACTGTACTTATCATAACACAAAGGGGTTCTTGCATTTATACCACTATTTTGTCTTAAAATTGTGATCACTTTACCCCTATTAGTATATTGCCCAAAGTTTTGCTAGGCGCTAGGCGAAATCTAGGCGCTGACTCTTAGCCTAGAGACTAGTCGAGACTAGTCGAGCCTAGGTGCTTCTAGGCGTTTTTTTAGGCGTTTTGCCAATTTATATATAAATATATAATATATACATTTATAGCACAAATCATGAATAATTTAGATAAAAAATAGGGAAGAATCAGTAGACATACCTTAGGTCCTTTGTCTGATCACTGAATTTCCAGCATAACCCCTTTGCTAAATCATCAGAATTGGATGATTTAAAGAATAAATTGGGCGAACATATTCGGCAGCGGTGTAAAAAGGTGGACATTGCCGTTTACCAACTTAAAACCTAGGTACGAAAAATGATCAGGCTTCATTTCACAGAGATGCCTTTCTGAGTTTGGTTGGTATTGCTGTTGTCATAGCCTTTTGTTATCTGCTGAGTTGGTGGTTTAAATAATAGATTGATCAGTATTAGTCTGCTAGCCTGCTGTTGGCATTAAGATCACTCACTACTGCTGCTGGCTTTTGTCACCCTAACTATTGCTGCTGGCTGCTTTTGTCACCCCCTTTGTCACCCTAACTCGAGGGAGGATTCATCTGAACAAGTATTTTCTGTATGCATACATGAATGTGTTTTCTGTATGCAAACAAACATCAGTTTATGTGTCTAAACACTGAATTTGTTTTCTGCATCTTGTGTCTAAACACAGAGATACGGTTTCTATGTTTATAAATTTTAAGTCCTTCTATGCTATCAGCAATTTAACTCAACAACATTTATACTCCAGTTCAGGTAAACAGATAGCACAAATGGTCGCGCTTAGGTTTTCTTTGGAAGGTGTTAAGCAAGCAATAGACGAACTTAATCATGGAATTACTGAAGATTTGAAAGAAAAGATTAAGAGTACTTACAAGTTTGGTACGTTTCTAGAATTAAAACTGAAAAGAGTGCCCAGAGAATTGGTCTAATGGTTGTATGGCATCTCTGAACCCGAACCAGGGCACATCCTCATGAAGCCAAGGACAGGGGTACAACTCAAACTAGATCTTAGGAGCGTGCAAGAAATTCTGAATGTCAAACATGGAGCAACAATTGAAGGAATGCAACCTCCAGAATTCAATAAAATGGAAATGTTCAGGGAATTCAACAAAGTACGTGCTATACTTAATAAAAATAAAGGGGATTTTGTCTCAAAAATTAGGAAGAAGACGACGGCACAACCTGATGAGTCATAGGCACAACATGTTGATGAAGAACATGCTGAGAATGAGTCACAGGCATAACCTGTTGAGGAAGAGGGTGAGGATAATGAGTTTGATGAGGAAGGTGATGCTGAGGAAGAAGGTGATCATGCAGCTGGAAGAGGCTCTGAGGGTGATGAGGAAGGTGATGGTGGTGATAATGCAACTAGAAGAGGCAAGAAGAAAACACAAAAAGATAAGCCACCATCGATTTCTATGGAGTTTGTTCATTATGTGCTGAAAAATACTACTGACATCGACCTAAAACTCAGACTCTTTTTCATGATACTGATACAAAAGTATCTGATGTCAGGAGCTAGCAGCACCCTAAACGAATATGTAGTCATGCATATAAGAAATCTGGATTTGATTAGTAAGATTGACTGGGGGACAGTTGTATATGAATATTTGAGGGAAGGGGTGAAGAAATGGAATAAGGGTGAGAAGACGATCCATGGGTGCTGTATGATCCCAGTGGTATGATCTTGTCTCGTTCTATTTTTTTCTTATTAGCAATGTCTGTTCGACAACACTAAAGTCTGAAATATGTTTGATAGGTGTTTTTCTTGGAACATGTGGAGCATCATATAACAAATTCGAAGCCAAAAACGATTCCGCGCATTAATCAGTACACGCCCGCTGAAGTGAAAACACTTATTAAATGGTGTAAACAAAAATCGTCACAAGGCAGCTATGGAGGAGCTGAAGTAAAATCTTTAAAATCTTTTTTTTTTGTTCGACACATGCTTCTTTGCTCGTTAATTAGTTTACTTTGAAGCTGATTATCTAATCTATGCTGATTAGACAGTTGACATTCAGAGTTGATAATTTCGCTCTACTTTAGTAGGGCAGTTTTTGCTTCAGTAGTAGGGTAATTTTTACTAGCTGTCCGGCTTGATATTTAGAATTTGATTTACCCTTAACAGTTTACTTGTTCAATGTCCGGCTTGATATTTAGAATCTGATTTACCTTTAGTAGTTTACTTGTTCAATTATACTATTAGCTCTACACATGCCTACTACTTTCGCTTTACACGTACCTCTGTTAATCTTGACAGCTTTAGTTTATTACTCTTAGTAAAGGTCATATGTTTCAGCACTTTCCTGTTGAGCTCAATTAAGTAACAACTACATGTTCACTTCACCTTTTCAGTTTAGGCGGACAACCTTTTACGGAAGCTTGCTTCCTTCTGCTGATACAAGAGAACTAGGTCAAGAGGGATTAGTTCTACTTGCTCAGGCACAAGTTTTTATGCCACCAAACACACAATTAGATAACGAGATTACGCAAGTGCTGGGGGGACAGAACTGGAAGAGTTGGACCAAGTTACATAGAAAAAATTTGTACATTCATCATGTTATGAATAAGATCGATTCTCAAGAACAACAAAGTATACTATACTTCAATGATGGTCATGAAGTGTCTCAAGCCGATTTTGTAAAATCGTTCCAACCGATAGGAGAGATGGATCGCAGTGCACTGCGTATTCAGTTTTCATTGTGGAATGCTGAGTGGAAAGCACAGAAGAAACCATACTTTATAATTTCGGAAGCAGATCTAATTGTAAGTATATTCTTTTGTAATATGTATGTACGTTTTTTTGTGTTCACACTTATTTGTATTTTTATTTTTGATCCGTTTGAAGAAACCTGAGCTCGTGGAGAAACAACTTAACGGAAACATAACAGGCATGAAGCTAGTGGGTTTTGTTGTTGTTGTTGTTATTATTGTTTTCTATTCATCTGTTATATTTTGTTCAAGGATAACATGGTGAATTTTTTTTTCTAGATTTTTGTGCATATCAAAGACCTCACAAATTTGTAGTACCTGCTGGTGGTAGACATAGACAAAGGATGCGGTCATCTACTGAACCCGATGGTAGGTCATTCTGTAACTATCGATGCAGAGGAAATGATGAACACAGTGTGTAATTATTTGCCTCAAGATACAAGCACTTGGGGTCTAATATTGAAGCGTGGTATTTCACAAGTAGAGGACAAGTGAGTCTCCATTATCTGAGTCCCGTTTTAGCATTCAGCCATTTCCAGAAGATTCAGCTCACATTTTCTGAAACTTACCGACTACTCGCCGTTGCAGATATGATTCCGGAATTTGTGTGATGATGTTCATTGAAGGTTTCGAAAGCAATGACCTATTTAAATATGATAAGGTTAGTGTTTGCTTGATGTAATTTTTTTTATATAATAATAGGGCCATGCCCCAGTCTTAGCATTAGCAAGACAGCATCAGGTTTACATCATTCAGTAGCTAATTCCACCTATGGAATCGCGCCTGACCTTGCTGCGTAGGTAGTATGGAGAAGAATAGGGAACAGGGAGGCGATCTCGCTTGCTGCGGCGGCTGGGTGCCGTGGCTGCAGCGTGAGAGAGCCAATACTTACATTGAAATCCATGTCAGAAAAGTTCTCCAGAAAGTACATTGACAGCAACCCAACTCTATGGGCAATGTTGTCATCAAGCCATTGTTTGAATTCGTAATACGTTTAAAATCCCTGTGATCAAAAGGGCTTGAGCGATTTCTTCTCCTAAGTGCTTTACCCAATGCTTTGACAATAAGTTTGCGCTGTGCTTTCCTTGCAGATGGATCATTTTCTTTTTCCCTGAAGTTAATAAAATTTGGAATAGTGGTACCAGTGGCACCATTGTGACAAACGTAGATGATTCATAGGTCTCCATGCCTGACTGGTAAAAGGATTTTAAAAAAAACATATAATGAATTTAAATATATAGAAAATTTTAAAATTTGGGTTTACTTAAGTTTAAAGTAGACTGGTTTTACCGTTTCGTAGTCTGTCCACAATGTGGGCACCACAATATCGACCCCATCTTGGTTCAAGGTGGCCTGGTGCAAAACAAACAGCATGTTAAGTGAATTATAAAAGTGAAGGGCTCAGCATGTTATTTTGTAGTAGAGATCATTATAAATTTAAAGATATTTAGGGTGCAAAACAAACAAAATAATCTTACATAGTCCTAGGGTGGCATAAATATTTCTTTTTTTTAGTACCCATTCTCTCATCATGTTTCAAGAATTTAATGAATGCTTGTAGGATATTAAAAGTGAGCACACCACCAGAAATGAACTTAGCCATGTCAACCCCTTTTATAGATAAGAATTCTCCTTCACTGTGTTCAATATGAACAACCTCATCTCTGTCATTTACAATAGAAGAAGCATGAGATGTACAAAACAAATTAGTCTAGCTGCTTGTATTATTAGAAATAGCACAAAACAAATACGAGTATGAGAAGCTAATACTTACTCCGCGTATGTGTTATCTACGCAAATGGATTGATATAGCTTGCTTTGTGGTGTGGGCAACTTTGTGTGCCTAACAGCTGCTATTGCAACAGGTCTTTGCCTAGAAGCCCTCTTTACAGGTGGAATTGATTCTTCAAACAACATACTATTGTCAGCTCCCCTTTTGCGCGAATTACCATCATCATCAGTTTGCACTGCGTTCCCAGAGGAACCATCAGATCTTGTTGGCGTATGTGGCTTATCAGCTCCCCTTTTGCGCGAATTACCATCATCATCAGTTTGCACTGCGTTTCTAGAGGAACCATCAGATCTTGTTGGCGTATGTGGCGCTGCATCATCATCCATAGAGGAATCATCCGTACAGACTGTTGCAGAAGGGTTATCAACTTCTGTTGTTGGCACTGCTGTTGGTGCCACCACCTGATCAACCGTTGTTGGCACTGTTGTTGGTGCCACCACTGTTGTTGGCACTGTTGTTGGGTCATCAACCATTGTTGGTGCCACCACCTGATCAACCGTTGTCAGTGCCACTTCTGTTGCAGAAGGTGGCAGTTTTTGGGGAGGGCACAACTTATTTGCATCATGGTAGATCAGGTCGACTG
Source organism: Saccharum spontaneum (assembly GCA_022457205.1). Classification (NCBI taxonomy): domain Eukaryota; kingdom Viridiplantae; phylum Streptophyta; class Magnoliopsida; order Poales; family Poaceae; genus Saccharum; species Saccharum spontaneum. Next base: position 52,620,777 of record CM039597.1, read on the forward strand.
CAATTGTCTTGCGGTAGGTCAACAACATTTCCTGTAAAATATATCAAACATTGTGTCAATGTCAAAAGTGTTTGGTGGTCTGGGGATCCCTAACTTAAACATTTTTTTCCTAGTTTGATGGATTAAGAATTCATAGATGCTAAGAACCAAATCTTGGCACTCCATAATTTTTTAGAGGTATTATGTGGGCCACTTCTGCAGCTAAAAATGGGGTTTATAGGTTGTTATGGACAAAGGTGCTGATGCTAGTGGTTGATTGCACAGGTACAGGCCACAGGCAAGCCAGCCCAGCTTTGTGCGTAGCCAGGGGTTGCATGAGTCCTAGTTAGTTATTCATATCTATCGTGGGTTGTATGAGTTAGTTAGTTATTCATATCTATCTTTAGAGTTTGAGGTTGTTACAAGTCGTGTCCTGTAAAGACTATAAGAGTCCATGCGGTTAATGAGAAAGGTCAAGCCTAGGATTGAGATTTATTATCTCCCTTAGGCGCCTGGCGTCTCTCTCTGCCCTAGCTCCCTCACGCTGTAGCCACGGCACCTAGCCGCCGCAGCAAGCGAGATCGCCTCCCTGTTCCCTACTCTCCTCCATACTACCTACGCAGCAAGGTCAGGCGCGATTCCATAGGTGGAATTAGCTACTGAATGCTGTAAACCTAATGCTATCTTGCTAATGCTAAGACTGGGGCATGGCCCTATTATTATATATAAAAAAATTACATCAAGCAAGCACTAACCTTATTATATTTAAATAGGTCATTGCTTTTGAAACCTTCAATGAACATCATCACATAAATCACGGAATCATATCTGCAACGGCCAACAGTTGGTAAGTTTCAGAAAATGTGAGCTAAATCTTCTGGAAATGGCTGAATGTTAAAACGGGACTCAGATAATGGAGACTCACTTGTCCTCTACTTGTGAAATACCACGCTTCAATATTAGACCTCAAGTGCTTGTATCTTGAGGCAAACAATTGCACACTGTGTCCATCATTTCCTCTGCATCGACAATTACAGAATGACCTACCATCGGGTTCAGTAGATGACCACATCCTTTGTCTATGTCTACCACCAGTAGGTACCACAAATTTATGAGGTCTTTGATAGGCACAAAAATCTAGAAAAAAATTTCACCATGTTATCCTTGAACAAAATATAACAGATGAATAGAAAACAATAATAACAACAACAACAATAAAACACACCAGCTTCATGCTCGTTATGTTTCCGTTAAGTTGTTTCTCTACGAGCTCAGGTTTCTTCAAACGGATCAAAAATAAAAATACAAATGAGTGTGAACACAAAAAAGTGTACATGCATATTACAAAAGAATGTACTTACAATTGGATCTGCTTCCGGAACTATAAAGTATGGTTTCTTCTGTGCTTTCCACTCAGCATTCCACAATGAAAACTGAATGCGCAATGCACTGCGATCCATCTCTCCTGTCGGTTGGAACGATTTTACAAAATCGGCTTGAGACACTTCATGACCATCATTGAAGTGTAGTATACTTTGTTGTTCTTGAGAATCGATCTTGTTCATAACATGATGAATGTACAAATTTTCCCTATGTAACTTGGTCCAACTCTTCCAGTTCTGTCCCCCCCAGCACTTGCGTAATCTCGTTATCTAACTGTGTGTTTGGTGGCACAAAAACTTGTGCCTGAGCAAGTAGAACTAATCCCTCTTGACCTAGTTTTCTTGTATCAGCAGATGGAAGCAAGCTTCCGTAAAAGGTTGTCCGCCTAAACTGAAAAGGTGAAGTGAACATGTAGTTGTTATTTAATTGAGCTCAACAGAAAAGTGCTGAAACATATGACCTTTACTAAGAGTAATAAACTAAAGCTGTCAAGATTAACAGAGGTATGTGTAGAGCGAAAATAGTAGGCATGTGTAGAGCTAGTAGTATAATTGAACAAGTAAACTACTAAAGGTAAATCAGATTCTAAATATCAAGCCGGACATTGAACAAGTAAACTGTTAAGGGTAAATCAGATTCTAAATATCAAGCCGGACAGCTAGTAAAAATTGCCCTACTACTGAAGCAAAAACTGCCCTACTAAAATAGAGCGAAATTATTAACTCTGAATGTCAACTGTCTAATCAACATAGACTAGATAATCAGCTTCAAAGTCAACTAATTAACGAGCAAAGAAGCATGTGTCGAAAAAAAAGATTTTAAAGATTTTACTTCAGCTCCTCCATAGCTGCCTTGTGACAATTTTTATTTACACTATTTAATAAGTGTTTTCACTTCAGCGGGCGTGTACTAATTGATGCGCGGAATCGTTTTTGGCTTCGAATTTGTTATATGATGCTCCACATGTTCCAAGAAAAACACCTGTCAAGCATATTTCAGACTTTAGTGTTGTCGAACAGACATTGCTAATAAGGAAAAAATAGAACGAGACAAGATCATACCACTGGGACCATACAACACCCATGGATCGTCTTCTCACCCTTATTCCATTTCTTCACCCCTTCCCTCAAATATTCATATACAACTGTCCCCCAGTCAATCTTACTAATCAAATCCAGGTTTCTTGTATGCATGACTGCATATTCGTTTAGGGTGCTGCTAGCTCTTGGCATCAGATACTTTTGTATCACTATCATGAAAAAGAGTCTGAGTTTTAGGTCGATGTCAGTAGTATTTTTCAGCACATAATGAACAAGCTCCATAGAAATCGATGGTGGCTTATCTTTTTGTGCTTTCTTCTTGCCTCTTCTAGTTGCATCATCACCATCATCACCTTCCTCATCACCTTCAGAGCCTCTTCCAGCTGCACGATCACCTTCTTCATCAGCATCACCTTCCTTATCAAACTCATCATCCTCACCCTCTTCCTCAACAGGTTGTACCTGTGACTCATCCTCAGCATGTTCTTCATCAACATGTTGTGCCTGTGACTCATCAGGTTGTGCCGTCGTCTTCTTCCTAGTTTTTGGGACAAAATCCCCTTTATTTTTATCAAGTATAGCACGCACTTTGTTGAATTCCCTGAACATTTCCATTTTATTGAATTCTGGAGGCTGCATTCCTTCAATTGTTCCTTCATGTTTGACGTTCAGAATTTCTTACACGCTCCTAAGATCTAGTTTGAGTTGTACCCCTGTCCTTGGCTTCATGAGGATGTGCCCTGGTTCGGGTTCAGAGATGTCATACAACCAATAGACCAATTCTCTGGGCACTCTTTTCAGTTTTAATTCTAGAAACGTACCAAACTTGTAAGTACTCTTAATCTTTTCTTTCAAATCTTCAGTAATTCCATGATTAAGTTCGTCTATTGCTTGCTTAACACCTTCCGAAGAAAGCCTAAGCGCGACCATTTGTGCTATCTGTTTACCTGAACTGGAGTATAAATGTTGTTGAGTTAAATTGCTGAGAGCATAGAAGGACTTAAAATTTGTAAACATAGAAACCGTATCTATGTGTTTAGACACAAGATGCAGAAAACAAATTCAGTGTTTAGACACATAAACTGATGTTTGTTTGCATACAGAAAACACATTCATGTATGCATACAGAAAATACTTGTTCAGATGAATCCTCCATCGAGTTAGGGTGACAAAGGGGGTGACAAAAGCAGCCAGCAGCAATAGTTAGGGTGACAAAAGCCAGCAGCAGTAGTGAGTGGTCTTAATGCCAGCAGCAGGCTAGCAGACTGATACTGATCAATCTATTATTTAAACCACCAACTTAGCAGATAACAAAAGGCTATGACAACAGCAATACCAACCAAACTCAGAAAGGCATCTCTGTAAAATGAAGCCTGATCATTTCTCGTACCTGGGTTTTAAGTTGGTAAACGGCAGTGTCCACCTTTTTACACCGCTGCCGAATATGTTCGCCCAATTTATTCTTTAAATCATCCAATTCTGATGATTTAGCAAAGTGCTGCAATAGAAGTGGACATCACTTTTAGATGCAATTAGGCATCAACACAAGTGATACAAAAAATAGGAAACAACAAGTTAGGCACTTATCTGAGGTCTGAGCCTTCTCCCATCCATTATCAGCATTTTAGCAGCATAGGACAGCCTTTTGAAATGGACAAACATGAAGGGACAGCAAGCAGCAACACAGAATATAAAATGGATAACAAACTAGCTGTACATTACATCACATGATTTCAGTTCTCACAACACAAAACACAAGCACACAGCAGCAAAGAGTTCTAAGTTCATAAGTTAAAGATACATGGATGCATAATAAAAGCTGAAACATGACATGAAGCTGTCTCACACACACTTCTTCAGTAGGGTTCTTCCATCACATAGTCATCCTCTTCTTCATCAAACTCTTCTTCTCCGGACTTAAACTCTTCATCTTCATAGAGCTCTCTCACCCTTGCACTTCTACGCAGCTCTAGTTGGTCTTCTGCTCCCACTGCATCTCCAATCACAGACCAAGGTATCCCTGTACCTTCCATCTCTTCCTCATCTTCCTCATCTCTAAAGACAACTAATGCACACTCATCTCCATTCTCTTGGAGGAAACCTTGTGCTTCAGTTGTCTCACTAGACAAGAGAACATCAGTAATTTTCTTTGACTTGATCTTTGCTCTCTTATTCATCAGCCTATTGTAGAATTGAATGAAAACCAACTTGTTGAGGCGGTCTGTAGTAAGCCTATTTCTCTTCTTAGTGTGCACCTTTTAAATTAAGAATAAGAGCACTTTTAGTTGTACAATTTAATTGTAATGCTGCTGAAATTTTGATAACAGATAGGTACTAACCCCATCAAAGCCACTCCAAATTCTTTCACAATCAGAAGAGCTTGCTGTCAAAGATAGGATGCTTGTAGCCATCTTCTGTAGAGCTGGTGTTTCAGTTCCATACAACCGCTACCAAGATGCTGAAATGAAAAACCTCTCTATTAGTTAGTAGGTACAACAGATTTCTTATTAGATGAACACAACAAACAACCATGTAAGTGTTCAGCAAACAACTTTTACCTGGATTATAATCAAAGTTCTCAAAAGTCCTTGCAAGCTTCTTGCTAAATGGTCCTTCTCTATTCTGAAACTTCTGGAGTTCAACATTGGCAGCTTGTTCTTGCATGTCTTCATCATGATAAAAAAAAGTCTCCACACAATTGATAAAGGCTACTGTCATTTTGGGAGCATCAAAGATTGAAGCATCAGCATAACTGTAGCGTGGATTCAGCAAATATGCTGTCAAATGCAATGAAGAATCAAGTCTTCCAGCCATCTTCTTGTAAACAACAGCAATAACATCCTTGAAATGGGCCTCATTATTGCCAAGTGCCTCTTTGATCTGTCTCTTTGCCTTCAATAGTTCTCCATATACAAAACCCATGGCCGGCTTCACATCTCCATCAACCAAACGGAGAACTTTGAACAATGGCTAAAAACAACTATTGTCAACTTCACATCCTTCCAAAAGTTTGCATTCAATATAGTTGTTGTGGCATTTTTTCCCTTCTTTGATTTCACATCCTTCAATGAGTCCCACCTACTATGCACCACCATCTTTCTTAGCCGGTCCTTCTTGTCTAGTATGCTGTTCAAAGTCAAATAGTTTGAAGCAAACCTAGTCACTCCTGGCCTTACTATCTCTTTGCCATCAGTGAAGTACCTCATGCACTCTAGTGTTCTTGTGTGCCCATAGACAAATATGGTGAATGCCTTTGCTTGGTCAATCACCTTCTTGAATCGAGGCAAGTTGCCGATTCCTTGGAGCATCAAGTTGATAGTGTGAGTTGCACAAGAGGTCCAAAAGATCTGTGGTCTCTTCTCATGCAGTAGCTTCTTTGCTTCCATGTTGTTAGAAGCATTGTCAGTCACAACTTGCACCATATTATCTGGACCAATGTCTTCGATTGCTTTGTCCACTAGTTCAAAGATGACTTCACTTGTGTGTGACACATCTGACATCTCTTTTGAGGAAATGAAATTGGTTCCTTCAGCACAGTTAGTGACCACATTCATTATGCTTCTCCTCTTCTTATCTGACCAAGCATCGGTCATAATAGAGCACCCATTCTTCATCTTCTCGGCGTCACGTTCTTGCAGTAAACTCTTGGTTCTTGCATACTCTTCTTCCAACAATCTCCCTCGCAGGTCAAACATAGTTGGAGGTTCAAATCCAGCCCCAAATTGTCCAATTGCTTCACACATTTGCTTGAACTCATCATTGTCACATGCATTGAATGGTATTGCTGCAAAAAAAAGAAAATTAGTGTTCAGTAGCAAGGAAATCTGATGAAATTGAAATCTGCAATATAATAACAGCAAGGAAAAGGAAATTACCATGGTTATAGGCCCATCTTGCAATATATTTATGCACTTCATGTAATCTTTCTTTCCAAAGTTCCTTGTTGAGCTTCTGTTGAGTCAAAGATTCAAATCTGCTTGATGTAGGATCAATAGCTCTTGTCCATTTGTCCATAGGGCCTAATTTGTGAGGTTCTGAACTTCCAACACAAGTGACTTCCTCTGACCCTTCAACCCTAGATATATGAACATCCTCTTTAAGTTCTAGCTCATGAACAACCTTCTCCTGCCTCTTTCTTTTTGATTCATCTAGTGCTTTCTTGCACTTTTCTTGAGCCTCCTTTAACCTCTCTTTGGTGGTCTTCGTGCCCGGGCATTTCGTGGCATTCTTTCCTTCCTGGGCAATATGCTGCTTCAACCGAAAAATCCCTCCAAACATTTTTTTGTCACAGAGTATGCACTTCACATGGTCCTTGTTTGGATTAATAAGAACCCCAAACTCCCATCCCATATCATCTGAATTCCTTTTCAAGACACTTGTTCCCTGTCCCTCTCCCTCTGTTCCAGTCTGAGGGGTCTGAGTTCCAGTCATTTGAGTTCAAGCCATCAATCAACAAAACAATTACAAACTTTGTTGGTGGCAACACAATTCAAAGCATTCAGTCAACAACTACTTGCAATCATAAGATGGCAACACAAAGCATTCAGTCAACAACTACTTGCAATCATAAGATGGCAACACAAAGCATTCAGTCAACCATTACATGTATATGTATATGAGTATATCAGTATATGGCAACACATTCACATTCAGACACAACACAGCTTGCAGATTTCAGAAAGGAGACAGAGGAAAGGAAACAGAGCAGAGAAAGGAAACAGAGGAGAGGAGAGGGGCAGGGGAGGAGGACATACAGACCTTGGGGCTCGCCTGAGGGAGGAGACCGGCGTCGGGGAGGAGCACAAGCCGAGCCTGCGTTGGGGCGGAACAGCAGACGCGTCGCGACGGGGAGGAGCAGCGGCTGCGTCACCGGCGGGGAGGAGCCGGATCCGCGTCGCGAGCGGGGAGGAGCAAGATCCGCGTCACGGGCGAGGAGGAGCAGCAGCCGCGGTCGGGGCGGAGCAGCAGCCGCGTCCTCGGCGGGGAGGAGCAGCAGCCGCGTCGCCGGCGGGGAGGACCTCCAGCCGCGTCGTCGGCGGGGATGCGGGAGGAGCACGAGCCGCGCCGGACGGGATGAGCACGAGCAGGCACGGACTTTCTCTCCCCCTTTTCCCTCTTATCCTTCTCTAGCGCGCCGATTTTTCCCGCGCGTGAAGCTCTCTGCGCGCGCGCTCTTCCCGCGTCGGCCGCCTAGATCGATTCCGCGCCGCCTCGGTCTCCCGGGCGCCGCCGAATCGCGCCTGGGCGCCGCCTAGTCGGTCCGCCCGCCTAGAGGGCCGACTATCCCCGTAGTCGCGGCGCTGGGCCGTAGACTAGCGACTAGGCGCGCCTAGGCGCGACGTAGTCGTCGATTTTCAAAACTTTGATATTGCCCGTGCTAACGCTATGGTGTCATCTAAAAACACAAATCAACTAATCAAAAGATAATACAAGTTATGATAATTGATCATGAATAAAAATGAATGGCACAAAAAAGCCTATGTTACCCTAGTCAAAATGTCAATAGAATATATACCAACATTAATGACCACATCCATTACCACGGTTTTTGATTTGTTTGAAAACACAGAGAAAGTATACATCAAACTTGCATATGGGCCGGGCAGCAAGGACACCTAGGGAATTTTAAATGAAATTCTACTAATGTTAAACAAACACACAAATCTTTCTACCAAACTATGGAATTTTTGCAGTTTTTGTGTTGGTGCATAGGCGAGAGGGAGGATGAAAATTTGAAATTTTGTTTTTTTAGGGGAATTTGAAATTTTGTTTGTTCAGACGTTTTCTAGTCTTATTAATTATTGCAATTTAGGTCAGGCCTTATAATTTGGGTTAGACTGGTTTTCTGGCACACAGACACCTAGCCAAATTCTCTATTTGACAATTTCGTTCTTATACCCAACTGCACGGGCACGGCAGATGGCACGCACCAAATCTTCTTGGTAATTACTCCAGTACCCTATATTTTTTTATAACACAAGTGTCTCAGTCCATTGTTTCCTAGCTTCATTTTCGTCAACCTGTCTAAATTTTAATCAAATTTATAAAAATATGAATATTTATCTATAACATCAAATAAAATATACTATAAAAATATATTTCATAACGGATCTAAAAAAACTTAGTATTATAAATATTGATAGTTATTGGTATGAACTTGGTCAAATAATACAAGATGGTGTTACTATATATAATTGAAATTCTTTTCGAGATGAGGTAGAAAAGTGGCAGAGGTGACATGCATATCATCATGTCTTGCTACTAGAATGTGAGAAAAAGCAGACCTCAGATGCTGACAAATAGTGACATAACAGTTAACAAGAGTAAATCAAACATTGAGTCATGAACCCATGATGACGTGTAACGCTGGCTAGTTGGAAACGAGGTGTTGTTGCCTTGTTGGTTAATTAGGAATGCTTCACAGTGTTGGTCGTTAAATATTTTTAGTTAAATATTTTTATTGATTATGACCTTCGACTTGTTATATTATTATTACTCCCTCAATTTCAAATTATAAGTCGTTGACTTTTTTTTTGGTACATTCATTTTGTTATGCATCTAGATATAATCAGGGGCGGACCCAGGATTGGCCAAGGACTAGGGCTATTGCATTAAACATTAGTGCTAATTGTGCTTGATTATAGAAAAAATGATAATTTATGCACTGAAATTAAGGGCTAAGACTAGGGCCATAGCCCTAGTGGCCCTAGTGCTGGGTCCGCCATTGGATATAATAATATGTCTAGATATATAGCAAAATGGATGAACCAAAAAAGTTAAAACGACTTATAATTTGGAACAGGGAGAGTATTTGATAATTGAGAGTCTCCTAGTATTATTATCTTTTTCTTGAGGTGGGGCTGAGTCTCTGGAAATGGTCATTCAGTGTGCTCAAAATGTTGATATGCCATATAAACCATTGGAGAAAATTGAAGATTTGTACATTAGCTTGTGAATATTTGTTTTTTGGCTGTTCATTTGAATTCATGTTACTATGTTAGCTTGACGTAACTATTTGAATTCATGTTACTATGTTAATTACTATGTTAGCTTGACCTAGCTATTTGCATCTTGATTTACAATGAACAGTTAATACGCTATTTGAAACCTAATACCAGTATTAATAAGTTCCGCTACTTTGCTAGATTTTGGTTTATCCACTTCTCTTTTGTCCTTAGTGCCCAGATTGAGTAAATCAAATATGTTGGCAAGCTTAGTCATTTCCATGTGAAATGTTGAAGACAATTTACAGGGCTTTTATGACATATACTTAGTACTTCTTATGTCCTAAAAAGAATGCAATTCCAGATTTTGGATAATTCAAAATTTTCTAAGTTTGACCAATTTTACAGAAAAAATATCGAAATTATTTCTCTAATTAGGTGGTTAGAGGAGGAGTGGCCGTGTATGAGCTCGAACTAGGCGGCATGGCGGCTGCAGTACTGTAAATCGGCCCCACATTTTGGACGAACAGGTGACGCAACTATGTGGGCCCATAAAAGTCGTGCTAAGACGCATAAAATTGTCCAAAATGACAAAAAAATTATGAAACTCGATGGAGTAAAACAGGAGCTTGGAACTGTGAAAAAAATGTGTGGTACCAAGAAGGTTCCTATATTTATGGTTAATTATATTAGGGGAATATTTATGGTTGAATGACACGTGTATTTTGGCACAAATCACCACAAGCCCACGAGCCCACAAAGCAGTGCCAAACCGGAAGCCCATCTGTCAAAAAAAGACGCAGCCGAGTGTTTCGGACTCGCAATTGCGGTGGCGTAAATCCTGCCGATCCGTTTTCCAACATTGCAAACCCTAGTCCCCAATTCGCCAATCGACCCGACTCCTATGGGTGAAGATGAGCGACCCGGCGGCGCCGGCGAGGACCGCATCAGCGGCCTCCCCGACGAGTTGCTGCACGACATCCTCGTCCGCCTCCGCTGCGCCCAGGCCGCCGCGCGCACCAGCGTGCTCTCCCGCCGCTGGCGCCACATCTGGGCGCATCTGCCAGAGCTTCGCCTCGTCGCGCCGCGAGCGGTAGCGGTAGTCTACTCTCAGGCACCGCGAGCGCCAGACTCGTTCCTGGACACCGTCGACGATGCCCTCGCCGGCAACTTGGCCCCTACTCTCAGGTACCTCAGCATCTCCCTCGAGCAGCGCGACATTCCCATCACGGCCAGACGCGTTGCGCCGTGGCTCCAATTCGCGGCGGAGCACGTGGTGGGCGAGATCCACCTCTATGTTCCTCCAGATCTGCCACAGCTTGCTGAGGCGGTGCTCGAGCTTCCTGCTTGTGAAGGAGCGGAACGAATCGAGCTCTCTCTTGCATATGAATGGCGGCTACAGCTCCAGCCGGCCAGCCTGTTCTCGGTGCTGACGTCCATGAAGATAATGAGTGCCCGCATGAAAGGCAGTGAGCTCACATCCCTTGTGTGCACGCAGTGCCCTTGCTTGAGGGATCTGGCTCTTTTCTTGCAGCTGATTGCCGTCTCTGACGTCTCGATGCACTCCAACTCGCTGCGCTCGCTGGTGCTCCTTGTCAGACACACACAGCGGCTAGAGGTCGTGGCCCCAAATCTGGAAGAACTCACTGTGTATTATCAGCCAGTGGAGGCTCATATCTCTGCCCCAAAGCTTGTCAAGGTAACCTGGAATGCTGATGTTGGCCATCAACTCAATCAGTTTTCTGATGTTGGCCGTCAACTCAATCTGTTTGCTGATGTTGGCCGTCAACTCATTCGGTTTGCTGATGTTGGCCGTTCCCTCCGGCTACTAGAAATCACAAGAAATTCTGCAGTGCCGTTCCTGACAAAGCAGTTCGATGAAGTCGATGAGTTGATACTGAGCATTGACATTCCAGAGGTGTGTTGGCAACTTGCTTGGCATTAATGAAATTCTTCGAGTCTTTTTTTTCCTGACAGTCTGATTACTTTGTGTCTACCCATGATAGGGAGTAGCAGGGTATGGAAGTTTCTTGAATGAAACAAATAAGCTGCCCAAGTGTAAGAGCTTCAGGATAAGCTTAACGTGGGGTAACCATGCCTTGGTGCCAAGCGTATTGCAGCTCTTGAAGAATTGCAGCAGTACAAAGAAGTTTTCGGTAATATTGCATGGTTCTGGGAACCGATCATCGGTAACGATCTTTGCCTTTATATGAATCATCATAATGTTGGTTGTTCAATGTTTTAATTGATCGTGACCACCTTTGACTTGTTATTTATTTGACAATTGAGAGTCTCCTAATAATATGTTCTTTCTTGAGGTGGGGCTGAGGTTCTGGAATTGTTTATTCAGTGTTTTCATATGTGGGTATGCTATATAAACCATTCGTCCCAATGTAGGATTTGTGCTTTAGCTAGTGAACATTTTGTTTTTGGCTACTTGTTTGAATTCGTGTTAGCTTGACCTATATGTAAAGGAGGGGGAACTTCATAGACAGCAGAACTGGCAGGGGTGTTGTCCTCGTCAGTCGTCCCTCAGTAGTGGTGCATGTAATGTCCTTGCTTACATACCTATGATTTAGAGCTAGCTGAGCCTCTCGTCAATAAAAGCAAATGTAGTTGATTTGTGCATATAATTAATATTCCTCACTAATGCAATGACACTGCATTTTTTATTTCCAGCAGTACTCTTGCCCAGCGTCTTGCCCTTGTTGCTTGGAAGAGAGTCACAATATTGATGGTGTTGCTCTCAGTTCACTTGAAGAGGTAGAAATCAGTGATTTTACAGATTCTCTTGAAAACATGAAACTTGTGGAGTTTCTATCCAGCAATGCAGCAATCCTGAAAAGGTTGGTCATCAATTACACAATGTTCCCTGCTCCTCCAATAACCAAGGAAGTATGTGAGAAGGTCCGTGGCATATGTCATGCAAATGTTGAAGTCAAATTCAATGTGTCATAGAAATGTTAATGTCAAATTCCATGTGTTTTGTGATGCGAAGCGAGTACCCTTTGACTGAATATGGTGTACTTATTAAAGCTTGTGTTTAATGTAATGTGGTGGTCTGGTGGACTTTACTAGGTTTTGCACCATATGTTCAGGAATGTTTCAGGCATTCTCAGGATTCATCCTTTCAAATTTGACCTGACCACTAATATTTTTTCAGGTTAGATTAAGACATTGTGAGTTATGACTTTAAGAAATACTTTTATTTGACATGTTGTTAACTGTTGTATTGGCATGTTTTATATCTAATATCTAACAAAGAAAAAAGAAGGTAAAATCAATAATGATCCAGAATATTGATTAACTTGCTGATGTGTCTTGTCATAGCATTAAATTCGTTGTAAAACACCTATCACTAAGTGCCTCTACGCTATTTGCATCCTTGATTTACTGTGAACAGTCTTGATACGCCCTTACCAACATTCCTGGTACTGGCATGAAGTTCTGCTACTTCGCTGGATTTTGATCGACTTCTCTCGTTTGTCCCCAGTGCTCTGATTGAGTACATCAAATATGTTGGCGAGCTTAGTCATTTCCCCTCTGATAAGATGAAGATAGTTTACAGTGCTTTCATGATATATATAGATCTACATGCTAGTGTTTCCAGAAGAAAAATAAAAATAAATAAGGAAATAAGTATAAGTAATCAGGTGAGACTGTCGGTTGATATAAGGGAATAGAATGAAGCATATTGTATTCTTATTTTCCTCCACCCATATCCTCTATCTTAATGCTTACCCTGAAGTGACAGGAATTTACAGGAGATTTAACAAGAATTCAATTCTTGATACTTGAAAAAGAAGGAATTTTGCAGTTTTTTTTTGTACATAGGTGAGTGGGAGGACATTTTTGGAATTTTGTTTGTTCAATAAATTTTTTAGACTTAATTAGCTACCAATTAGGTCAGGCCTTATACTTTGGGCTGGACTGGAACTGGTCCTTTGTGGCCCACGGACACCCAGCTAAAATTCGCCGCTTGACAATTTCGTTCTTACCCAACGGCACGTCACACACCAAACGTTCTTCTTTTCCCAAAAAAAAACCAAATGTTCTTTTTGGTCAGTACTGTACTTATCATAACAAAAAGTAGTGTCTCGGTGCATAGCAGGATGTAAGGCTTCATTTTAGTCAAGGTATCTAAATTTTAATCAGATTTATAGAAAAATATATTTGTGACATCAAATAAATGTATTATGAAAATATATCTCGTATCGGTTCTAAAAAAGTACTAACTTCCTATTATAAATATGAGAAAAAATCATCGCCGGTCCTCAAACTTGGCGTCGGGTGTCATATAGGTTCATGGATGTCATCACTGGTCCCTAAAACTTGGTTTCGGATCTCATCTAGATCCAAACAAATCTTAACTCACTCATTATGCTGACTTGGTGTGCGGAGCCCACTTGTCACCGTGACTTGGTCCTTCTCTTATCCCCACGCATGGGTCAACCGTCGTGGTGGCCCCGCCGTCCTCCAGGAGTGATATTTGTGTGTTTTTCCCACTTCTTTTTCCCTGATTAGCTAAAACATTAAAAATGGCGTGCAAATGATAGTTTTGACAAGTCATCTAGTGGAAAATTGAAAGAAAATATTGAAAGAACTAGTGGCCACATAAAAAGCTGAAGTTGTACTAGTGTTAAACAAACACACACAATTTGTTTACTATCAAACTATGGAATTTTACATTTTTTTTGTGCACACACGTGCTATGTACCAAGACATAACTTATAATCTGAAATTTGTCTAAGGAACTTATAATTTGTAATAGAGGGAATTTTGTTTGTGCGTACGTGCTATGTATCGAGACATAACTTATAATCTGAAATTTGTCTAAAAAAGCTTATAATTTAAAAAGGAAATGTACTCTTTTCTTTACTTTCAAAATCAAAGCTACTAGACACTACTATTGTGTCTACTTTTATCGAAAGCAACATGTATGATTACAATTATAAACAGAAACATGCGTGTGACGACGTGGCCACGTGTAGGCAATTTTTTTTGGTTGTGCAGTGTAGTTGTAGTGTATAATGTTAAAATTATATATTGTAGATCGTAGATTAGCTAACAAATGGTGTGGAAATGGCAGTTCTGATAAATCGACTAGGGAAAAATGAAAGAAATAAAGTAAAAAATAATGGCTACATATTTTTTCACTCCTTTTTCCCTTATTAGCTAACAAGTACTCCTTAACAAATGGCAGGGAAATGACAGTTTTGATAAGTCGCCGAGCAAAAAAATAAAGGACAGAAAAATTGAATATGAGACACTTTCTAGTCTTGATTAATTCTAGTTTAGGTCGGGCCTTATACTTTGGGGCTGGACTGGAATTGTCTTTTCTGGCCCACAGACGCCTGGCCAAATTCGTCGTCGTTTGACAATTTCGTTCTTCTTACCCAACGGCACGACACACACGAAATCTTCTTCTTACACGCGTACAACGTGCTGGGTTGCTTGGATGACATGTCAAAGCCGAAGCACATGGAAGGGCTGGGCTCCAGAAACATTGAGTTATACTCCCTCCGTACCTAAAAAACAAGTCGTTTAGGATATAATTGTGCTTACCAAGGAGTCATTAATTAAAGGGTATTTTTCCCTGTCTACCCCTATTAAATAGGGTTAGGGGTGGATTCTAAACAAGAAAGTTCTCCTGGTCAGATGGTTAGTGCATCGAGACGTTGGCAGTGAGGTTACGGGTTCGATACCTGGTGGGCGCTCTGTGGCTGCATGGCGCGGAATTTGGTTTGGCCGGGCGAGGCGCGCGCTGAGCGCATTTGGCAGCGTTTCTTCGCGCGTTTGCATCTGATTTTTCGCTCTGTTTTCACAGGTTTTGTGAGTGCGCACGGTTCCAAGCTTCACGGTCCTCGTGGACGAGATGACAGGTACCACATATAAAAGCGCCCGGCGGCAAGGAATCCGGCACCATCTCCGAGTCCGGCGAAGGCTGCTGCAACTCCGGCGTGATGGAGTCCGGCAACACCTCGAAGGAATCTGGCACCATCTCCGAGTCCGGCGAAGGCTGCTGCAACTCCGGCGTGATGGAGTCCGGCAACACCTCGCTGGAATCCAGCACCATCTCCGAGTCCGGCGAAGGCTGCTGCAACTCCGGCGTGATGGAGTCTAAGGATGGGCAAAATACCCGATACCCAATTCCCGAACCCGAATTACCCGAACCCAGACCCGAAGTACTCGAACCCGAAATACCCGATCATAATTTCGGATAGTGATTGTAAAAACCCGAAATTAGTTTGGATAATTCGGGTAATGTTTCCCGGTACCCGAACTACCCAAATTACCCGAAATATCTCAAATATTTGCTCTTCTATTCTTAATACGAAGACATGAAGTATTTCAATGCCATATAAATATATTATTTGGCATGAATTAATGTAGATTTATGCTAACTTGATAATTGATTTGTTGGTAATTGATATGTAGACATGATGTGATTTATACGACTATTGTTTATTGCTTTAAAATGGTACTTGAATTCTTCTAAAATGGTTGGTTTTGTCAATTTCGGGTATATCGGGTAAAACCCGAACCCGAACCCGAATTATCGGGTACCCGAAATTTCGGGTAATGCTTTTTCGGGATAAAAATCGGGTAGCAATTTTTAATACCCGAATTTCCAACTACCCGAATTACCCGACCCGAATTTTTCGGGTAACCCGAATGCCCAGCCTTAATGGAGTCCGGCAACACCTCGAAGGAATCCGGCACCATCTCCGAGTCCGGAGTCTGTCACCACGCCGGAAATGGAGTCCGGTACCTCGACGGACTCCATGGCCACCGAGTTCAGCGCGTCGGCGGAGTGCTGCACCTCGACGGCCTCCATGGTCTCCTCCATGGCGCTTCCGACGATCTTGTTGCCGAACTCCATGGTGCGAACGAGCAACGGCGGCGAGGAACGGCGGTGAGGGTCGGCGGAGCGGCGAAGTAGGCGAGCGTGCTGAGGAAAAGCGGAGGCGAGCGTGCTGTGGTCTCTGCCTTGGCGGCTGGCCGAGGCAAGCGTGCTGTGGACTGCGATGAAGGCAGGCGAGAGAGCCGAGCGGGCGGCGACCGAGGGGAACCGAGGCGTCGTGATTATTGCGCATTGAAGCCAATCAGTTGCGCGTGCACGAGCGGCATTGCCCAGGGCAATCGCGTCCAAATGCCCCCTCGTGGCGCTGCGACGACATGTTTTGCGAAAACAACTCCACAGCCCAGAACGACTTGAAATCTAGGTACGGAGGGAGTATAACCTAGCCATGCTGGCTCGCCAGTCTTGCCTTTTGCAGGATCCTGGTTCGGTCGGTGCATGAGTCCTCAAGGTCGCTTTATTTCCCTGCGGGTGATCTACTAGATACGGAGGTGTGCTCTTCGCCTTATAGGGTATGGAGATCGGTGGTCGACGATATTCAAGTGCTGGGTTAAGGCCTGATCCACAGGATCGGTTCAGGTATGACGATCGACGAGGATTTGGGACACGCAGTAGCTCTGAAGAGACAACCAGTTACGACCACTTGGATCAACAAAACCCAACCCTCGCGATGTTGGGATACGCAGAAGCTGAGGAAACTTTTCACACCGATGGACTAGGAGATTATCAAGGGTATTCCTCTGAGCACAATGCCACAAAGAAGATTTTTGGGTGTGCCACTGCAAGAAATCTGGCGTCTCCACTGTCAAGTCAGCTTATTGCATTCTGGTGTGAAGCCGGGTGACAAATTAATTCAACTTGGGAGGAGGAGCACCCGAGCAATTCGGAACCTAGATCATAGGAGAAGGAATGGAGCAAGTTATGGAAGATCAAGGTTCCTTCCAAGATCAGGGTTTTCTTATGGAGACTGGCTAGGCTCTCAATTCTGACAAGTGATGTCAGGCACCATAGGAACATGGCTACGGATGAAGGGATATTCCTTATGCAGTGCGGATAATTCACGGAGGCACTCACTGCTGGAGTGCAACCTATTAGCTAGATGTGTTCGGGCCCTAGAAAGGGAGGAGATTGCCGATTTCTTATGCCAAGTGCAATGCTTGAACGCTCGGGCTTGGCTTGCAGAGATGATGCAATTGCTTAAGCATGAAGAGCTTACAAGGGTCTTCATCTAGCTATGGTTGATTTGGTATGCGAGACACATGGCGGTACACGAGAATTATTTTCAGAGCCCTCTGTTGACCCATATATTGGTTGAGCGATTCATTGGCGAGCTCATGGAAGTCCGGCCGGAGAAGAAACAGGTTCAACTAGAAACAACTTAGGGGGCACGACCTCCTTGGTGGATCATACCGCCGCCTAGGTAGGCCAAGATCAATGTGGATGCGGCGGTCTCTATGAATTCGTGGTGCTCAGCATTGTTTGCTATGGTGCGTGATGAGGGAGGCAACTTCTTGGGAGCCTTGACACTGGTAGTGGAAGGTAACACTGCCGTGGACAGAGGCGGAACCAGGGGGCTGGCAGGGGCCATGCCCCCCCTAAGCACACTATATTTTATTAATACCTCTAGACATATTTGAATTTATAGCATAAAAATATCAATTTTCACTCTTTTTTTCATTAAAGTTTTATGATTTTGGTTATAAATAGTGTAAAATTTTTTAGAAAGTTGTTGAATTATAGAATTATGTATATTTATCACACTAAAAAATGTGATCATTTTTGTCCGGCTCCCCTTAATCAAAGTCGCTGGTTCCGCCTCTGGCCACGGAGGTGGTCGATGGGATAGCCTGTCGCGAAGGGCTGGCCCTGTCCATTTCTCATACTAATTCTTTTCGAGACGAGGTGAGTACTGTAGAAAAGTGGTAGACGTGTCATGACACATATCATCATTTGTCTTTGCTACCAGAATGAGAGAAAAAACAGGCCTCCGATGCTGACAAAGTGGCGTAACAACAGTTAGCAAGAGTGGCTCAACATGAGTCATGAACCCATGATGATGTGTAGGGCTGGCAAGTTAGGGAAACGAGTTGTTGTTGCCTTGATGGTTAGGAAACTTAGATCAAATTGATAAGTGATGGATGGGCAGATTCATCTCTGACACACGGGCCACGAGTAGTTAAGGGTATATTTGGTTTGAAGAATGAGTTAATCTATCATCTACTCATTCTTAAATTTTTGTTTGGTTCGTGGAATGTAATAAGTTTATGTATCGTCACCTCATTCCTGACAAGCTAATAATTAGTATTTGTATGAAAAATAAAACCATTCCACCAAATTTGAGAAATGGAGTCACGATGGATCACCACATCTAAGATATTAGTACTCTCTCCATTCTAAAGTATATATAAGTCGCTTTGACTTTGTTTTTCATTCATTTTGTTATGTATTTATATCTAAATACATAGTAAAATAGATGTAACAAAAAAAAAAGTTAAAGCGACTTGTAATCGGAATGGAGGGAGTATAAATGAAGTGACAGACCAAATACGCCCTAAATATATCTGTCTACTGTCTATATATGCACATCGATCAGAATTACTAGCGAGGCATAGCAAAGCTGTTTGCGCTGCAGTGGTTTCCGATGTTGTCCGCCACCTGCCTCGCAAGGCGCCGCCGCATGCACTGCCGCGGCAGCGACGCCGCGGGGTCGGCTGCTGCGGCTGCTGCAGGACGGAGCGCCGGCACGCAGCAGGGACGCCCGCGGCGCCCGCTGGACGCAGGCTCGGCACCAGACTCCGGGCGTCGGCGGCATCAGATGGTGCACGGCGAGTATGCTCTGGCTCCAGGGGCCGCAGTCGCGCTGGACGCGACGGCTGCTGGCGATGCTCGCGGCGAGGTGGAGGAGGACGCGAGCGCGCCGTCGTCTGAGGCCTCGTCCGTGCTCTGCGCGGTCTGCCTCGAGGTGGTGCAGGGCCGGCGGCCCGCGGCGGCGGAAGCGGAGGCGATTACGCTGCCGTGCTCCCACGCGTACCACCTCGGCTGTGTGCTCCCATGGCTCGCCGTGCACCGCGCCTGCCCCTGCTGCAGGGCCACCGTCCCGTCGCCTGAGAATTGATCTTGAACTCCGTGGAGCAGAAGTCATCCCATCTCCTGAAATCATGTACTCCAATTACTTCTGCCCGTGTGGTATATGTTCTAGATAATTTTGGGATATTATGCGTTCGATGTACAGTGTTTTTTTCCCTTAAACTGAGATTACAGTGGCTGTTGGAAATCATGGGCATTTTCAAAATGACAAAATGGATTGCCTATATGATACCATTCTATTCAGTTTTGGCGAGACTAGCCTCCAACTCACCTCTTGAAAAATCTCACAGCCTATTCGTTTCGCTGGTTTATTGTGACTGAAAGCACTGTTCGCTGGTTTATTGTGAGAAAAAAACACTGCTGGATGGCTGCTGATTTGGCTAAACCAGCGAAACGAACAAGGCCTCAACTTTTATATAGAGCACCACATGTTGTCAGCTGTCCCCTGGTCTGTATGCCCTCTCTATAGAGGATGCCCATCCCATGCACCTCCTTTCTTAATTAATCTAGGGATCTTGGCCTATTTTATTTTTTTTAGATTATACGCTTGTCTGATTTTGACTCTTAAGTTTTTTGGGTGAAGTATAAACTCAAAAGTGTACATGCAACAAAACAGTCTATGTAATTTTTATCAATGTTAGCCTAAACGTTAAACGGTAAACGGTCGGTCACCCATCGTTTAGCAAAAAGTCAGTATACACGGCCGTTTAAACGGCCTTTTAAACGGTCGAAACGGTTTTACACGACTTTACACGGCTAATCGGCCTACACGGTTACCCATCGAGTAGCGTTTACACGCTGTGTAAACGGCATACACGACCGTGTAGGTGAACAGTGATTTCTATAGATGACGTCTACCTCACCGGTCACCACGCTAGGATCCTCAGGGAGAACAATCGGACTCTATACTGTAGCGGGCCACTCGCTATTCAAAACATGGTGGTTTCGTGTTAGATTTGGAGTGTTGCCTTTGAATTAAAACGTTGTGTTGAATTTGGATTAAAAAACTTTGGATGTGAAGGGTAAGATGGGGATGTATAGGAGAGTAGGAGACTGGTGCGGATGGGCTGATGGACTAAACAGTGACGTTTCTCATTTTAATAAATACTAGCAAAATATGTCCGTGCGTCACAACAGGAGAATAATTTATTGCATTATCTGTGGTACGAGCAGAGACAGTTTTCACACCCACAGAGGTTACAAATAAGAAGTTACTAAAATTCTTTTCTAACTAACTTTCCACATTCAATAGCAAGATGTTTCCTCCTATCTTTATGATTTTTTTTCGTGACGTCCCTATTTCCTTTCTCCCAACCCCTTTATATTGTCCGTGCCATTTAGGGTGGGGTTGCAATAATTGCACATAGCTGGTGCTAGCTTTCCCAGGGCTGACCCAGCTGCGCTAGCTAGCCACTGGCTATGGTCTGATCTGGCCTTTGGCGTCCCTCTAATTACCCAGACCAAGTTAAGCTGCCACCGTTGGCTAACACAAAACTTAACCATCTCCTGGACATGAGTTGTTCTAACTTGTATAAAACTGGTCCATCAGTCCGGATCATATACATAACCCAATACATCTCGGAATCGGACTCCGTATCAAGCTAGATGTGAGCTATTCTAACTCGCATGAGCATAGGTTATATAATTTTGGACGAAAGAAACTACACTATCAGGTAATTGGGGGAAGGTGGATCAATAAAAGGCTCCGAAATTTTGACTCTTTAATAACTATATCGACAATGCACGGTGAGAGCATACATATATAGATAAAAATTTCACCACAACGGGACTACATAAACTCCATCTATGAATTAATTACGTAAAAGTATAGATAGATACAACAAAAACTTTATACTAACGTATATCATAATACTCCCTCCGTTCCAAAATATTTGTCGTTTTCGGTTTTTGTGCCACACGTTTGACTCAATTTGTAGAAAATACGTGCAACATTTGTATCCCCAAATAAATTTGTTAAAAAACTAGACTTAAAGATCTTTCCAATGATATTAATTATGTACTATAAATATTAATATTTTTAATATATATTTTTTCAAAGTTGTTTCTCGGGAAGCGAAAGCGACAAACATTTTGGAATGGAGGGAGTATATGTTTACTGTGTAGCCCTAGTCAAAAGCAGTTTAACAAGCTGGTTTGGTATTTTTTTTGAGTTTTTTATGATTTTCTATAATTTTTAGAATTCTCAAATGGTTTAAAAGAAAAAAACAGAAAAGAAAGGGAAAATGCTACTGTGCGGCTAGGCCATGGGCTTCAGCCCAGACCACAGCCCAGCCCACTCGGGCCAAATCCGAGGCCCAATACAACAGGCCCAAGCGAAAAAAATAAATAGAAAATGTATGTTTGGCGTAGGGAACCCTAAAATTATTTTGAAAATTGTTTAAGCCCTTTTACTATTTCTTTATGTCTGTTATCTTTACATCTAGAGCCCTGTTATTTGTTTCTCATTACATTCAACTCCTTCTCATTCTTCGGTCGCGGGAATCATACGACGGTCGGGAAGTTAGCACCGGATTCCGGACGGAGGCTCATTGCGCCTCTTCCAAGCTCGTGTGTAAATTTTTTTAGTAGCTCTCTGCAGTTCCTTGTAAGTATACTGCGAAAGTGGTTGGTAATCATTTCATACCCAGCCTTAGCTGGCCATACTCCTCTTAATTGTCCGCCGTCTCTTCTCAAAATAAACCACCACCCTAACACAAGAAAATATTACCTCCACCAGAAAAATTGCTGATAAGAACCCAGCCACATACCAGTATTTTTGTCCACTGTGGCTTCCCTCAGTCATATCCAACAGATTAGCTGTGACATTTGTGCTTAGTGCACTACTACACCTAGAAACTGTATTTAGGACCAAAAGGTTGTGAGTGGGGAATACGTCCAAGATCTCTTCACGTGAAATAAAGAAAAAGTCAAAAGATCGATGAAAATGCACGTGTCAAGAATTATTAGAGATATTCTCACGCACGGCTGATTATTATATTCGGTCAAGTTTGGGAACCGCAGGCGACGGACACCTATGACGTGCAAACGGTGGCGGCGCGAAGGGGTTCGCGGTGCCGCCAAACAAATCGCGCGAAGAAAAGAATCCGCCAAAAAAAATCATGGTGGGTCTATGGTTTTGATATTTGGAAGTCAAATATGAGGTACTATTTTATTTTTTCCTCCACATACTCATTTGGGAGTGGCATAAAAATATAGATGGGGAACAAAATTTGGGGATGCTCTTATTTAATGGTTGATTTTTTTGGAAACCCAGCCACATACCAGTATTTTTGTCCACTGTGGCTTCCCTCAGTCATATCCAACAGATTAGCTGTGACATTTGTGCTTAGTGCACTACTACACCTAGAAACTGTATTTAGGACCAAAAGGTTGTGAGTGGGGAATACGTCCAAGATCTCTTCACGTGAAATAAAGAAAAAGTCAAAAGATCGATGAAAATGCACGTGTCAAGAATTATTAGAGATATTCTCACGCATGGCTGAGTATTATATTCGGTCAAGTTTGGGAACCGCAGGCGACGGACACCTATGACGTGCAAACGGTGGCGGCGCGAAGGGGTTCGCGGTGCCGCCAAACAAATCGCGCGAAGAAAAGAAGCCGCCAAAAAAATCATGGTGGGTCTATGGTTTTGATATTTGGAAGTCAAATATGAGGTACTATTTTATTTTTTCCTCCACATACTCATTTGGGAGTGGCATAAAAATATAGATGGGGAACAAAATTTGGGGATGCTCTTATTTAATGGTTGATTTTTTTGGAAACCTTAACATATATATATATATATATATATATATATATATATATATATATATATATATATATATATATATATATATATATAGGGAGAGTATACTCTAGCTACAAAATAAGTTATTTTGTAGCCACCTCTATTTACGATAGTTGAATTACTGTAACACATGAGAATATTTATCATAATGTTATAGTACTGTAAATCACATAGTAAGGAGTTACTATAATATCTTAAATTAGCATAGCAATTATTGTAATTCAAAGTGGCTACAGAATAAATAAATAAATAAATATATATATTTACCCTACAACTGGTTACAAAATAACTTATTCTGTAGACACTTTGAGTTACGATAATTGCTATGCTAATTTACGAGATTATAGTAATCTCCTTACTATGTGATTTACTATAATATTATGGTAAATATCCCCATGTGTTATAGTAATTCAACTATCGTAAATATATACTGACATTGTCATAAATTAGTATATAAAATTATTATAAATAGAGGTGGCTACAAAATAACTTATTTTATAGCTAGCTATAGAGTATACTCTCCCTCTCTCTCTCTGTATATATATATATATATATATATATATATATATATATATATATATATATATATATATATATATATATATATATATATATATATATATATATATATATATATATATATTGGCACCGCAAATCGCCACAAGCCCACAAGGCCACAAAGGAGTGTCAAACCGGAAGCCCGGAGGCCCATCTGTCAAAAAAGACGCAGCCGAGGCTTTCTGTGTTGTGGACTTGCAGTTTCGGTGGCGTAAATCGAAACGATCCGTTTTCCAACGTTGCAAACCCTAATCCCCAAATCCAAAGAGCAAACCCTCTCCAATTCTTCAATCGATCCGACTCCTATGGGTGAAGACGAGCGATGCGGCGGCTGCGGCGAGGACCGCATCAGTGGCCTCCCAGACGAGCTGCTGCACGACATCCTCGTCCGGCTCCGCTCCGCCCAGGCCGCCGGGCGCACCAGCGTGCTCTCCCGCCGCTGGCGCCACGTCTGGGCGCATCTACCAGAGCTTCACCTCGTCGCGCCGCCGCGAGTGCCCGAGCTTCGCTTCGTCGCGCCGCCAGCGGCAGCGCCAGCCTCGTTCCTGGACACCGTCGACGGTGCCCTCGCCGGCTACCTGGCCCCTACTCTCGGGCACCTCAACATCTCCCTCGAGCAGCGCGACGTTTCCATCACGGCCGGACGCGTTGCGCCATGGCTCCAATTCGCGGCGGAGCACGTGGTGGGCGAGATCCATCTCTATGTGCCTCCAAGTCCGCCACGGTTTCCTCCAAGCCCACCACGGACCACGGTTATTCGAGCCGGAAGTTGTTGAGGATGAGGCGCTGCTCGAGCTTCCTGCTTGTGAAGGAGCGAAACAAATCGAGCTCTCTCTTACAGATGAATGGCGGCTACGGCTCCAGGCGTCTGGCCTGTTCACGGCGCTGACGTCCATGAAGATAGTGTGTGGCCGCATGAAAGGCAGCGAGCTCACATGCCTTGTGTGCACGCAGTGCCCGTCCTTGAGGGACCTGACTCTTATCTTGGAGCTGATTGTTGTCTCTGACGTCTCGTTTCACTCCAACTCGTTGTACTCAGTGGAGTTCGTCGTCAGAAACACACGGCGGCTAGAGATCATAGCCCCAAAACTGGAAGAACTCACGGTACATTATCACCCTATGGAGGCTCATATCTCTGCCCCTAAGCTTGCCGAGGTAGTTTGGCATGCCCATGCCTATGACCCTCATCTCCATCGATTTGCTGATGTTGGCCGTTCCCTCCGTTATCTAGAAATCAGCACAACATCTTTAGTGCCGTCCCTGGTTAAGCAGTTTGATGAAGTTGATGAGTTGAAACTGGACATCTCCATTTCAGAGGTGTGTTGCATTAACGAATTTCTTCACCAGGGGTTGTTTTTGACAGTCTAAGTGATAACTTTGTATCTACACTACACATGACAGGGAGTAGTAGGGTATGAAAGCTTCTTGAATGAAACAAATAAGCTGCCCAAGTGTAAGAGCATCAGGATATTCTTAAGTTGGGATCACCATGCCATGTTGCCAAGCGTGTTGTATCTCTTCAAGAGATGCAATAGTACAAAGAAGATTTCAGTACTATTGCTTGGTTATAGGAAACTACCATTGGTAATTTCTAAGATCTTAGCCTTTGTATGAATTTGCATCCTGTTCTTGGTTGTCAAATATTTAATTGATTGTGTCCTCCAACTTGTTATTATTTGATAAATAAGAGTCTCCTAATATTACATTTTTTTTTCTTGAGGAGGGGCTGAGTTTTTGGAAATGTTTATTCAATGGGCTCGATATGTTTTTTTTTTGACAAGGATGGGCTCGATATGTTACTAAACCATTGCACCAAATTGAATATTTTTGCATTACCTTGTGAATATTTCTTTTTTGGCTGCTCGTTTGAATTCAAGTTAACTGGATCTGTCTGTAAAGGAAGGGGGACTGCATAAGTAGCATAATTGGCAGGTGTGGTCCTCCTCACTTGGTTGTGCTTGCTTAGATATCCATGACTTACAGCTAGCTAAACCTCTCATCGACAAAAGAAACTATAGTTGTTTTATGAATAAAATTAATAATTCCACTAATGCAATAACACTGCATTTTTTCCAGTGGCATTCTTGCCCACCATCTTGCCCTTGTCGCTTGGAAGAGAATCACAAGTTTGGTGGCATTGCTCTCAGTTCACTTGAAGAGGTAGAAATCAGTGATTTTACAGATTCTCTTGAAAACATGGAACTTGTGGGGTTTCTATCCTGCAATGCAGCAATCTTGAAAAGGTTGGTCATCAATTACATGATGTTCGATGCTCCTCCACTGACCAAGGAAGTATGTGAGAAGGTCCGTGGCATATGTCATGCAAATGTTGAAGTCAAATTCAATGTGTTTCGTCGTGGGAGCCTAGTACCCTTTGAATGAATACTTAAGTCTTGTGGTAAATGTAATGTTGTGGTTTTTCCTAGGTTTTTCACAACGTGTGCAGGAATGTTTCTGACATTTTCAGGATTCATCCTTCCAAATTTGACCTGATCTGTTAGTCTTATCCCTAACAGTGGGCGTGCTTCTTAGACTTGATCTTTTTGTTTAACTAGTGGACGTGTATGTGCAGTGCATATGTATTTATAATTTATGGTTGTGATAAGCGATGTCCTATTATTATAGGAAAAAAAACTTTTGAGATTGTAGGCTGTGCCACAATATTTAGAACATGAGTTTGCATATTAATTGTGATGGAAATTAAGCATGGTTGCATAGCGCAAATCTATACCCAAAGTTCTTGCACAGTTGACAGTGCAACAACTTATTTACTTAACAAGAAAATTATAGTTTTTCTAGAGAAACTGTACCTTGACCATTGTGGGAAATCTTCCTTTTCGGAGACTCTATAAAACCTTGGGAGTTGATGTTACTTCTAGAGAAATGGCTATATGCACAAATATTTTTCAGGTTACATTGAGACATCGTGAGTTATGACTTAAGAAAGAAGTTTTAGTTGATGGGTTGTTCACTGTTGCGTTGGTATGTTTTATTTCAAACACAAAAGGAATAGGTAAAATTTAATTATCATTCAGAATATTCATTAGCCCTTTTATTGGCTCATTTGTCGTGTTATATATTATAGGGCTAAACTCATTCTAAAACCCCCTATCACCAAGGGATACGCACATAAATATATATGCACATACATGGTGGTGTTTCCACAAGAAAATGGAAATAATTAGGAAATATGTAATCCAGTGAGACTGATCTGACCTGTGTGTCGGTTGCTACAAGGGAATAGAATGAAGCATATTGTATTTCTATTTTCCTCCAACCATCCTCTATCCTGATTCTTACCCTGGAGTCACATGAATTTACAGGAGATTTTACGAGAATACAATTCTTAATACTCGTTAAAGAAATGTCAAAGTTGTGTTCCAAATAATTTGTATATAATTTTTACTTATTTGATTGGTCAAATCAAAACATTTACTCTGATAACTATAGGTTAGTGTACTATAGTGTGCAAAT
The DNA here is from genome assembly GCA_022457205.1 of Saccharum spontaneum. Lineage (NCBI taxonomy): Eukaryota > Viridiplantae > Streptophyta > Magnoliopsida > Poales > Poaceae > Saccharum > Saccharum spontaneum. The sequence continues at coordinate 52,647,912 of CM039597.1, forward strand.
ACACGGTCACCGGCAGTGACATGTTGGGTGTCGATACACATTAATAGCAAATTGAGGTTTCCTGTGTTACTTGCCAGCAGAAAGCTGTGAAAAATTTCCTGAAGAGTCATTTTTGAGTAGCAAGGCTTTTCATCATAACGTGTTATTCATGATGAATTCAAGAGTTAGGAATCTAAATGCGCAGATTAATTTGAATGTCAAAAGGAACATAAATATCCAGATAGAAATTTTGAATGCGCCGAAGGATCAAGTGCAACAAGTTCGTTACAACCTTGCTTCAGTCAGGGCTGCCTCTCTCTGTGGACCAAAAATTCTAGAGTAAAAAAAAAGGCCCAGATAGGCTCTAACCGAAGCCCACGGGCCACGGACCACACGCAGTGACACAGCAAATCGATTCCTCCGCCGCCGCTGATGGGTTCGGAAACGGGATCCCACAAATGCGGGTCTAGAAACAGAATCGGAATATGTGGATGCACGAAAACAAACAAATACGGATGTAGAGCCGAAAAATTAAATTAGAATAATATGATTAAATATTCATGAATATATATGAGTAAAGTCACAAATTAATATACACATATGAAGTTATTGGTCTAGTATTCACTAGCATGCCATATGTTAACATGCATAATTAGTGATTAATAGGTTTATGAACATATTAATTTCTACACATCTCATATAGATTTAAAACGGGATGAAAAACGGAATAAATACGCATCAATTTCGGGTGAAAACGGGATCCCGCGAAAATAGACGGAAAACCCCCTCTCCCATTTCCGTAAATACGAAAACGAGACCCACAAATACGGAAACGAACGGACAAAAGTAAAAAATGGAACGAGAATTTTTTCATCCGTTTTCAAGGTGACCATGACCGCATCAGCGGTCTCCGAGACGAGCTTCTTCACGTCCTCCTCCTCCGCCTTGGTTCCACCCGAGCCGCCGCGCGCACCAGCGTGCTTTCCCGCCGCTGGCGCCACATTTGGGCCGACGTGCCCGATCTCGTCCTCGTCGACGACCACGAAGCGCCGCCGTCCTCGATGCCCACGCCGCGCCCACGGTCGAGCGCCTCGTCATCAGGCTGTCTGCCGTGACAGAAGCTGACACCGTCACGAGCGGACGTGCCGCACCGTGGCTGCGTTTCGCGGCGGAGCGCGTGGCGGGCGCGCTCATCCTCCTCGTCGTCCCTACATGGATGTCATCCCCATTCCCCGTCGCCAGGCAGGAGCTCGAGCTCCCCGCGTGCGGCCAGGCTAAGACGATCGTGCTCAAACTCCCACACGCATGTCATCTGCAGCCCGCGCCTGCCGGCGTGTTCATGGCGCTGACCGCCCTGAGGATTCTCTATGGCCGCATGAATGGCAGCGAGCTCACAGCCCTTGTGTCCATGCGGTGCCCGTGCCTCAAGGACCTCAAGCTCCGCCTCAAGTTGGTGGATGCCTCGGACATCTCGATTTGCTCTAACACGCTGCGCTCCCTGTTGTTCTGCATCTGGAACTCACCGCCGATATAGAGAAGCTGTGTATATCCTTCAGCGTTAAGGCTCGTTTCTCGATACCCAAGGTTTCAGAGTTGGTTTGGACAGGGAATTATGCCAATGACAGTCACCAGTTTGGCAATGTCAGCCGTAGGCTTCAGCTGCTAGAGATTACATGGGATGAAAGATATAGACTGGCGCCCCTGCTACAGAAATTTGATGAAGTTGACGAGATGAAACTGATTATCTACATTCCTGGGGTGCGTTCCTATCAACAGAATATCCTCATAGCCAATCGTATTCCTTATGATCCAGTGATTTACTTAATTCTGTTTCTACTCATGAGTCATGACAGGGAATAGCAGGGTATGAAAGCTTCTTGAACAAGACAAGCAAACTGCCTAAATGTAAGACCTTGAACATATCTTTGGAGTAGATGGGCCATGGTCTGGCACCAACTCACCAACCATGCTGCATCTCTTGAGGAAGGCCATGGTCTGGCACCAACTCACCAACCATGCTGCATCTCTTGAGGAATTGCAGTAGTACAAAAAAGTTTTGCGTCCAACTGATTGATCTTGATGATCACTTGGTAATTTCTAATTAACCTTCTATCCTTTATATAAGAATCTTCTTAATTTTAGTGGTTAAATGGTTTGACTTATTACGTGAGAATGGAGAGCTTCCTATTAAGGTGCGCTGAGGTTATGATAATGTTTACTCTTCTGTGTAACTTAACCTATTGCTGATGGTGGTGGGCGTTGGTGTACACTAAGCCAAATGAAATCACGTCAGAAGAAAAACTCGTATTTAGTTGATTAGCACTACCTGAAACCCAAACAGCTGATATAACATGCCCACCATGGCACCACCATTATAGATACGTTAGTGCTACATAGATCCAAAGCATGTAACCAATATAAATATTTTTTTCTTATACTCACCAGTATTATTGCCCGCTATCTTGCCCTTGTCGCTTGGCAGAGAGCTGCATGGTTGATGACATTGCTCTCAGCTCACTTGAAGAGGTAAGAATCAGTTCCTGTACACAGAGATCCCCGAGCTAGTTCCTCTTATCCTTGTCCTCACCCAAAACCACATGCTGTCAAGCAAGTTCCTATTGAAATATCGTAGTAGCACCATGAATTATCCTTGGAAGCAGTCACATCTGAGTTGCATGGACTGTAAGTATGTAATAGCTTCAACCTCAGCAACAAGATCTTTCAACATATGGAATTATGGATATATAGTTACAGTTTTCATGCTCCCTCCCTTGGCATATGGGAACCGTCTTACTCTTATCTGCTAATCCAGTTATGAAGAGTATCAGGAATGAATTAACAAATTTCAAACTAGTTATCTTCATAGAGTCACTACTGGAATAACAATTATCTTCATAGAGTCACTATTTCCTGCCTCTGTGCAAGGTCATTGTTAATTAGATACAATAGAGGTGGTGCTAATCTGACCTAATCAGTCAAAAAACAACAAAAAGAAGCCCGACGCCAAGCCCGCTATGGATCCCTCCTCCGACCCCACAGACTCACCAGCTGTCGATTCCACTATCTGCTGCCCACCTCCTCCTCCTCCATTGTTGATGACTCCCTCTTCCGCCATGTACACCTACCTATCGCCCCAGATCTTGGCCACCACCTGCACCAGGAGACCACGGCTCACCTTAGATTTGGGTAGGCTTCCCCGGATCAACTCGCTACAGTGACGATCTGCAACAGGGAAAAGGGTCAGGGACATTAGGGCTTCTGTAGTGTTGAGCTTCGGTGGCTGTATCCTGTCTTAGATCCATATAGTTCAGAATTTCGGCCCAAAATTCACGAAATTCGTTTCTCTCGGTCAAGCCCGGTAACAGCCAATATCGGCCTTTCAATCTTGGCCCTTTTCAAATTTCTTTTTAGTCCAACATGATCCATGTGGCCCAGTGGCCCATCCCCTGCCATATAAATACTCAAAGGAAACCCTAACCAATGGCAAATTTATTTCTCTCTCCTCTTGTCTCCTCTGCTCAGCCGCCGCATGCCTGCCTCCCTTCCCAGGTCCTCTGCTCTCCCGCCGCGCATGCCCACCACCCTTCCCAGGTCCTCGCCGCTCTTGATTTGAAATGGCAGTTCTGATAAATCGACTAGGGAAAAATGAAAGAAATAAAATAAAAAAATAGTGGCTACATTTTTTTTCACTCCTTCTCCCTTATTAGCTAACAAGTACTCCATAACAAATGGCAGGGAAATGACAGTTTTGATAAGTCGCCTAACAAAAAAAAAAAGAAAGGACAGAAAAAATTGAAAACTAGACGTTTTCTAGTCTTAATTAATTCCAATTTAGGTCAGGCCTTATACTTTGGGCTTGACTGGAATTGGTCTTTTCTGGCCCAAGGACACCCTACCAAATTCGTCGTTTGACAATTTCGTTCTTACCCAACGACACGACACACACCAAATCTTCTTCTTACACGCATAGAACGTGCTGGGTTACTTGGATGACATGTCAAAGCCGAAGCACATGGGAGGGCTGGGCTCCAAAAACATTGAGTTATATAACATAGCCTTGCTGGCTCGCTAGGCTTGGTGGCTTTTGCTGGATCCTGGTTCAGTCGTTGCACGAGTCCTCAATGCCGCTTATTTGCCGACAGATGATCTACTAGATACGGAGGTGGGCTCTTCGCCTTACAAGGTATGGAGACCGGTGGTCGACGGTATTCAAGTGCTGCGTTAAGGCCTGATCCGTAGGATCAGTTCAGGTGAGACGATGAGGATTTGGGATATGCAGTGGCTCTCAAGAGACGGCCTGTTACAACCACTTGGAGCAACAAAACCCAACCTGCCGCAGTTGGTCAGTGAGCTAGTTGACTCGATTTTTGCGGTGCTGGGACACTCAGAAGCTGAGATAATTTTTCACATCGATGAGATTATCGAGGGTATTCCTCTGAGCACAATTCCACAAAAAGATTTCTGGGCATGGCACTACAAGAAATCAGCATCTTCCCTGTCAAGTCGGCTTATCGCATTCTGTTACGAAGCCGAATTCAGCTTGGGGGCAGCGCCCGAGCAATTCAGAACCTCGATCACATGAGAAGGAATGGAGCAAGTTATGGAAGATCAAGGTTCCTCCAAGATCAGGGTGCTCTTTGTGGAGACTGGCTAGGCTCTCGATTCCGACAAGTCATGTCAGGCACCATAGGAACATGGCTATGGATGGGGGTTGTTCCTTATGCAGTGTGGATGATTTATGGAGGCACGCGCTCTTGGAGTGCAACCTATTAGCCAGATGTGTTTGGGCCCTAGAAAGGGAGGAGATTACCGAGTTCTTATGCCAAGTGCAATGCTTAGGTGCTCGGGCTTGGCTTGCAGAGGTGATGCAAATCGCTTAAGCATGAAGAGCTTACAAGGGTCGTCATCTGGCTATGGGTGATTTGGTATGTGAGACACAAGGTGATACATGAGAATTATTTTGAGAGCCCTCTGTTGTCCCATATATTTGCTGAGTGATTCATTGGCGAGCTCATGGAAGTCCGACCGGAGAAGAAACATGCTTGGCTAGAGACAACTCAGGGGGCATGGCCTCCACAGTGGATTAGACCGCTAGCTGGGTAGGCCAAGATCAACGTGGATGCGGCAGTCTCCAAGAATTCGAGGTGCTTAGCATTGGCTATTGTGGTCGTGACGAGGGAGGCAACTTCTTAGGAGCCTGGACACTAGTAGTAGTAGAAGGAAACACCACCGCTGAGGTGGTCGAGGCAGCCTGCCATGAAGGGCTGGCCCTGTCCATTTCTCATACTAATTCTTTTCGAGACGCGGTGAGTACTGTAGAAAAGTGGTAGACATGTCATGACACATATCATGATTTGTCTTGCTAGAATGAGAGAAAAAGCAGACCTCCAATATAATGTTGACAAAGTGGCGTAACAGTTAACAAGAGTAAGGATGAAAACGGTCGGAAACGGTATTACAATATAGAAAAACGAAAGCGGTCGGTTCGAGATATTTCTATATTTTAGCAATTAAAGAGTACAAAAAATAGTTGAAAATGGTTGTGAAACCAATTGAAACTGACAATTCTTCATGTTAGGAAATGGTATCATATAATATAGAAAACGAAAGCGGTCGTTTCGGAATATTTCTGTTCCGTTTTCATCCTTAAACAAGAGTGGATCAACATGAGTCATGAACCCATGATGATGTGTAGGGCTGGCTAGTTAGTGGAAACGAGTTGCTGTTGCCTCGTTGGTTAGGAAACTTGGATCAAATTGATAAGTGATGGATGAGCAGATTCATCTCTGACGCACGGGCCACGGGCAGTTAAGGGTGTATTTGGTTTGAGGAATGAGTTAATTTATCATCTACTCATTCCTAAAATTTTTATTTGTTTCGTGGAATGGAATAAGTTTATGCATCATCACCTCATTCCTCACAAACTAACAATTAGAACTTTTACAAAAAAATAAAGTCATTCCATCAAATTTAAGAAATGGAATCATGATGGATCACCACATCTAATCTAAGATATCTAGTACTCTTTACATTCTAAATTATAAGTCACTTTGACTTTTTTTTTGTTTCATTCATTTTGCTACATATCTAGACATATTATTATATCTAAATGTATAGTAAAATGGACGAACTAAAAAAATTAAAATGACTTATAATTTGGAACTGAGGGAAAATATATGAAGTGACAGACCAAATACATCTGTCTATATGCACCTCGACCAGAATTACTAGCAAGGCATAGCAAAGCGGTTGCGCTGCAGTGGTTTGCGATGTTGTCCGTCACCTGCCTCGCAAGGCGCCGCCGCATGCACTGCCGCGGCAGCGATGCCGCGGGGTCGGCTGCTGCGGCTGCCGCTGAACGGAGTGTCGGCACGCCGCAGGGACGGCCGTGGCGCCCGCAGGACGCAGGCTCGGCACCAGACACCGGGCGGCGGCGGCGTCATCAGACGGTGCACGGCGAGCATGCTCTGGCTCCAGGGGCCCGCAGGCAGCAAGGACGTACGGGCTCATCAGCGGCCGCAGTCGTGTCGGAGGCGGCGGCGACGGCTGCTATCGATGCTCGCGGCGAGGTGGTGGAGGACGCGAGCGCGCCGTCGTCTGAGGCCTCGTCCGTGCTCTGCGCGGTCTGCCTGGAGGAGGTGCGGGGCCGGCGGGCTGCGGCGGCGGAAGCGGACGCGATTACGCTGCCGTGCTCCCACGCGTACCACCCCGGCTGCGTGCTCCCATGGCTCGCCGTGCACCGCGCCTGCCCCTGCTGCAGGGCCACCGTCCCGTCGCCTGAGAATTGATCTTGAGGTCGATGGAGCAAAAGCTTCCCATCTCCTGAAATCATGTACTCCAATTACTACTGCCCGTGGGTATATGTTCTAGATAATTTGGGATATTATGCGTTCATTGTACAGTGTTTTTTTCTTAAATAAACTGAGATCTGCTGGAAACCATGGGCATTTTCAAAATGGATTGCCTGTATGACACCATTCTATTCAGTTTTGGCGAGACCGTGGCCTCCAACTCGCCTCTTGAAATATCAGTAGTTCTGAGTGTCCACGCGCAGCTGTCTCGCTGCACCGTGCTGTGACCCACCTGTATGCCTTCTCTACAGAGATTGTTCATCCCCTGCAGCTGCACATCCTTTCTTAATTAATCAAGGGATCTTTGCCTATTTTATTCTTTTAGATATATGTTCGGGACTATATACATAATATATGTTTTATGTACGCTTGTACTGATTTTGGCTTTAAAGTTTCTTGACAGAAATATAGCTCATCACTCGTAAATTTCTATACATGATCTCAACCTCACCACACAAGGGTCCTCAGTAAAAAGAATCGAACTATATACTATAGCCAGCGATGAGCGATTTGAAAACATGGTCGTGTTAGATTTAGAGTGTTAGCTTTGGATTGGAAATGTGACATCATATTAGATTTGGACTGGAAAAGTTTGGACAGAGGGGTGAGGTGCAGATGTGGGAGAGTGAGGTGCGAGTGGGCTGATGGATGAAAAAGTGAGGGAGATCAGTTTTTTTCTTTTTTTATTATCATATCTCTACTATAATGCAAAACTTCTCAAGGCAATTACTTCCTTTAAAACAGCATACCTACTACAGATCCAAAGGCTGCAAATAGATGTTTGATGAGGCTTCCCACTCTCCCTCACCCAGACCCCCTCCTCTCCTCAATTTCTTTTTCGAAAAACATAGGCCACGAGACTTCATCTTCTCCTGCTCCTCAGGCACCGAAGCACAGATCCGACCGCGGTTCTCCATGCACACGCCTCCTGCTACTGCTCGCCGTTGTCGCTGCCGCCTCCTCCACATGTTCTCGCTGTTGTTGCCGCAGCTCGGCCGGCCGCGGCTGTCCATACGCGCGTCCGGCCGTGCGGCTAGGGTTGTGCGGGGCAGCAGCGGCGGCGCCCAGCCGTGGGCTCAGCACGCCGCGCGTGGTGCGGGGGCGCGCGAGGGTGGGATCGAATGGGAACGGCCCCTGGGCTCCCGCTCCCATGCCCGGCGTCCTTGCCGACACAGCTGTCATTCGCGTCCGCTGCTGACGCGCTCGCGGCGGACGCGGCCGAGGAACGGCCGGCCAAGGCGCGCTGCATCGAGGACACGCTCCAGGTGCGTGTGCGTCCGTTCCACATGCACAAGTGGCTGGATTTTCTTTCATGTGGTTTGGCACGCGCGGAGGAGGCGGGTGGTCGAGGGCATTGAGCGTGGGATGGAGCGGTTGTAGGAGCAGCTCTGGTGGCTGGGCAATTGCTCCCGCTGTTCGAGGTTATCGTCACCGCTCGTGCAGCAGCAAGTACAGGTAATCGAATCAATCCATGCTGTCGTGAAATGCTACTAGCTGAATTCCGGGTAACAGCATTTTACCAAGCACGAAGCGAAGATGGTGTTATCTAGAGACAAGGCCAGGTTTCAGGTGCAGAGTGCCATAATACAGAGCCTGCTCAGGTGAAGGCAACAGTGCATGGTAGCTCAGGTAGCCTTCCTATCAGAGCTTTCCTTGATCAGGCACAGCATGCAGAAAACCCTCCTCCCAATGCTGATGGTGAGAATCCATTGCTTATCCTCTCTTGAAAAACATTGTTAGGATATGCATGACTTTGTGATTGTCCTGTTTGGAAGAAAATGCATTGATATAACTTATTTCATGTGCCCACTAATAGAGGATACATGAGATTGACTGGTTTATTCAATAGACCCCATTTGTTGTATGCTTAGTAGCCAGTTTAGAGTAGTGTTGACTGTTTGCCTTCTGGAATTTGTCCACCTTCAGTCAAATAGTAGAGATAACATGATACTCTCAAATTTGGTCAGCTTTTTTTTTCTTCTAAAGTACAAATTCCATCAGTTCAGAGTTCTATGTCTATTTAGATTTTAGCGGATTGCTCCATTTGGTTTACGGATTCCATTATCCTATATCAACTTATTATTCCTAAAGCAATTCTTTTGGTGAAAAAAAAGTTTAATGCCTAAACCACTTCTGTTGATGAAAGATATTTTTTATTTGAGAAAATTATTCCCCTTTTTCTGTATCCTTACATGATTACAAAGTAGGAGGGAATAGTTGTGTAAGGAAATGATTGTGTTTGTTTAGCAAAAAAATATCATTGACTGACATACAATATCTTCAATATGAAAAGACAAAGTACTATTTGTTTATCAAAGACATGTATTTTTCATCTGAAAATTGTTTCCTATGTCTAACTTCAAAGGTTGTCTGAAACAAGCAGCGCTCTTCTGGGCAGAGGACAGTAGCAATTGAATTTCGGAAACAAAGTCATGTGTCAGCAGAGGGGACCATTTTCACCAATAATCAGGCTGTGGAGCATACCTGATTGTCTGAAATATCAGTTTCCCCAAGGAAAGAAGAAAGTATTTCTACTTTTCAACATTTGGATCTTGCAAATGATCGAACTACTGTCCATGCTGTTGTGCCATCAAATAAATTGTCGGATGATGGCCAGAAATATGTACGAGTGGTGATACTTTATCCAAAGCTGCTACATGCTTTGGAAAGGCACGCTCACAGATGTAAAAGGAGCGTGGCAACATGTTGAAAGCATTTGGCACACAGGTCTGTGTTCCTAATGCTGAATTTGCTTTACCTTTAGTCTACTGATTTTATTTGTTGTTTACAGTCTTGGCTATTAAAATCTTCAGCAAATGTACAAGCTGCTGTTGTCTTCTGGGATGCTTATGTTGAATGTGACTTTTTTGTTCTCTTTGCAGGCCCTTGATCTATTCAAAAGCTGAAAGTGAGTTTGAGCTTACCTTGTCAGCTGCTGAATTTGTAATTATCCGAAAGGTAGAATACTGTTTCACAAAACTATAGATTTTTTTAAATTTTTTCCATGTTAATACAATTTTAGTGTTTTTATATGCATGCCTGTAGCGGGTAAACACACCACCACTTAGCTGTCATTGTTTTTTTTCTGAACCAATTTTTTTTTATTTCTGTTCATCGATGTTATGGATTCTGTTAAATGATTAATCAATATTGCCAACAGCTGTACTAAGCATATATTTTAGTGTGAGTTGAATCTTGGCCATCTCATTTTAGGCATGACCTATTAGCCAATGAATACAATTTTAATCGAGATAAACTTATAACATAGCAGTATATGTAGATGGCGGCTAATGAACAAGGTTGTGTCGGGGATCAAAGGAAGGAAGGTTTTAGGAGCAGCAGAGCTTCACTGCTCACATATAAATATATATGGCTTTAGGTCTATTCCACACATACATATACCGTAGAATAAGGTATCCACTTGAGTATCTGTGGCAAGATTCCCCACCAGCAATATATAGAAACAGTTAAATCATGATAATTGCTCGTGGGTGCAATCGGAAAACACAATACCATGATAACATGTTTTTTACGGCGTGTGTTATACTGTTATAAAAAAGATACTGCAATCGTGATTTCAGTGTAACCAATCAATTTGCATAGGCGTGTATGAATCATTCTCGTGTAACCAATCATCATTTTGGGTGGCACCTGCCGTTTCAGTGTTGGATGCAATCCCGTCATCTACAAAAAGTGGCACAACACATTTGGGTACAAAGAAAGGGAATTGTAGTTTGAATGATTTAATAGTTAATAGTGCCAAAACATGCAAACAAGCGGCACAGATAAACAAACACAAATAAATAAATAAATAAATAAATAAATAAATAAATATTCACATATATTTAAGTGAGCTATAAAAATTATGAAACTTTAAAAATAGATGCATCTTGATTTTAGATGAACTTAGGAAGAAGATTTGATGGGAACAGAGTTCATACGTGGGAGATATTGATTCTACAAAGTGGCTGTTAACTATGTAGACGGATGATCCTAGACCTAAAATATGGATGAGCGGACCTCAGCAAACACAACAGGCTCTACATTAGTTGTTAGAGGGAGAGGGTTTTACCTGTGTGTTATTATAAAAGTTCGCAATTGCCTACAAGCCATTAAAAAGTTTGAGCGGTCATAGGTGCCACTGGTCAAAACTTTTTTGTCTCTGCGCTATTCCGTCCACTCTTGACTCCAACGGTGTCAAACTGGTGGATGAAATGACCAATTTATCCTCAAGTTAGTTGGAATTCTAATTTTCCTTCCCTTTCCTCTAGTGCCACTCTGTCCAAACTGCTTTGGTTCCAAAATTTAATAAATCTTTTTATCAATGCCAATTTAATTGGTATTCAAATTATTTGCAACACTAATTTAAATAACTATTTTTTTCATTTTTTTTGCATGAGCTGGTCCAAATTTACTGTTTTTAAGAAGAGGCATTACTACCCCTTTTCTTTTTGGATCAGTGATTCAAACTGGATCATATGTAACAATGTTTTGGACTACGCTTCATTAATCCTTGCATTATATTACATTTGTGATTTCTAATGAATATATAATAGGGCATGATCGCACGCAATAGAAACATTTATCACTGGTAAGTACATGCGGAGCCTGATATAAGACAGCAAGCAAATAATACAAATCGAGATTCTTTCATCCCCTAACCAAACCAAACAAAACACAAATATATATCTATATTGTGAGCTGAACGCATCTTCTATCCTTGCCGTTATAAAAGTTTGCAAACCTATATTGTGAGCTGAACGCATCTTCGATTTATAAATAGACTAGGTAGCATGTCCGTGCGTTGCTACGGGATAGCTAACATTTTATACTAAAAACATATCGATCGCACGATAAGATAACAATACTGTAAAAATCAAATATGAACATTAAAATGACATTTAATCCAAAAAACAAAGTTTGTGAAATTAACGGTCACGGAGAGCGCGGCGTTGTAGACTCACAAACTCTAGACCTTTCCATGATATGGCTAAGATAATGTTTTATATCGGCAGGAATAAATCTCCGATATCAATTTCTTTTGTGCGCCAATAAATCCACAAATAAGTTCCGCCGCATCTCCATACCATCATGCGTATAGATTCAAGTATATATATAAATATTAGTGTCTGTCGCATGGGTAATACTGCGTGTCATGAAAAATCTCTCACAAAACCTTAAAACAAAGTAGGGTATACTCACCATATAAATATGCATAACTTTAGGACTATTCCATATAGACATATGCTGTAGAATAATGTATCAACTTGAGTGTTTGTGGCAGATTCACCATCAGCAATATATAAAAATAATGAAATCATAGAGATTATTATTGCAAGCGAGTTAGATACCCATCTATGTCGAGAAGAACCATATTACACATTGCAATATCATAAATGTCCAATTAGACCTAAGAATAATCTTACGTTCATGATCGTGTTAATGTATGCGTAACTATATCCCAATATCATTTAGAGTTATTCTTTAACTACTGACATAGGCAAACATATAGTTATATTATACGTACGGCTTTACCAAGGAAAGTGTCTGTTCAAAGAAAAAGAACAGGTGGTAAAGTGCAGAAATTCGCCTGCCATGACTGCAAGTTTCAGCTAGAGTGGACAGATTTAAAATTTAAATTTAAATAGTATATGTATCCTCAGTTCACCCGTTAGAGTATCAGAATTCTAAACTACAATCAAATTATATTCAATTATTCATTCACAAGGAGACTCAGCCGGCAAGCCAGGGTGAGCTTTCGTCGCACTCGAGGCACGCACAATGTCATAGAGTACACAACTGCAACATCCCACGCCAACATGCACCAGCCTATGCCATGCCGATGGATATCAATCTCTTCGATATTCCCCTCGCCTGCTATTAACAATTGCAGAGTGAGATCTTTTTAGGCCCAGAACAGTCAAAAGCGTGGTGAGACAACTCAATGGGACATGAAAGCAAGTGGCATGCATTCTACAAGGTAGTATGAAATAGCTAATAAAATAAAAATATTGTTACTTTGTGCATTCTATGCATCACCTGATATGCATTCCCCTCTGTGGCCTCCCATATACATACATCTTATAGCCCCCATTTGGATCGTCTTCCTAGTTCCCAATGTCAAATTTCCAAGCCTCCATAAACCTGAAGATATTTATCAAGAATGCAGAAATGCAATTTTCAGAGGCTTTGCATTGCAAGAAAAATGTTTCAAGAGCTATCCATGTTTTAGTAGTTTTCAGTATAATACAATTTCCATAGGGAACCAATCTCATCAAAGAGTGATGGTCATTATGCTTGTCAGTAGGGAGTAGCAAGTTCCTGTTCAGAAGCTATTGCACGAAGATAATGACATCATGCTCCTCTTTCTCATCCTCATAACATCTTCAATTTTTAAGAAAGAGGCTCAATGCTCCACCTCTAGTGAATGTGCCAGTTTGCTGATGCATTGCTGACAACATAATCATGGTTACCTATCCAAGCATTGTCATACACCCCATTTCCCCTACCATCATGCTACTGAATTGAATATAATACAAAAAACAGAGAACAAAGTAAGGCGACCTACTTAAGCTTGAAAACACTTGCGAAAAAGACAAGTCATGCACTGGGAATAGTCACTGGGAATTGACCATACACACCTAATCGAGAAGTGGTAAATTGACAAATGGTGAGAAAGATTAGCACTTGAGTCCATCAACCTCGGTCAATATGAAGCGAATACCATCTATGGGTATTACATACTGGCTATAGGATCATAATTTGACTGGAAGAACTTGAGCCCTTGCTGCCATATTACAGGGAAGAGAAAGATGGATAGCAGATGCACCATCCTTCAGTTTCTCATTACTGACAAGATATTCTGTTTTCCAGTCAAGTTTCAGAAAGCTCATAGACTATAATTATTCAAAACTACAAAGGAAATTCACATTAGTACCAAAAAAAATATATTTTAAAAAATGGAAAGCCCTATGAATTGTTTTTATTCACCTAATCTGGAAAAGCAGCACTGAATAAAAGTGTTTGTAGCTCGGTAGCATCTTCAACCTTTCCTATCACTTTTAGAAATATTGTGCCTTTGAAATAATGTGCCCACCAGATCTCATTATTGCCAAAAAAAAGTTAAATAGTTCGTTAATGGCTTCCAGTTGCTAATCGTCCGGAAGAAAAGGTGTTTATAAACCAATAGAATAACCATGGTCCTTTCATTCAGTAAAAGAACCATAGAAATTAAACAAAAACTATTTTTGATGAAAGCACAAATACATGAGTGGACAAAAAACAATAAGTAACTAATGCTCAAAATTCAGAGCTTCTGTTTTTATGCAAATCAGAGAGGACCTTAATTTTGGATTGGAACAATGTTTACTATATGTGTTTTTTTGCAGAAATGAGGGGGGGAGGGAAGTATCTTGAGAGGTAGATTTCCGTTCCACTCGCAGTAATCGGCGTGAGCTCCTAGTAAGGATCAGGTGTAGTTTGCATCATCACCTGGGCGTAAACAAGGCCACACATTACTCAGCTGCATATGCAGTACAAATTCATCAATAGCAAATAGAATTAAAGAGAAAGCAAATAGTATCTTTCAAACTATGTTGAATTCATGTTTAAAGAATAGAACCAATTACTTCAAAACAATGATTATCTATACTATGATTTCATTGTTGAGCAACAACCGACCTGACTACCTGAGGGTAGGCGGCGCGGCGAGGAGGAAGTAGAGGTGGCGAGGATCGTCGATCTATTGCTGCTCGATTGTACAGTGGGTGTGGGGTGCGCCACGATCGTCGATATGTTGCAGGCTCTGCGTACTGCAGGCCGAGGGCAGTGCTGGCGGCGCCAATGGTTCGCGGACTGCAGGGCGAGGGCGAGGGCTGAAAAAGATCTGATGTTCATTAATATTCCAATAACAGAAAGTTGGAGAAGCCATTGCTGCCAGGTTGCAAAGCTGTCGTATCCAAGACCATGGCTGCCAGTTTAGAAAGGACATTTCAAATTATGTCTTCTTGATATGAAAGCACTATGTACTATTAGCCAATATAAGCACTGAAATATTGTTTTAGCTGCCCCTGTTAGCAACCAAGCAATGATGACTGCTATGTTCGTGTGACAATCGTGCATTTCGCTTGCCAAGTAGTCGACACACCCATTTAACTGAATGGGAAAGCTCCTGCCTTTCCATTGAAAAATAAATGAATATTTCCTCAATGCTGCAGAGATTCTTAATTTCTAAATTTTAATATGAAAATTTGCCTTAGAACAGAACTCATGGATGGTTAACAATTAACTATCTTAACTGTTAGTTAACTGTTGGTTCCTAATTCTGCATTTCACATGGAAACACCAATATTGAATTAACCACATCAACATTTTGCTTTTTAGTAGAAAACATGTGGCAAACAAAGGCTTGGAATGAAAGAGCGCACTAACCTGTTTATCAAAGTATTAGTATGTGACTCACCTATATTTATTTTGTCAAAACTCAGATGCAATATTCTCAAATGTGTGCCAAACAGTGTCATGTGGCTGTTGAGGTTTTCAGATGAAGGCAAATTCATGACACCTTTGAAGTGAAACTAATATGAGTTAGAGAGCTATTATCCATTTTCATGTGCTCTGTAATCACAACCACATGTGTGTTGTTCGGTCGTTGGTCTCGGTAATCTCTGGATTACTGTAGCTACCTTAGCATGTAACAAACTCTATTTCTACTTAATAAAAAATGTGCCACGGCACGATGGCGAAAAAATTGTGCTCTGTGTTTAAATGAATTGAGGTTGTATTTCAGATAAAACTTTAGGCAGTTTATTACTACTTGCAAGTGATATCAATTCCGCTAATTCAACAAAACTGACATCTACTGTGATGCAAGTGATAGCAAGATGGCTAATTTGTCGTGGTTGCTGGTCCAACTCTGAAGAAAACATCTAAGAATCCCTATCTGTCAAATCAGATCCATCCAGCCACCAATCCACAATGCTATGATGATATAAAACACATTATATTTAGTTTGCAATTGGGAATCAGATCATGTATTCTGAATAAAAGGCATTTAGTTTGCAAATGGGAATCCAACAAGGATATATTATCTGGAAGCGTGTTGCTCTCTTAGCCGAGACAAAAGTGAAAGAATTTCTTCTTCTCCTAAAAGAAAAACCATCAAACAACCAATTCATAAGGCGAGAAAAGAAACCAAGATGCCAAAACCTTGAGAGAACATAATCGCTTACTGTGTGGTTGTGTACCTGTGTCTGATCCGCTCGAAGAACTAAAATAGCTCAGAATAACACTCAGAGAGACTTCACAGTTTAGTTTTCTGTTGGCCAGTATTTGAAGGTTCCAGCAGGGCCAACAAAATCCCTGTCCACTATGCATTGCAAACAGGACATGAACAGTTACACGTTCTAAATTTTTACAGTTCAGGCAAAAGATTGTTCCAATATGATTAGTTTGTTTAAGGGTAACGTATACAAGTAGAATTGTTCCCAACTACATAATAAGACATGAATACCAATTTAAATGTTGGATACAAATAGGCCAAACAATATGTTCACAAAAAAAAAAAGATGTGAAAGAAAAGTCCAATGTGACAAGAGATGCATTTGATTCCTGAACTGAAGTACGAGAGCATCTAATTAAAGCAAATGCAGGGAGTAAGCCTTCAGAATAGGTACTTATGGTAAAACCCAGATCATGCAGTATGTACTTCTCAGTGCAGGCAAGTACGTACTTCTCAGCTAGGTACTTCTCTAATCTCTAGTAGTATTCCAATCAGAGTAGACATCTAAGTATTTCGCTAATCTGTAATAAATACTTCTCAGCCAGGTACTTCTCTAATCTCTAGAACGTACTTCGCTCTACTTAATTCACGCACAAATGCACATCATTGAAATCAGAAAAAAACAAAGTAAAACTCATTACTACATCCACTGCCAGGGATGTTTGCTTGTGCACGCACCAAACTTGAGGGATTGGCCAGCTTATCAATGCCCTGGCATGACATCGCCTTCTGCTTGGCATCGGCGGCCCTCGTGTGAGCACAAATTCCATAATGCCCACCACAAACTACTCGTCCCTGCAAGGCTGCCAACAAATCAGATCAAAACATTTAGGAAAAAAAACGAAGAAAAGCACGACAAATTAACTCGCCGCCGGAGCAGAGGGAAGCACCGCCGGAGGTGGGCACGAATAGTGCTGGGGGAGCGGGATAACTCACAGCTGCAGCGCCTTGAGAAATTTGTCGTGCTCGGTATCGGTCCAGCTCTCGCGCGACTTGGTGATGGTGTAGGACTTCTGCACGCTCCGCGGCCCCTCATCGTTGTCGCTCCTAGGGGGCGGCACGGGCACAGGCATGGTGATGGGCGCCGCGGCGGCGGCCTCCCGCGCCTCCTCCTTGCCACCCACGACGCCGGCCGGGACCGACGAATCCCGCGGGTGTGGCGTCGTGCTCCCCCTCCCCCGCACGAGCAGCGCTGTGATCAACTTGGTGCCGCGCGGCGTTGTTTCCTTCTGGGAGGATCCGTGATCAACGCCGCTGGGAATCGTGGTCGCAGGCGAGGGTGGCAGGGGGCACCCCGGTTGCATGAGGAAGGATCGGGGTGATTGACATGCGGTGATTGTGTTGCCTTTCGTTGTGCGGCGTGGACTCACAGGGGAAACCACGGTCGCGTGGCGTGGATTCACGATCGCAGGGGAGGCGGAACGAAAGAGCGGAACGATGGATTGTCGCACCAAACCATAGTCTTACTTTCTTTCTTTTTAAGTTGTAGGAGAAAAGTCACCAACTTTGCAGTCGGCCTGTACATGGTCTGGGTTTCCTGGGTTCCGGACTTCCGGTTAATTTCTGACCCAACCCATGTGTGTAGCGTATGGATTGGGCTAGGTCGGTTTCCGATGGTTTTAATGCTGTCACGATGAATCGCTGGATTGGGTTGGTTTGTGGTTTCACTGGGTTCCGCCCGGAGGGCGACATCGCGACTAGCGGCGGCGGCGGCGGAGGCTGGCGGCGCACTATCATCCAGGTCACCACGCTGAACGGCATCGTGAATGTCTAAACTCCATCCTCACTCTGGCCACCTTCCCGTGCCTGGCATGGCGGCCCTCCTCCGATGGGTCCAGGCTCGCTAACGGCACCGACCGCACGGGCAACCGCGGCGCCGATGAGACCACGCTGAGTCCGACCTTGTCTCCTTCCATGTGCTCGCCTTCGTGTACTTCCTGTTCTCCAGCTCTGTAGGCCTCTAGCAATGCGTTCGCACCTACCCTCGTTGCCCCATGGCTGTGGCAGCGTCCTTGTCTCCTCCTCCTACGTGGGCGCAGGCATCGTCGTCCGAATGCCGCGCTCCGTGTCAGCGACTCAGCGTCCTCGCATCCGCCATGGATCCGTCATCCATCCGTTGGCCGTTGCAGCTGCACCGCTGCAGGTTCGTCGATCCAAGGCAGATGCGAGTCGCGAGGTTCATGGACTCAATCCCATCCATGTCTTGGTTAACCCTTGATTTCGTTTCACGTATACACTGGCCCTGCCAAACAGATAGCCCAAAAGCACTGGAAGCCCATCTGCCAAAGCGGCCCTCGTCCACGCAGACCAAACACTGGAACCCCTCGCATACCCTAACTCCAGATTTCCAATCGATTCGACTCCGATGGGTGAGCCTCAACGCAGCCGCCGGCGCTGCGGCTCCGGCGAGGACCGCATCAGCGGCCACCCCGACGAGCTGCTGCACGAGATCCTTGTCCGCCTTGACTCCGTCCACGCCGCAGCGCGCACTAGCGTGCTCTCCCGCCGCTGGCGCCACGTCTGGGCGCACCTGCCGGAGCTTCGCCTCGTCGCGCCGCCAGCGGCAGCGCCAGCCTCGTTCATCGACACCGTCGACGCTGCCCTCGGTGGCTACTTAGCCCCTACCCTCGAGCACCTCGCCATCACCCACCGCACCAACCCTCAAGGCCGTGACCTCCACATCCCACCTGGTCGTATTGAGCCGTGGCTCCACTTCGCAGCGGAGCACGTGGTGGGCGAGCTCAATCTCTTTCTCCGTGTGCCTCTGACCTTCGGAGCTTCGACACCCGAAGTCGTCGGGGAGGAGGCGGTGCTCAAGCTTCCGGTTTGTGAACAAGCGAAACGAATACAGCTCTTTCTTCAATTTGCATATACAACGTGGCTCCGCCCCCAGGCATCCGGCCTGTTCACGGCGCTGACGTTCCTGAAGATTAATGGCTATGTCCACATGAAAGGCAGCGATCTCACAGCCCTTGTGAACACGCAGTGCCCGTGCTTGAGGGACCTCGATCTTTTCGTTACGCTGATTGTCATCTTTGATGTCTTCATTCACTCGAACTCATTGCACACACTGGTACTCTGCGTCTTTGAGGCAAGGTGGCTGGAGGTTGTGGCCCCAAGACTTGAAGAGCTCACTATATTTATTAGGCCATTGGAGTCTCACATCTCTGCTCCGAAGCTTGTCAAGGTAACTTGGCATGATGCTTATGACCCTGATCTCCATCGGTTTGTTGATGCTGGCCGTACCCTCCGGCTACTGAAAACTTCCTCTCGAGCATTGTCCCTGACTATGTGGTTCGATGAAGTTGATGAATTGGATCTGAGCATTTATCTGAAATACCGAGGTGTGTTGGGATTAACAAATTTCATCACAAGTGTTGTTTTTCATTTTTGGACAGTTTAACTGATTAGTTTTTGTGTACTCACGAGTCATGACAGATGTAGCAAGGTATAGAAGCTTCTTGAATGAAACAAATAAGCTGCCCAAGTGTAAGAGCTTTTGCATATTCCTGTCGTGGGAACACCATGCCTTGGTGCCTGTCATGTTGCATCTCTTGAGGAGTTGCAATGGTACAAACAAGCTTCGAGTACATTTGTTGGGTCCTTCGTCCCAACGAGTGGTAATTTCTAAGATCTTTAGCTTTATAATATGCCATAAAGCTGTTTGTTTGCAAACTTTGACTTGTTATTTGATATGAGAGTTTTGTAATATGTTCGTCAGGTGGGGCGGTTGAGGATTTGCGTATGTTTATTTATCATTTTTTAAATGTTGATATTCTTTGTAAACCATTATTGGACCAAATTGAAGACTTCTGCTTTAGCTAGTGAACATTTCTTTTTCGGTTGCTTAGCTTGTTTGAATCTATGTTGTCTTGACCTAGCCGTAAATGAAGGGTGACTGCGTAGGTAGCAGAATTGGCAGGTGTGCGGCTCGTCACTATGTAGTGCTGCAATGTTCTTTAGATATTCTTTATTTATTACAGCAAGGTGAACCTCGCACCAACAAAAGCGAATTAACGTTGTTGGTTTATGAATATAATCAATATCCTCCACTACTGCAATGATGCTGCATTCTCCTTTAATTTCCAGATGCATCCTTGCCTGCCGTCTTGCCCTTGTCGTTTGGAAGAGAGTCGCAAGATTGATGACATTGATCTCAGTTCACTTGAAGAGGTAGAAATCTCAGATTTTTCAGGTTCTCATGAACAAATGGAACTTGTGGAGTTCCTATCCAGCAATGCCAGAATCCTGAAAAGGTTGCTCATCAATGACGAGTATTGCTGTAGGCCCAAGGAAGTACGTGAGAAAGTCCGTAGCATGTGTCATCCAAATGTTAAACTTGAATTCATTGTGTTCCGTGAGGGGAGGCAGGTGCTTGTTGACTAATTTCAGGCGTGAGGTAAATGTAAATATTATGGTCATTTACTAGTTTTTGCACAGTACGTGCATGACTGTATGTTTCAGGCGTTTTTAGGATTCATCATCAGTGCAAATTTGAACTTTGATCAATTAACTGTAGCCCAAAAGGCTCATTGCTGTTTTTCTTCTTAGACTTCGAACATTTACATCTAATCTTGAGATTGCAAATATTCATTAGAATAGAGAAGTATAAGTGACCAGACACTCACTATGCCAAAACTGCACAAAAGTGACACCCAGGTCAGTGACGCAGAATTAGGACGCCTATGTAATGTGACATCAGAGATGTGGATACACTCAGGTCCTGTTTGGAATGCATGTAACGGGACATCAAAGACGCAGATACACATACACTTTGGCTCTATTTGGAATGCGGGAATTTTTTTTCCTATTTCTATGTTTTTCCGATGAAACTGAACTGATTTCTATGATCCTGTATGACTCCTATAAAATTCTGTGTTCCAAGCAGGCCGTTAACGTGTCTGACGAGTTGCCTTCCAATGCCAGTAGACGAAAGGTGTCTGACCAGCATCACCGGACTCGAAAAAGTTATCAACTTGGGTTATATCGTTGCATTCGTCCAATCCTCGCATCACGTCCGTCCAGCAGATAGTTTCGGCCCTCTATCTGCACGGTCGCATTCTTTTTTCTGCTCTTCAAAATGGTTAGATTATATTTAGAAAAAGTTGTCCCAAACTAATCATGTATATGTTCTAATACAAGGATAGTGAAGGGTCAATAGCTGTATCTGCTGCATTTTTTTCTGTTCTTCGGGATGTTCGTTGGGATTGAACATAGGAGTGTGCGCCCCACGGAGGGCAGCTGTGGATCTCTTGGACTGGCTCATCGATAGCTCTGGTTCCTCCTCTCATCACATATAACATCCTCGGGTACATATATGTACTACTCCTGCATGGTATGTATAATGTTTTTGTCGCCTTTAACATTCAGTAGTATGTCCAATTCTTGTGAACTCCTCAACACTTGGTAGCGTATTCATCATATGTAGAAATAATAAGGCTAATTTGTTACATACAAGGCAGTTGCCAGCAGAACACTATGCGAATGTGCTTCTTAAACTTCAGTTCTAACATGGCAGCCACATCCTTGAATTATTACGGTTATTTATTCTAGAACTGGCACAAAAAATGTTTCTCGCCGGTTCCAAGGTCGTAGTGCGAGTGGGCAATTGAACAAGTAGTGCAAAGTGTTTTCACCGTCAGCTCAAGGTATGATCCAGCAGTGATAATCAGGGTTGTTTTCACGGCCGGACCATACGCCGAGCCAGCGGTGCAAAGGGTTTCCACAGCCAGCCAGGTCAGCTATGCGCCACATGGTATATAACCGGCGGCAACAAAACAGTTTCACCGCTAGTTATGTAATAATTGATGGTGATAAGGGTGCAGGGATAACCATTTCTGTAGTAGTGTTAATTCGGGAGCCCGCACCGGGCAGTTAGGGGCTTGGGGCTGGGCGCCGGGCTCATGGACTGGGCTTGTCGGTGATCTCAACCTACATGGGGCTGCGGCTGTGAGACGGGGATGCGGCTATGAGTCAATTCATGCAGACGATGAAGAGACGCTCTAGAAAGCTCGATGTTGTGCCAGCTTTTGGAAGGCACGATAGAAAATATGACGGTGGGAGAAACTGGTCGACGGTGGCCCAATGACAAGCAAGACCTGCTTTTGGCATATTTGTGTTAAGAAGATAGGAAAAAGTTACTATATATCTCAGCTTGTTAATTGAACCCAACATGACACCACATGATAGATAAAATGTCATTGTCCCTAGGCCCTAGCTGCCATGAAACTGAGAATGCTTGGCCCCTCAAAGGTGACGTCTCCAAGGAGGGGCACCTTACCACTGGCGCCGACAACGCTCTTCTAGCACATGCTAGATTTTAACAAAAAAAAAGTCAAGACACAAAGGGTGGTCAGAACAGACGCCTCCAAGTTTAAATTCATTCACCTAGTAACCAACACAATTATTTATCACTCATTAATTAGCGTGATATTCTGATTTGTGTTACCTCCCTATCCAAGATTTGTTCATGTGAAGTGAACAACCAAAGTTCATCATCTTTACTGCTAATATGGGATGAGATCACAGCATTATCTAGTTCTAAATTTGCGAAAAAACAGAGCATGGTTTTACTGGTTCCAACAAATTAAACATATATGGAACTTTGCAACTATCATTCATTCCCAAATTCAGAGAAAATTTAAAACCAGCAAACTAATGTTTTCATCATGTCCTCCTTGCGAGGGATGCAGGAACATCAGAATCAGCAGTGTTTTTCTCTCATAACAAACCAGCGAAGAGTACTTTCAGCCACAACAAACCAGCGAAACGAACAGGCTGAAAAGCCCTAGGTTTACTGGGATACTCGTCTTGAGGTGACATTTTGATGATCTGCTCCGTGACCCTTCTGAACTCTTCCAGAAGTTCTGCAGATGCTCCAAACTGCTGCACTATGATTGGGTCCACTACAGCTCTCAGCCCCCTCGTCTTGGCGGTGAAGTTTCCTCTCCCCACAGAGATGGCAGGTTCATGAACAACCGCCTTGGGGATTGAAAATGAACCCTCAGCTACTATGATCTCCCTCAACTCCTTCTCCGACGGCACATAAATCAGTATGTAGAAAGAGTCAATTTTCTCATTGTCAATTAAACCATGTAAACAATCATCCTCAAACATACATACGCTCAATAGTCTGGTGCAGTGACATAGGAGTATTAATTTCTTAATAACTACTAAATATCTTGCACAAAACAGTAGTATTAACCCTCGTGAGGAAATAAAAGGCGAACAGCATGCATGTATGGTTTCATACCCTTGATGCCATTTCATGAATAAGACCAATCTCAATGAGGATTTTATGGACATTAAATAGGATGACACATCAGCAAAAATAGAGTTTTTGGCCCATATTAATGAAGAGGGAGAAGGGTATCGTTTCATGGAGACGAAACGAGCTAGCGCCGTTTCCAAATTGTCGGAAACCGTACGACACCCTCACTGAGGCGCATGGCTTCATTTCATCGATCTGGTGCTCCGGCTGTGAAGAGGCGCACACCTCCATCCCCTTCTTCCTGGACGCCGCCTTCCCCTCCCCATCCTGCCCAGAAGCCGCCGCATCCAGCAGGAACGGCGCGTGGGCGGTGTCAGATGCAGGTACGCCGCCTGGAAGGACGGAGCCGTCGAAAGCACCGCAGCGACGGCGGCCTCCTGCCTGGACGCCACCGTGATCGAGTACGGCAGCTACGCGCGCACGTCGTATGTGCCAGTGGCCGGCGGCGTCTTCCTCGTCTGTGCCAGTGCCACCGCGTGCGGAGTGCGGTGTTGCCGGCGGCTTCGTTGCATGTGCCGCAGCTGGTGGCGTCTTCCTCGTCTGTGCCACCGTTGCCTTCTTCCTGGTCTGTGCTGCCGCCATTCCTCGTTTTGGAGATACTTGTGTGATTCATGTTTGCATAGATTGATTGCAGATGTATTAATCTGACTGAATAATCGTGGCATACCTCCCTGAACTGAGAAGCTCCATGGTGTATGCTAGCTCTGAAGGGGGTCTTTGTCCATTTTCTTCGGTGTCTATTTTTTCTTCAGAGTCTATTTTATCTTCAGTAATTATTGCATACCTTTGCCTGAAATTTATCTAAGATATCTGAGATGTGAAAACAGTAATATTAGTTGCTAAAATTTCTGAAGTGTTTAAACTATTTGTTATCTGAATTTTTTGGTATGAAACTGAATATGAACTGCTATATCTAGCGCATGTGTGAATGCTGATTTTTTTGTGTCAAACTGCTACGCATTGCTTCAGTGAATGTCGTCACTTATCAAAATCCAGCAAGCCGTACAGATGCAAGAACAGTACAGCTACATATTTCACATGGTTCATTTGATCGTAGCACAATGCAAGAATTAAATGGTAAAGCTAGCATATGAAATGGTGAAATGAAACTGTGTACTGAGAGACCCTAAGAGACCCTATTTCATTCTCAGTGTCACTTCTTGAAAATTAGGACATGAAACATCTCATTGAGACTAGCCTAATGGCATTTATAAATTCCAGAGGCCGAAGGGCGCTGTCCGGTTTATCATCGTAAAGCTGTTCAATCATGGAGAAAACCATCCGTCCGCTGGGAACCATTTAATTTCTTGAGCTTGCAAATGCAAGATCTGGGTAAAGTCTTCTTCAAACTGCCGAGCATAGGCCTTGAAGACAGTAGAACGTAGAGCATGCCTCACCTCCATGTCCCTGTTGTAGAACGGGATTATGTTATTCACGAGGTCTTGAGGTGCTTGTTGTTCGGTTCAGTATGACACACTATAAAGTTTTAATATGTATATATGTGTTCGGTTCAGTATGACACACTATAAAGTTTTAATATCGAACGCCACCCGCGACCGCACGCCACCGAGCTCTGCCCGCCTTGTGCCGCCACCCGCCTCGCCATCATAGAAGAGCTCCGCCGTGCCGCTCCTGCCGCTCGCCACGGCACGCTGCGCGCCGCTCCCGCCGCTCGCCGCGGGCACACCGCGCACTGCTCAAGCTGCTCGCCGGCGGTCACGCCGCGCCGCTCCAGCCGCTCGCCGGCAGGCCCACCGCTCCACCAACCCCACGCCACTCACCACCAACGTCGTCCGCGTCCGCTGCCTCGGCCCGCACCAGAACCGCCGCCCCGTGGCCCTCCCCGCCTCCGAGCTGGAGGTCGCTCCTCGCCTCCACCTGGGCCTCTAGCTACGAGGATGACGAGGAACAGCGGGGGAAGATTTGTGTCTTCGTTGAGAGACGATGCAAATATGCGTCGTGGTTCGACCGGTATGCAAAATAACTACTGTCTTTGCGTCTTCTGTTGGAAGTCGCTAAAACACTTGTTTTATAAAAATATTTAATTTTTTACGAAATAAAACTATCTCAAACAACAAAACGGAGTACACCATTGCAAAGAGCTCGTCGAGACGATCAAAATTGATATATTATTTGCTATATTTGGAGCTCCGAATAAAAAGATATTAATTTTGCAAATTAAAAATGAGTGTTGACGTCATCGCTGACGTCAGCACCACAAACAGTGCCATGCAAACCGCCTAGAAAACCGTCCAAGGTTGAAAAGTGAACTTTTTCAAGAGTTAGAGGGCCAATGTTATCTGGTTTTAAAGTTGGAGGTTGAAATCTAGACTTTTGCGATAGTTGGAAGTCCTAAAGTGGACTTAACCTAATTGAATATGACATGAGGATCGAGACAGGAGAACAAGAGAAAGGTGATCTACAGCTAATTGATGGTGCATCTATCGTTGATGAACTACTGACACCAAGTAAGCTATGGACGAATCGCATTCATGGAGATTGTGGCGCAATTGACATAACTCGAACGATTATGAATTTGAGGCGACCGTAGAAGTTGTTCTATCAGAAGTGCAGAGTAGTTTTGATTTGATTCTCAGCTGTTTTACCAGGGGGTTGCATGAGGAAATTCGGCTCTTTGATGGTGTGATTGGTGAGTCACGTGGGTTGAGGAGGCATGTGCTTGCTGTTAGGGAAAGGAAGTGTATGGATTTGAAGTTCAAGGTAGGTTTTCACAAAAAAAAAGTTCAAGGTAGGTTTTGGGTCTAACTGTTGCGCTGAACATTGCCGTTCCTTCAAAGCTACTAATCATGGATGTTCCAGTGAGCAAATAAAGATCGAGTTCGCCTTAGTCTCGGTGAAGGTGACTTTGGTCGTCTTTGGAATATTCTCTAAATTGATTCCTCATATGTATTATTTGGTATATCAACAGAAACTGCTGGGATAAATGAGTATTTTACTGTCTTGTGCTTGTCTGTTTGATTTGGGCAAAGCATTCGAGCTTAATTTGTGACCTACATACTAGTGTCAGAATTTTCTAATCAGAGTCTAGGTTGTTTGTTTTTACAATTCTTCCACTCTTGCTTGTGTAATGTTGTGTCTGCTGCTTTATAATAGCAGCAGCGGCAGCTAGAGTGTGACCATGTCGAAATAATTCTGCATATACAAAATACTCCATCTTTAGCTCTACTAGTGGAATACTCCATCTTTTCTAATCAGATGCGTTGAAACCCACCCCTAAGACTGTCTCCAACAATGGAGACCCAAATGAGTCACTTATGGGTCCTGCACAGTAAAAACATCACCATCCAAAATTTACCCTTCTCCAACAACCGAGACCGCAAATCTTCTCCCTGCTCCTCCCCTACACCTCGCCGTCCTCCCCTTCTCCTCTACCTCGGCCTCACCGTCGTCCTCCCCTACTCCTCCCCTCTGCCTCGCCGTCCTCCCCTGCTCCTCCCCCTCCGCCTCGTCGTCATCCTCGCCGCAGGGAAGCACCGCGGAGCCGCCTCGCCCTGCCGCGGACCCAGCTCGCCGTGCCGGTGGGAGGGCCGGCGGAGGCTCCGACCTCCCCTGCTCCTCCCCCTCCACTTCGCCAGCTTCCTCCCCTGCTCCTCCCCCTCCGCCTCGCCGTCGTCCTCGCCGCATGGAAGGAGCCACCTCGCCCCGCCGTGGACCCGGCTCGCCGCGCCGGTGGGAGAGCCGGCGGAGGCCCCGGCCTCCCCTGCTCCTCCCCCTCCGCCTCGCCGTCATCCTCGCCGCAAGGAGGCACCGTAGAGCCGCCTTGGACCCGCACGCCGCGCCGGCGGGAGCGGGAGCACCGGCGGAGATCTGGGACGGTGGTGGGGGCGCGGTGCGGATCTGTGGCGGCGAGGCGGAGTCCCATCGATGCTGGCCGGAGCAGCCGCGCAACCGCTGGCTCCGGTCGTGGTGGTGGGCCCCGCACTGTAGGGACGACGCAAAGAGACGGACGGGCGATGCATTTTTGCCTCGCGCGTTGCCTCCAACCCAAAATGCGTGCTGCATTTGCCTACGTTGTTGGAGGCCGATTTTATACTGTGCATCACCCATTTTGGGTATGGGTCTTCAAATGCCAACTCTGTTGGAGATAGTCTAACCCAACCCACATGGTCGCATCAATAACTCTACTGGCGCAATACCCCGCGCGTTGCCGAGGGTGATCTGTGTCTGGTACATGTAACACGGATGATGCACCACCACTCATATGTCCTGTGGAAGTTAGGGAACAATGAGCACAGAAACGAAGATATCGAATGAGAAAAATATATATATAAAAGTTAAATACCACTGTGACTGTATCTCAAATGACCCATTCTTGGGTGCTGCTAGTTCCCCATGATCCACGACAACAGCGTATTTGCATGCAGCAACCTGGTGGTATAATCACAAAAAGATAGAATATATGCGGGCAGCAAGTGCGCGTGCAGTGTTTGGTTTGCCGAGCTGGTCCGGAATGATCATCCACTCCTCCTTCATCCAAGCCTAAAGTCGTTGTTTGGTTCGAGTCACCACGATGCCGTCCGTCATCAGGTGAGGTCGTTCCGTGAATGAAGGTATATAATCACAAGCCAACTTGCTGAGCAGGAGCATGACCGATTGGATCCGCGAAAAATTTAAAGCACCAGACGACGACCCCATTCTTTTGCATGCCGGACCAACTGTCACGACCAAACACGCCATGAAGAAGTAGCAACAAAGAGCAGCTTGGAAAGCCAAGATGAAACTGACAGAGAAAGTAGTTGATGGTGAAGGACCAACTGTTCGAGTCGAGCATTTGGGCTTGTATATATCAGCCATATGTTCATGTTGATGTGCCGTGTTCTCCCCTGAATCTCTAAATTCTCATCATACGCTCCATCGCAACATTGTAAATAATAGTTGCAACATCAAAAATCTTGTTTGCAACATCAAAAAACATGTATGAAAATGGCTCTGACGTCTGGTTCTAGCGTGGAAAATTGCGGCCGCAGCATGAACGTCACGTTTCGTGCAACATCCACTGTGGAACATGGAGAAACAATAACTGCAACATTGGTGCTTGCCTTTTGCAACATATGTCAAGCGTCCGATCCACAGATATCCATCTGATGTCTGAGCTGTAGCATTACCGATCTCCAAATCCCCAACTGGGTTACCCCAGATCCTCTCCCGAACCAGCTAGATCATAACACCAACTCATGCGGGATGGGGAATTATAGTGTGTTTGGTTTGATAAATCGCTCATACTAGATGAGATAACGCATCATGAGTTGATTCCATAAACATATGTTGTTTATATTTTATAAAATTAAAAGGTCATTCTATTGAAGAATATGACACTTCTCACTCCAGCCATGGGAAACTTAATGTTGGGCGGCGGCTAAGAGAATGAAATCACACCAATCAATGAATAGAACAAACACAAGTGCAACAGTGTGTGTTATATCGTAGTGTATGTAGATCATGGAAAACATTTGGCTATGGTAGAGATTTAAGCATGGAGGAACCTGTTCATGATTCAAATTTTCAAAAAGAAAAGCCAAGTGAGCATGTGGCCATTTGTGGAAGCATGATTAGGGCAGTACGATTTGTGTAGCAGAAGCATATGCAAGTGAACCTAGTTATTATGGAGGAGGCTTTTATCTATCAAATTCACATCACAACTATTATATTTACTTTATAAACTAGATAGACAACACTACACTCTTGAGTTTTGTTAGAATAATGCTAGAGACAACGTAGACACATGGGAACGTATAGCTATATAGGCAATTGATTTCTAACGTGTCGTGTGTGTGAAATGATGGATTAAAAAGATCACTTTTAATGTAATTGACTGGTTCGCTGGGCACTCTGTCACTGTTCTAGAAGATATCCATGAAAAATAGCACACACATTGCTAACATAAAGGATATTCCTAACCATAAAAAAAATTCGGAGACAATAACGATCTTTCATTCTTTTCTAATCGTAGACAATTGCTCTATTTTATATCTCATTTTTATTGTTACCGTATATTAATAAAACCACCTTTTTGCAAAAAAAAATAGCTACCCCACACTTACACGCCATAAACGGCCACGGATCCGCAAAAAAAATAGCTACCCCACACTTACACGCCATAAACGGCCACGGATCCCACGGTGTCCAAAAACGAAGCCTAGTAGTGGAGAGCCAAATCCCAAAAATCTTGGACCGACCAAACAGCGTATGAAACATCGGCTGCAGCCGTCAGTGGCTTTGTTTCAAACTCAAACCCCTCTCTTCTCCAGTTCACTAGTAGCACGATCGACGTCGCCCCACCACTCCGTTGCCCACGCCTCCGCCCCCGCAGCGCAGAACTAGGGTGCGGAGGCCTCGAACCCAAGGGTTCCCTCAGTGCTTGAGGGATCAAGCTCTCTCTGTTGACACCGATGCTATCGTCTGTGACCTCAACTCCAGATGGCGGGCTCTCGATGCTCTCGGCGCTCACCTCCACTTCCTCACACGAGAGAGGTAATCGTCTCCCCCTTGGCCCCTTTCATTAATTGGCTGCTTTGTTGTAGTTCTGATGAACCACGGGCTGGAGGTAACGAAGCATCGGGGTATAGATTTGCTTTGTGGTGATTTCCAGAACCAAATATTTACTTCATTAGTAGATTCGTGGTATAAGTAGTTTCGTAATGGTTACGTGTACATGTTAGGTTTATGAATGTTGATTGTCAAATTCATGGAGATTATTTTTATATATTGTCAGTGCAGTTAGTGTCACCCTATGTATAGTTTAGGTTATGATAGTTTAGATCAAAAGCATTGGATCAAGCCGATGATAGGATATGACTTTCCTCTGAGGCATAAAACAAACTTTTTCTCCTCTGATGCTGATGATAGGCGCTTTCTGAAAGTTTTTGAACTGAACTTTAAAGATGAAGAAGAGAATTTCACGCTAGATAAAAATTGCATAAAGCTTAAAATAGGAGTAAACTACAATCATCTTATCCCTAGGTGCTTTCTGAAGGCTTTTGAACTGAACTTCAAAAATCAAGAAGAGAATTTCACGCTGGATAAAAACTGCATAAAGCTCAAAACAGGAGTCAACTACAATGATATCATCCCTCGGGCAGTTGGGTGGGTGCCTCCAAGCTTGTTTTACCTCCAAAAAACTTTTGATAATCTTTGGAGACGTGCTAAGGGAGAAAAGGTTGATATATCAGAGGAAGTAGTCATTATTGCTGTGTATATATCAGAAGCATCAAGATATCCACCTATTCTTCGGTTCATATGCAAATCCTTTACAAATTTGTGGCTAAGCATACTTGAAAAAGATCCCTCCAATTGCAGCTATGTTACCAAGTACAAGAAAGCTTCAGGTATTGTTTGGTTTAGCCAACAAAATTGAGAGGAAGAATAGTTAGAGAGCGAATGAGAGAGAGAAAGGCAAAGAGATGAGTGATCAGCCAAGAGTCCCTCTCCCCCTTTTATAGGGTGGTGGGAGAGCAGATTCTCTTTATGTCCCCTGGTGAGGTTTGTATTTACAGAAATGCCACTGGGCTACAAATGGACCCTAATGAGTTTGTATTTACAAAAATGCCATTAAAGGCTACAAATAGCCCCCCAAAATATTAGTTTGAGGGCCCTAGGCTATGTAATTGAGCCTTGATCATGATAGTGGGGTCCCTAACATATATGTACCCCTAAAAGGTATTGTGATGGAAAATGTCGATCTTATGAAGGCTGGAAAAGAACCACTGCCGATAAAGATAAGCGGGTTTGAAAACAAAACCATGGTTGAACTTGCCTGTGATGTTGGTATCTTATTCAGGGATGGCTATAATGCAGAAGGGTCGAACTTTGAACATGAAGACCCTCCAAGTCTGCCTATATATGAAAAAACAATGAGTGTAGCGGCGGGTGTACAAAGAAGGAGGAAATGTGCTCAGCAGACAGTCAACAAAAAACAGAATACCGAAGGGAGGTGGTGGACCGAAGGGAGGAGCAGGATCAATGGGGGAAAGAAACGGACCAAATGGGAGGAGGTTTGATGCAGGGAGGACAAGGGCCGAGGGGAGGAAGAGGGCCGAAGGGAGGAGGATTTGGAGGATCGGCTACCTCCTTTCATTCTACTGGAGGACCAAAGGAATGGAGTTGGAAGATCTCCTGCCTCCTTTCATCCTACAGGAGGAGGACCAAAGGATGGAGTTGGAAGACCTGGTGTCTCCTTTCATCCTACTGGAGAAGGACTGAAGGGATTGCTTGATGAACATGCAGTGACATCCTCCTTTGGTATGGGTGCAGCAGTACGCTTGAGAACTGCTGATGTTGACCACTTTGAACTCCCATGCTCCTCCCATAAATACATTTCAGATGAAGATCAGTCTATGCATGTCCTCGCTCATAGGAAAATGTGGATATTTCCCACTTCATCCCTCCCCGTCAGAAAAACATTTCCACCCCTGTTCTCATTGTTGGCTCCACGTTCTTCACTATTCAGGCAAACACGTGAACAACTCAGAGCATTGCCCCTGTTTTTGGATGGCACCCCTCACCACCATTGCCGTCCTTCCAGAGGCGGAACGGCCCCCCTAAGCAGCAATTTTTTTTGGAACCCCCCTCATCGGCCTAGCCCAGCAATGGAAGCAGAAACGTCGCAGAGAGGAAACATTGTACACTAGGCGCCTCGCATGACTCGCTGCCACTCACGTCGATTCCAGTTCCCCGCGCGATCAGGTCACAGAGCTGCAGTCTGCAGAGGCGTCGACTGTTGAGGACTGAAGGCGTCGCCGGCTCGCCGCGTGCCAGCGTCCGGCCGCCCATCGCCCATCCCGTTGGCCGTCGTGGCCTCGCTGCTCGTGGCCCACAGGATCAGGAAGCAGCCGAACCCGAGCGAGCATCACAGCGAGCGAGCAAGTCAGCAGCAGGTGCACTGTCCAAGCAGCCGCAAAGTAAGTATAATTTATATGATACTTTTCCTAGTTTTTTTTAATTGCTAATTTGCAATGATCATCCATGCAAATATTTGATTCAGTTTGTATCATTGTATGCTTATGCTAATTTATCATTTTGTTATTGAAGCATTCTCCCTTTCTTTTTAATTTCTAGGTTAACTCGACTTGTCCTTACTCTTCCAATTTCAAAGAACGGGCATTTTCTGCAATGAAGCTTTTCAAGATAAGGCTTCAAAATAAAATGGAAGATGTGTTTTGAGAGATTGTTTGGTAATCAATATTGAGAAAGAAATTGCAATACAATTCACAACGGATGCCATTATAGATGATTTCTATGCCATGAAGATGCACAAAGTGAGGCTCAAAAAAGTAAGTTTTGTTTGTCCTCTTTTCTAAAAGAGTCACTTCTATTTATATTATATATACAAATACATTTTGCTGGTCCTCGTATTTGTCTGGCTCCACACCATTTTGTTGGTTCCGCCACTGCATACTTCACTCTCTGGGATTCTGAAGACACGGTACATTTCAAGAGTTTTGAAATTTATTCACTGATCCATTCTCAGCTGGTAAGTATTTTGTTATTCTAAATTTGTAGTCTAGTTCTGAGCATATTTATATGAGGAGAAATCTCCAACTGAGCTATAGCCTATCCTATTAATGCCTTAAACTTTCTTGTTTATTCTTTTCTAATATTATCGAAGGCCATTTGTGGTCTGTATTTTGAATACAGTTGTTGACTTGTAAATATCCCAGTTTGGCAGCATCAAAATCTATCATGTGATCAATTTTATAAATTTTCCATGTAACAAATGATAGCCATAACCGTAGAAATTGTCTCTATATAGGTTTGTCTATAGCTCTTCTAATTTATACGATAGGTTTGTATAACTACGAATCGGAATCCAAATAGATCTCTGCAATTCCAAATAAGCTGAATAGAAATCCTAATCTTGGCTGTATTATTTTCCTTCATATGGTGCTGAAACAGAGACCGAACTATCGTTGCTCTCTCCTACTCAAAACTGGTATCCAATTACGTGCATGCACAAATAACCTCATTGGCAGGTAACGAGTCTCCTATTTCCTTTTTCACCATTTTTTATTTATTTTCGACTCAAGTAATATTGTCCGATCAAATATAAAGTCCAAGCCATTTAGGATACTTTGTCTCCAAATTCCACAATTATTGTTTTGATCTATTGTTGTTTTGGTCCCAAACGGCATGGAGTGCTCCGGCCACCACCACACTTTGCCTATCAAGTTTTTAACATAGGAAAAACAACAAACAAGTAAGGGAAGCTCAACGGGGATAGGAAAAAAAACCAGGCAAATCTATGTCTATTATTTACCGAATATCTTCCCAATATTGAACTGTACCAATGAATAGATAGTACGAAATT
Organism: Saccharum spontaneum; assembly: GCA_022457205.1. NCBI lineage: Eukaryota > Viridiplantae > Streptophyta > Magnoliopsida > Poales > Poaceae > Saccharum > Saccharum spontaneum. The sequence goes on from CM039597.1 coordinate 52,681,616, forward strand.
AAAATTATGATATATTAACAAGTAAATATGTTTGTGCTTTGCAATAGGAGAAAAAATCTATCAAGATTGTATTTTAAATTTGAGATACATACTTAATAAGACATTGTCATATTATTGTCAATATTAGCTTATATAGTATGGATATTATAGTCAAAAATTTTGAATAAGACGAACGGTCAACCAAGAAATCTAAAAGTAAAAACGGCACTTTTAATAGGACGGTGGGAGCATGTCGCAACTTTTCGTCTTTTATTTTCTAGGTTTGGTAGTCTAGGTCTAGCATTGTTTTTATTCCTTTTTTAATTAAAAAATGAGGGCTAGCACTAGATGTCTCGGTTTTTATTAAAACAATTATTTGGTCTGCAGTTGGATGAGTGTGTCATACAGGGTTCAATCACAAGAAGAATTGATGAAATGCATGACGCATTAATTAAAGGAAATAAATCTCTAAAGCTTTTGACGTTCAGCACAGCCGATTTGAAGACAAAATGAAACACATGATGTGTTATTTAAATAAATATCGAGCTACAAGTCATATAAGTGACCATGCAATAAATTCTGTGTCTTGTACTCCTGTTGTAATGTACGGGTATTTTTGCTAGTAAATTATAAAGCTGTGAATTTCAGCTATGTCAACCACAAATCGGAAGCCCATTGTTTGGTTTCAGTAGCTTCAGCCCATAAAAAGAACTGTGGACTATATATTCCTATATTTTAGATTGGGTTGGAATTTGACAGCCTACAAGTAGAAAGCCCAACCCATTGTTTTCCAATTTCGGTGTTACTCATCATATTGAGGTAGACCAAAATTTTGTTTCCTTTAAAAAATATAGTGCAAACAAAAGACTTTGCTATTTTATGCCTAGTAGTAGGTGAAAGATGTCCCTCCAACACTCGAACCTTGTCACCCGAATCGTCGGTCGCACTGGACAGACCGCTGCCGACGCCTCGTCACGTGAAAACTCGACTTCACATCCGTAGACTCTCGACTATGTAGGCATCTCTTGCTTGTTAGTAGTACTAGTCGCGTGCTCTAGCTGTACTTGGAAAATTTTGCAAGTGGCCAGTGCCCGGACGTTGGAAAATTTTGCATGCTACCTCGACGTTCCTCGTGTCCGGGTGGACAGCCGCGCAGCCCGTCCTCGCCTCACACGCGCACCCTGGCCCCCACTGCGCCCTGCTCCTTCCCCCTGACCTCCTCCTCTCTCTCTCCGCGTGGGTGCGACCCGAGAGCCGACCCTAGTTTGTTGCGCTCCCGTCCGTCGGTCCCCAGCTCTGCCGTGCCCCATCCCACGACACTCGAGCCGTACGCCCATCACACTCAACAAGCCCCTGTAACACTTGCAACATAAAACACTTATGCAACATAGGTCGTCAAACACAAATAAAACATTTGAAAGATAATATTGCAATATATGTGTGAAACATATCAACATTTTGATAAAACACTTGCAACATGTGTGTGAAACATATGCAACATCCAGATAAAACACTTACAACATGTGTGCGAAACATATGAAACATCCAGATTAAACACTTGCTGCAACATATGACTAAAGAAGATAAAACATTTTTTTTCAAAACGCTTGCAACATAGCACTGAAAACACTTGTAAAATATATGCAACACGTGCAACATCCCGATCTACTTTTTCAACATCCATATGTAACAATTGCAACATATATCTGAAATACTTGAAAAATATATTTGCATCATAGAGGGGGAAGGCCAGGACCCATTTGTTATCAAAACAAGTCACGGCTGATATCAGGTTGGGTGAGTGGCATGTAGCCCCAACTTGCATCAATCACCTGACGATGACTGAAGAATGTAACCATGCTCCTCCTTGATGAATGAATGTGTGAGAAGACAAGATTACGGAGAGTAATGGTCTCTGCAGTTTTTCATTCATCAATACAATAATATATAGGTTACATGGCTGATGGTTTCACACGGCTGATTGTTTCACACACACGCACATGGCTGGACGTTTCACATACACACGCACATGGCTGATGGGTGCTGGACGTTTCACATACACTATGGGTGGTGAACGTTTCAGCTTCAAGTGATTCATATTCTAACAGCCTCCCACAGTGTCAACTGGGAGAGGAGCGAACGTTGAGACTGAAGTGGAAGGTGTTGAAGACAGCCGTGGGCAGCCCCCTTTGTGAATATATCGGCATACTGAAGGGATGTAGGAACATGAAGTACCCAGACGGCACCAAGAGCTACGTGCTCCCGGACAAAATAAAGATCAATCTCCACATGCTTGGTCCTTTGGTGATGAATGGGATTAGTTGACAAATACACGGCACTGATGTTGTCGCAATAGACAAGAGTAGCATGTGTTAAGGGGCGATAAAGTTCTCCCAATAGTTGACGAATCCAACAAGCCTCGGCCACAGTATTGGCAACCTATATTCAGCTTCAGCACTTGATCATGAGACAGTGTGTTGGCGCTTGGAAGATCATGATATGAGATTGTCGCCAAGGAACACACAATAGCCGGAAGTAGAGCGCCGAGTATCCAGACAACCAGCCCAATCGGCATCCGAGTATATTACCAAGTCATGTGATCTGCTGCGGGAGAGCGAAAGACCATACTGTAGGGTGCCTTTGATATATCGCAGAATCCGTTTAATGAGACCAAAGTGAGACGCTCGAGGATCATGCATATGTAAGCAAACTTGTTGAATGGCATGAGCAATATCTGGACGAGTGAGAGGCAAATATTGTAAGGCGCCGGCGGGACTGCAATATAGACTAGGATCAGCAACCGGTGGTCCATCTTGAGCAGACAGCTTGGAATGGATCTCGATTGGAGTTGAGCAAGGGTTGCAAGCTGTCATATTTAGCCTTGTCCAAAATTTCAGCAGCATATTTGGCTTGAGAGAGAAACAGACCTGCTGGTGATCATTTAGCAGAAACTCCCAAAAAAAATAATGAATATGACCAAGATCAGTCATGGCAAATTCTTGCTGCAGAGAGCGCTGAAGAAGTGACTGGGATGAAGCAGTCAGAATGATGTCATCCACATATAGAAGAAGATAGGCCAGTCTGAATCGTAAAAAAAAATCAAGAGAAAAAGAATTAAAAGATGCAGTCAACTTAACCAAGCTGCAAATCACGTGTGACCCGGCGGAGCTCAAACATGGTTTGGCATAACCAATGAGCCCGATGAATACATGGCCCAATGGATATTTCTTGTTTCATTTTGCGTCCAGCCTAGCCCGATAGTTGGAACCGTCTGAGGGGTCCTCAGGTCTAAGCCTGGGGCAAATAGGGCATGGGCCCATAAGGCCTTGCATTTTTTCTATTTATAAACGATAGAGGTGGTAGGCTTTCTCTTTTTTTAAGGGTTAAAAGACCGGGTAGACGATGACTTTAGAGTATTTTTATTTTATTATTTGATTTGATTTTGATTTTTTATTTTATTTAATTTAATTTGATTTGATTTGGTTTGATTTTTATTTGATTTGATTTTGATTTTGATTTTGAAATTACGCACTATAGACAAGAAAAGAAACCCCAAGAAGTACGTTTGATTTTTACTTGTAATAACGAACGAATTACTTTAATCTTGCTCGGAGCGTGACCTTTTCCATATGGCCGATAATAATGCCTCCATTAATTGGTCAGCAGAGACCATCGCATAAAGGAGAACGAAGAGGCAGCAGCAAGCCCTTCTCGTAGCACCACACCAACCAAGGAGAGCGACGCATTCGTCAGGCGCCGCCCATTCATTTCGTTCGATCAGGATTGGAGCAAAAAAAAAGATATATAGCAGGAATAATCAGGCAAAATTGAGGCCAATGAACACGGCGGCACGTCACAGCTTCAGTCAAGAGTCTCCATGTTTCTAGACGGAATGGACCAACATGTTCGGACCTGATGCCAAATATTCGCCGTCTAATGGCATGTTTAGATCCATTAGCACTATTAATTAGTAGGAGACTTTTGACTGACATGCAAACATGTTTGGAACGGACCAACATGCAGGTTTAAAGTTGAAGATATATATGAATTATTATTAGCACCTATTGGTAATTTAAAACCTGCTAATAGAACTAATTGTTAGCAGCCCTTCAACTAATAATTAGTAGGGATCCACTAATACAAATTTTAGGCCCCGTTTGGTTTGGGTGTGTTAAAATTTAACTCTCATCACATCAATGTTCCCTCAAATGCATGGAGTACTAAATGTAGACTAATTGCATGCATGTCGACATATATTAGGAGTAATTTACGAGACGAATCTATTAAACCTAATTAGTCTAAGATTAGAAACTTTTTGTCAAATAAAACGAAAATGCTACAGTATTTATTAAACTTTAACATCAAAACCAAACAAAACAGGGCCTTAGTTGCTGCAGAACAGGGCCATGGTTGGCTTCTTAAATGCCGATGGAGTCTGGAGAGCTGTGGAATCAGATAGCGCTCGGTGGTGACTAAGGCCCCGTTTAGTTTCCAATTTCAATCTTAAATTCCACTATGTAAAAAAAAGATTTCTATCACATCAAAATGCTGGCACATGCATAGAGTACTAAATGTAGACTAATTGTATGCATGTCAGTACAGATTAGAAGTAATTTATGAGACGAATCTATTAAGCCTAATTAGTCTAAGATTAGAAACTTTTTGTCAAATAAAACAAAAATGCTACAGTGTTTATTAAACTTTAACATCAAAACCAAACCAAACGGGGCCTTAGTCGCTGCAGAACAGGGCTGGCTTCTTAAATGCCGATGGAGTCTGGAGAGCTGTGGAATCAGATAGCGCTCAGTTTCCAATTTTAACCTCAAATTTCACTATACAAAAAAAATTCCTATCACATCAAAATGCTGGCACATATATAGAGTACTAAATATAAATAAAATTAAAAACTAATTGCACAGTTTTGTTATACTTTGCGAGACGAACATTTTGAGCCTAATTAGTCAAAGTTTATACAATTTTTATCAAATACAAACGAATTGCTACAGTGCGTACTGTAGCAATTCGGGAGCCCCAATTCTGGATCTAAACACGGGCTAATAATGAAATTGTATGGGCTGGTATCCATTCGTGGTGTGATCGAATGTAGTTCGGTCCAACCAAACGCCAAGAAAAGGAACTTATTAGCGCTGAACAGGCCTTTTGGCCCCAAACAAACAGCACCAGTACAAGATCGTGTTTACATACATACTGAACTTAGCCTCTTCATGTGTATCCGATATATATAATAATTTTTTGGCTGTGTCAACTCTCTGTTCATGTATTTTATTATATACATGGTATGTGTATGTATTTATTTATACAATAATTTGTGCGAGTGATAAGAGATAATATGAAAGATTTTTCTTATTTTTCTTGATTTTCTCAAGATTTTAAACCTGGCCATAAATAAACTTCGATATCTCGATCTGGATATATAGAAAAGAAAATCAGCTCTTCAACAGTTAGAAAAGAACACGAAATGACTCGGTACAGACTATCAGATTATTGTATATTACGCCTTGTTTAGATGCACAGACTATCAGATTATTGTATATTACGCCTTGTTTAGATGCACCCTAAAAGTTAGAATTTTTTCACTCTCTTCATCACATCAATCTTTGTACCCATGCATGAAGTAGTAAATGTAGGTAAAAAAATAACTAATTACACAGTTTAGTTGAAAATCACGAGATGAATCTTTTGAGCCTAGTTAGTCTATGATTGGATAATATTTGTCAAATAAGACGAAAGTGATACTATTCATCAGGTTTATTTTTTTCCAATCTAAACGAGGCCTTGGAGCATCTCCAAGGGACTTTGCAAATGAGGTTTGCATTTGAGAATTTGTCAAAAACCTCAAAAAGAGGGCTCCAATGATTTTGCATACTAGTTTTGCATTTGTGGAAACTTTGCAATTCTCAGGTTCGGTTTGACATTTATGCAGAGTCCGCTCGACTTGGCAAACGTGACTCTCCATTTGCAAAGTCCCTTGGAGATGGTCTATTTTTAGACTTTGCATTTTGGTTTGGAACTTTGCAAATAACAACAAATGCAAAGTCCATTTGCAAAATCCCTTCGAGACAAAAAAAAAAAAATCTGGAGAAGCCGCCAGCAGGTCAAACCTGACGGTCGTCCTTGTGCACGACATACTACATACAGTACGTGTCCCTCCCGTTTCGTTTTTTCTCTGCGTTTTTTTCGTCAGGCTCATCACCGCGACAGCATGTGTAATTAATCGGTCCGACCGACGACCAATCACAGCTACTACTACAAATAACCCCCAAAGCTTTAGCCCAGCTGCCTGCATTGCTTCCTAGCTCAGTTCCTCTCAGGAGGCCGGCAACACAGCTCGAGGAGCTAGCAGCTGGCCTGCAATGGAGCGTGCCAGGCCGCTCCTCGCGCTGGCGTCTCTCTGCGCCGCCGCCGCCGCCGCCTTCTTGCTGCCCCGTGGAGCCGCCGCAGGTGAGTCGCGAAGGTGACGGTTAGCCTCGACGACGATCGCGCCGTTCAGTGCCGGCGCCCGTGCTTGCTTGTTTCGAATCGATCGGTTGCTTTGCTTCCCTCTGACGCGTTGGATGCATGGCCGTGTGTTTCTGTTTGTCTGGCAGACGGCGGCGTGTGCGGGAACGTGAGCTGCGGCATGGGGACGTGCAGCGAGTCCAGCGACTACGCCTTCGGGTTCGCGTGCCACTGCAAGCCCGGCTGGAGCCGCTACCACCTCGCCGCCCTACAGTTCCCCTTCCTCCCCTGCGTCATCCCAAACTGTAAGAATCAGACCCCCCACGCTCTCTCCACTCTCCTACTACAATGATTCTGCGCAGCATCGATCTGTCTGCCTCTGCCTCTGCCTCCATGCACGCCCACTCGGCGGCACGGCCGATGGTGATCGAGTTGCCACCACACCAAGCTCAGCTCTGGCGTTCCATCAGGGTCAACCCGGCCGGACACCGGGGAACACTGCAGGATCGGAGTTCGTACGACCAGGTCCGCCATGGCATGCTGCAAAAAGTCATCCTAGTGTACCTATCACATGCCAGGAGTCAGCCAGCCCCGGCATGAACCTGACTTTCTACTTCGCCTTCCGAAGCTTCTGTTACTCGCCACTCGGCAGGTTCCAAGGGACCCCAAGTTTGGTTGGTGGCGTGGAATTTCTCCACGCCTTCGCAGTTCGCACACGCATGTCAAACATGGGATACGCAGACTTGCCACGTGTCACACGAGCAAAGCAAACGAGGCACGAGCTGGAGTAACCAGCAGCCTGACGAACTGTCCTTGCTGTTTTGCATGCAGGCACCATCCACTCCTCGTGCCAGGACGGGTCGTCGTCGTCGTCCCCGGCGCCGGCTCCATTGCCGCCGCCACCGTCAGCGGGGCTGCCGCCGCTAACCACCTTCGACCGTACGTAACAGCTCCCTCCAGCCCGGAAACCATCATTTATACACTACTACTAGTACAAGATGTTGCAGTACGTCGCGCAACGCCGCCGGCCACCTGAACTAATAAATGGCGTCTGCTGCTTCCGGTTGCCACCACAGCGTGCCTGATGCAGTACTGCGGCGACGGCGGCACCTGCGAGAAGGCGTCGGAGTTCACCCACCGCTGCAGCTGCCGCGACGGCTACGCCAACCTCCTCAACGACACCTCCTACCCCTGCTACCAGCAGTGTACGCAACCATATATATCCTCTCCCTCTGATCTCTGAATAAGCCTCTCTGATTCCAACTGCACGGCGAGCCTACAAGTTGACTGACTGACACCGGCTCGCCGGCTGCTGCAGGTTCGCTGGGCTCGGACTGCAAGGGTCTGGGGATCGACGTGATCAACGGGTCCACGCCGAGCTCGTCGCCGCCTGCGCCCTTCTCCTTCACCGTCAAGAAGTCCGGCGCCGGAACTGCCGCCGCCGCGCCAGCTGACACGCTCATCGGGCTGCTCTTGCTGCTCACCTTCTACGGGCTCCAGTAGATCCAGTGAACAAGCTGTCAGGACTCAGGACGGGACAAAAGAAAAGCACTACTGCGAGAATCCAGACACAGTTTTCACGCAATTTTTATTTCTATTTCTACTCCAGGATATTTCCTACATGTAGCCTTGACCATCAGGAGCCGTAGAGTGCCATTTTTTCCATCGGGTTACTAGAGCTTGTATAAAGTTAAACGTTCCAGCAGATGAATAAATTGAAGCAGCTATACTAGTGTTATCCTCTGCAGCTCTGAAGTCCGTTGAAGACTTTTGAGTACTAGATGAAAGCGATAATCAACAAAGCAGAGGCAGGAACAACCCCCTGCATGCAGAGCAAGATGCAAGAGAGCATAGTGAGTAATCTCCGATCTCCATTAAGGTTTCAGATCCACCAGCATCATAACATAACAATCACAGCTATCCGGTGCCGAAGCACAATCGATCTCATGGTCTACGATTATCTATCGCTAATTAGGGCGATGCCATATACGATATGTATATACTATGTCTCAGCTAGAGGGTGGCGAGCCAATTACAGATCAGTTCTCCAGCTCTGTAGGACTGCATGTAATGCTATTGGTACTTACTACTAGTATATATTAGGATAATGTGAGGCAGCTAGACTTGTGAAGCTATGTGATGTGAATGTGATCCACCATGTACCAGACAGACGGGTGAGGCGTGAAGGGGGGTCAGGCGAGACTGGCAGTCGATCACTGGCAGGAGAGCGACATCTGGGCCATGAAGAGGTTGATAACGTCCAGGTAGAGGGAGATGGCGGCGACCACGTACTCGTTGTAGGTGTGGCGCTTGAGCAGCATGTGGGTGTCGTAGACGATGAAGCCCGAGAACACCAGGGTGGCCAGGAACCCGTAGATGGTCATGGCCACCCTTCCCAGCGGGAAGAAGAGCTGCAGTGGATCAACACATTAGACCGCGAGCCAAACATGTGTGACACGGGAGAGCACGGATCTATTGAGAGAAAGAGGAAGGAAGACGGGCGAACCTGGATGGTGAGGTACACCAGAAGTACCAGGAGGCTGGTGAACAGGAATGGGAAGGTGAAGCTGAAGTCGTAGCCCCTCTTGACAGCCCAGAAGGTGAAGCCGGTCAGCCCCAGAACAGCAGCAGCTGTGAGGATGGTAGCCTGCAGAACCACAGTGCCTATTGACAAAACATGAGCAATGTAGTATTTCATTAGATACCAGAATTAAGAAACACAAGATCAGATTCCAATACTAAAAGCAACGAAATTACAAAATTTGTTTTAAGAAAGGACCCAGCCAGCCTCCCTATACCAATTGATAACAGGCACACAAACGAAATAAATAACAATGTTCTCATCAGAAAGCAACTATATAACATAGGATTAAAGCATTTTTTCATGTCATGGGTTCAAGATAGTCATAAAGTAACAAGGAACAAATAAACTGTCACAAAGCCAACAAAGGTTGATTAACACAAAAGCCAAATTAACACCAGATTCTACCACATATATTTTAAAATAAATATACATACACATATAAATTACACCATACTTTAGAAAGTCAGATTAACACTTGATTTAGATTTGTACTGAACCGTGGGCTACACTATATTAATTATTGCTTTATTCTTGGCAACACGTCTAATTTCTAAGCTGGCATATTAAATTGATGCAAGCAAAGGTGTGCAGATACTCAAAAACAAGATAGGAAGGTTAAAAATTAACTTGCTTGCTTAAAAAAGCCATATCACAGATTCTCCACAAATATTGCACAATAATTCAAACTCATTCTATAGCTACAAAAAGAAAAAAAAAGGTGAATTGGCGTGTGCCAGTTTTGCCTTCCAAAACAAAACCCAATCCAATTCTATCAAACTTGCATAGTTGCATACGGAGTACAGTTAAAATTTATGAAAACCTTCAGCATGTTACGTCAAACCTAGTTCTGTATATAACATTGTAGAAACTGTTAAAAAAACAGAAAACCATTTGCACAAACATAAAGAGGACCCTAATGCAGGGATTGTGCATTTATATGGCGTGGTGACACAGGATCCACTACAAAAAAGTTGACCCCAAGCACCCCCCAACTTAAAACAGGGGAAATTCTAACCGAAGCTTCCAGAGGACGACATGAAAAACGTATCCTGAATTCTCAGAGGGAACAGTATTTTTAAGAATATCAAACATATGATTTCCCCGGAACGGTGGAGGATCACAGATCCATGACAATTCACACCCACGAGAAGTATCCATACTACTACTCCTATAAAGACTAGATCGGAATTAAGCAGATGACTCACCAAAAAACCACCAGAATTTCACCACACGCCGCATTCCAATCTCATCCATCCACATCACAACAGGAAACAACGACACGAGAGGGAGATGAGGAGGAATCAATTGCCCATACCGAGAGTGGTGGACGCGGACACGGCGATGCTGAGGCTGCAGCAGAGCGTGAACAGCGCGAGCAGGACGAGGTTCCTGGGGTGCTTCTCCCTGTACTTGAGCATGGGGAACATGACTGCACAAACAAACCAAAACAAACAAACAAAAAAAAACCGCGGCGGTTATGATCCGAACCCTAGGAACGGAAGGAGGGAAAGCGGGGAAAGCGGAGGCGCGCGCGCGCACGCACCGATGAGCGGGGAAACGAGGATGACGATGAACGTGGGCCAGACGGCGGCGGGAGGTCCGTACGCGAAGAAGCGCGGGATGGGGCGCACGAGGCACGCGACGGCCGCGACCGCCGCCGTGAGGGCGAACTGCAGGGACAGGATGCCGTAGACCTTCCGCACGAACGCCCAGCGGAGGCGTGGATCCTCCTCCTCCGCCACCTTCTTCGCCGCGGGGGCCGCCTTCTGCTCCGTCGCCGCCGCCGCCGCCGCCTTGGGCTCCGTCGCCGTCTTGGGCTTCGCCGCCGCCGCCGCAGCAGCAGCAGGGGCCGCGGCCACGGCCGCCTCCAGGTCGCGGGCCTCCGGGGGCGTCTTCATTGCGCTCGGTCGCCGGGCTGATCGCCTCGCTCGCTAGGGTTTGGTGGTGCGCGGTGGGGTTTTCGCGGAGGCAGGGGAGTGGCGGTGGGCGAGACTGCGAAGCAGAGGAAGCCGGTGGGGTAAAGGAAGGGAGCGGCGCTATAAGAGCAACCACAATGTATATGGGCTAAGCAGTCCATATGGACAACTTTTGTGTCAGTGGACTATAGCTATTGTTGTCTTCACAATGTTTCAGTCAACAAGTAGTCCATAAGGTGGGTCCCATATGAGATAAAAAATTATTTCTCTTTACAATCCTGTGCAAAAACCAAGAAAGAGAGGAAGGAGTGAGAAAAAGTAGTATTTTTTTATTTCTTATGGGTAGTCTATAAGCTTATGGGTACCTTTTGCTATGGACTACTCTATAGACTGGTCTCATAATGTTTCGGCTACCTGATAGCAAATATTTTAATCCTATGGATTACCTTATGGCAAACGTTGTGGTTGCTCTAAAGCCCGGATGCGCGCGTGGGCCCGGTGCAGCGGACCCCGCGTGTCAGCGACCCGTGATTCCTGTCCCTCTTCCCCTCGGGGGTTTCCAGTTGCCGCGGCGGTGGAGGGGGGCCCGCGCTCGCGGTTGCGGACGCGTCGAGGCGACGCGTGTCGACGGGCTACGGGTGGGACTCCGGTCACGAGCGCGTCGCGTCGCGTCGCGGGTCTCCGAAGACTGGTGGGACCACGCGCTGACCTGGGACCCACCCGCAGTCAGCGTGGCGAACGTGAGCTGTGGTAGGTGGCGGACTGCTCGGATTCGATCCGGGCGGGGCAGGTGGGCCACAGCGGAGCTACCCGGGGCCGCGTGTCAGTGACGGAGTAAAGGAAAAGTTCGGGGGCTGTGGGGCCCGCGCTGCACATGCTTTGGGTGATGGGGACTTTGGGATTGCGCCCTCGTTTAGATTCCAAAGTTTGCCTCCTAAATTCACTATGCAGAATTCCTATTCCCCGTCACATCAAAATACCGGCACATATATGGAGTACTAAATATAGATAAAATCAAAAACTAATTACACAGTTTTGTTGTACTTTGCGAGACGAACATTTTAAGTCTAATTAATCAATATTTGGACAATTATTACCAAATAAAAATAAAATTGCTACAGTGTGACGGGACACTTACTATGCAAAGTTTGCCTCCAAACTTTGTCATCTAAACAAGGCCTGCAATGCGATTTGCGACGCAACGAGTGGCCGGGACGGGTGGCTATTTAAGTGGCTGCCGCTGCCGATCCACCGGCTTGTTTCCATTGCATTGCGTACCACCGCACAACGAAAGTACTCCGTAGATGATGAACACGATGCAAAGCTTTTGTGAACAGGGATTGGTCAAATCACAGTCGAGACGACGCGTTTTTCTTTTCCTTTTCTTCTTCCTTCTTTGTTCATGTTTGGGTGCTCGGGGATGGGATAGGATAACCATGTCACGCGATGTGTGTTTGGACCAGCGAAGAATTTCCAACGCAGATGGGTTAAGAGTCGATCGAGAGAAAACATTGCAGTACTGTCTGCTAAGTAGAGACGTGGTTGTGATCATAGTCCATAGGCCATAGCACAACTTTATTAGAAATTAGACTAGTCCGTGTTTGGGACCACGGTGCGATATGCCGATACCCAAAATGTGGCCGGTAGCCCGGGACATGAGAATCACGAATGATAGTGTGTTCTCGGGGCCGGTGTCTAGTATAGCTTTATTAGAAATTAAACTAGTCCATATTTAGGACCGCGATGCGATACCCAAAACGCAACCAATAGCCCAGGACACGAGAATCATGATGATAGTGTGTTCTCGCGGTCGATGTCTAGCATAGCTTTATTAGAAACTAAACTAGTCCATGTTTAGAACCGCGGTACGGTGGGCACGCAGTGCGATATGTAAAACGCAGCCGACAACCCGAGACATGAGAATCATGAATGATAGTGTGTTTCTCGCGGTCGATGTCTAGCATAACATTATTAGAAATTAAACTAGTCCGTGTTTAGAACCGTGACGTGGCGGCATGCGGTGCGATACCCAAAATGCGACCGATAGCCTGGGATACAAGAATCACGAATGATAGTGTGGTCTCGCGGTCAGTGTCTAGCATAACTTTATTACAAATTAAATTGGTCCGTGTTTGGAACCGTGGTGTGGCAGACACGCGGTGCAATACCCAAAATGCGACCGATAGCCCGGGATACGAGAATCACGAATGATAGTGCGGTCTCGCGGTCGGTGTCTAGCATAGCTTTATTACAAATTAAACTGGTCCGTGTTTGGAACCGTGGTGCGGCAGGCACGCGGTGCGATACCCAGAACGCGGCCGATAGCCCAGGACACGAGAAATGATGGCGTGTTCTTGCAGTCGGTGTCTAGCATAGCTTTATTGGACATAAAACTAGTCCATGTTTGGAACCGCGGTGCGGCGAGCACGCGGTGTGATGCCCTAAACGCGGCTGATAGCCCGGGACACGAGAATCACGACCTAACAGGCCTGTTTTATTACTTGCCAAGATAATATTAGAAGTAACTTCACGTATGTACGTAGTTACTCAGAAAGATAATGTTATTACACAGTCAAAATTCCAACTAACGACCAAATTCTAGATAAACTTTACTTATTGTAGTCGTAGTAGAGAATCAACTTAACCTGTACTGGAGGCGCCCACACTTCTGCTGCGTTCTTCACACGCAACTTCATGCATGCTTCCATGGAAACATGATGCATCTCTAGCTTGAAGACAGACGGCCGGGCTGATAGCGTGCATCTAATCTATGATGAGGAGGCTCGCTTGGTATGCATGCATGGGACGCGCGACTTCCTTGCATTGCTCCACCCGGGCGGGCAGGTGGGCCAGAGAGGTGCTATCCGGATCCGCGTGTCAGTGACGGAGAAAAGGGAAAGTTGTGGGCTCTGGGGCCCGCGCAGGCCTGTTTTATTACTTGCCAAGATAATATTAGAAGTAACTTCGCGTATGTACGTATTACTCAGAAACATAATGTTGTTACACAGTCAAAATTCCAACTAACGACCAAATTCTAGATGAACTTTACTTATTGTAGTCGTAGTAGAGGATCCACTCAATACGCACCATAGATAGATAGCGTACGTGTGCATGCCACCATGCATGGAGGAAACCTGTACCGGAGGCGCCCACACTTGTGCTGCTGCGTTCTCTTCACACGCAACTTCTTCGTGCATGCTTCCATGGTAACATGCATGCACGCTACACACACAAACAGATCGAGCTCGGTATCCGTACACTGTACGTGTTTTGTCATCTTGGGGTGTGTTTAGTTCGCGGAAATTTTTTAGCTTTGGCTACTGTAGCACTTTCGTTTGTATTTATCAATTAGTGTCCAATCATGAACTAATTAGGCTCAAAAGATTCGTCTCGTGGTTTTCTACCAAACTGTGTAATTAGTTTTTATTTTCATCTATATTTAATGCTCCATGCATGTGTCCAAACATTTGATATGATGGAAAATCTTGAAAATTTTTGGAAACTAAACATTGCCTTGCAGTGCGAGCACGTACATGTCACCGCGCGCATTTGTTTCAACCTTTATATTAATTTTTCCTCTCATCAAAAAAATAAAATGTACTGTACCACCTGCCAACCTCATCTCCTGAAAACAGACGGCCGGGTTGTTCACACACACACGCATACAACATGCAGCTGATAGCGTGCATCTAATCTATGGAGGGAGGCTCGCTTGATATCCATGGAACGCGCGACGACGACCTTGCATTGCTCGATCCGGGCGGGCAGGTGGGCCACAGTGGTGCTATCCCGGGCCGTGTGTCAGTGACGGAGAAAAGGGAAAGTTGGGGGCTCTGGGCCCCGCGCAGCACATGCTTGGGCGATGGGGGGACTTTTGGAATGCAATGCAATGCGATTGGCCGATCCAACGTCTGCTTCCATTGCAATGCGTACCACCGCAATACGAAAGTAGATGAACACGATGAAAAGCTTTTGTGAACAGGAGTTCATCGAATCACCGTTGGTTGATTGAACACAGGAAAATACAAACACGCCTTCGCTTTTTTTTTTCTCTTTTCTTTTCCCTTTTTTGTTCATGTCCTGGTGCTTGGGGGATGGGATAGGATACCCATGTCCTTTTTTGTGAGCTTCGTTTGGACCTCGCAGGATGCTAGGGGAGGTTATGCCTCTTTTGATGTATCAAAACAACTTCTGTGTTGATGCTGCTTATATTGGCTTATTTTCGCACTAAGGCCTTGTTTAGTTCCCCTATTCTCTCCCTAAATTCTACTATGCAAAAAAAAGATTCCCCGTCACATCAAAATGTCGGCAAATGCATGGAGTACTAAATATTGATGAAATCAAAAACTAATTACACAGTTTTGTTGTACTTTGCGAGACGAACATTTTAAGCCTAGTTAGTCAAAATTTAGATAATTTTTACCAAATACAAACGAAATGCTACAGGAATTCTGATACAGTGTTTTTCTCCCCCAATTCACCCATCTAAACGAGGCCTAAGTATCCTGCCATTTTGTTTGACGCATATCACCAACACGTGGGCCCGGGGCTGCAGACCCGCGTGGCAGCGAGCCGCGTCTCGCCCTCTCCCCTCGGGTTGGGGGTTTTCCTGTTGCAGCGGCGGAGGACTCCGGTCACGAGCGCGTCGCGTGGCGGTTCTCCGAAGACTGGTGGGACCACGTCCTGACCTGGGACCCGCAGTCAGCGTGACGATGGCGTCGAGTGGAAGCGGTGGTACCATAGTAGGCAGTGGACTGTTCTGAGACTACCCGCACTTATATTCATCCTCTATGGACGTGTTCGGCAGGTTTAGACAGAACTGAAATCGGCAGGTTTAGGTAGGTTTAGCTAGGCAGACCTGATGAAATCAGTCGTAACCAACTAAGTCTGGACCAGCCGAACCTACCCTATATGTCCTAGTCAGCAAGATTCTCTCATCTATACTCAATTCTCCCGCACCCATCCATCCTCTATATCATCTTCTATCCACTCTATCCACTGTGAGACCCACTTGTCACTTTATCTAAATATATCCATGTGTAATCTAGTTTTGAAGGATTTATTGAGACGAATTTAATGGTGCAATCGAAATTTAATTTGGATCTTTGGTTTGTGAGTTATACAATTTTTTCCCTTTGTTTAGCTAGTGGGGTCCGCCACTATAGAGTATAGAGTAAGCATAGTACTACTTTAAATATAGAGTGAGAGAAAGGATAGAGTATCGTTTTAGAGTACCCAGTGCAGCAGTTTTTACTCTATATTCATACTCTAAAGTTTTAGAATATCGTTTTAAAGTACTCACTGCGGGTAGTCTGATTCGATCCGGGCAGGCAGGTGGGCCATAGCGGGGCTAACTGGGGTCACGTGTCAGTGACAGGAGGAACCGTGGCTGCTTCCATTGCATTGCGTACCACTGCAATACTAAAGTAGATGAACATGATGAAAAGCTTTTGTGAATAGAGATTGATCAAATCACTGTTGATTGAACACAGAAAAATACAAGCACGCGTTCGTTTTTCTTTTCCTTTTCTTTTTCCTTCTTTGTTAACGTTTTGGTGCTTGGGGATGGGATAGGATATCCATGTCACGCGATGTGTGTTTGGAACGGCCAAGAATTCCGAGGCAAATGGGTTATCTGCGTCAATCGATCAGGGGGGAAATTGAAGAGACGAGCAGGTTGTGACTATAGTCCATAGCATAGCTTTATACTAAATTAAACTAGTACGTATTTGGGACCACAGCGTGGATACCTAAAACAAGGCCAATAGCCTGAGACACGAGAACCAAGAATAATAGTTGTTCTCATAGTTGGTGTCTAGCATAGCTTTATTAGAAATTTAGGCCAGTCTCAGTGGGAGTTTCACGTGAGTTTCATTTGCATTAAATGGGTTGCCACATAGGCATTTTTGATGACATGGCAGTGTATTTAAGAAGAGAGAGAAGAAATGGGTTTCATCTAGATGAAACTCTCTTGGCACGATTACCAACTCTCTATGAGTCTTGGAATTAAATACCTATGAAACCACGGAATGAAACTCTCCATTGAGAGTATGTGTTTCATCTAAGTTTCATTTCGTTTCAAATGACATGGCAGTCTTGGAAACAACGTAATGAAACTCTCCATTGAGACTGGCCTTATAAACTAGTCCGTGTTTGAAACCGTGGTGTGTCCGGTACGTGGTGGGATGCCCAAAACGCGGCGGGACACACAAGAATCACAAATGATAGTGTGTTCTCGCTGTTGGTGTCTAGCATAGATTTATTAGAAATTAAACTAGTCCGTATTTGAGATCACGGTGCGGCCGTCACGTGGTGTGATATCCAAAATGTGGCCGATATTTCAGGACACGAGAATCATGAATGACAGTGTGTTCATGGGGTCGTTGTCTAGCATAGCTTTATTAGAAATAAAACTAGTCCGTGTTTGGAACCGCGATGTGGCGGGCATGCCATGCGATACCCAAAATGCGGCCGATAGCCCGTGATACGAGAATCATGAATGATAGTGTGCTCTCACGGTGGCTTTATTAGAAATTAACCTAGTCTGTGTTTTGAACCATGACATGGTGGGCACACAGTGCGATACCCAAAACGCGGCCGATAGCTTGGCCCGGGACACGAGATCATGAATGATAGTGTGCTCTCGCGGTCGGTGTCTTGTATAGCTTTATTAGAAACTAAACTAGTCTGTGTTTGGAACCACGACGTGGCAGGCACATGGTACGATATCCAGAACGTGGCTGGTAGCCCGGGACACGAGTATCACGAATGATAGTGTGTTCTCGCGGTCGGTATCTAGCATGGCTTTATTAGAAATTAAGCTATTCCGTGTTTGGAACCACGACGTGGCAGGCACGCGGTGCGCATGAGAATCATGAATGATAGTGTGTTTTCACGGTCGGTATCTAGCATAGCTTTATTAGAAATTAAAATAGTCTGTGTTTGGAACCGCGATGTGGCGGGCACATGATGAGTTACCCAAAACACGGCTGATAGCCCAGGACACGAGAATCACGAATGATAGTGTGTTCTCGATCGCCATGCGTGTTCACTACCTTCTTTGTGCACCTAGGGTTGACTGTCGGACCAACAGTCCCAAGCTTGCAGCGAGTTCCTTTGCATCTAAGTCTTCAACCCTTGTACAAAAGTGCTAGCTCCAAGTTTGTTAGTCACTTGTTTACATAAGTTAGCATTTTCACAAATATTTTGCAAGGGTTTTGTGAACTCACTAGGTCCTAATGCACAAACATGGAATTAGTTCACCTAGTGGCATTTAATTAACTGCATTTCACTTTGAGTTTTCCCTCTTTATAGTATGGCTATCTATCCTAAACCAGATCACGTACTCTATTGAGTCTCGATCGGCAAAAGAAAAGCTCTAGCTTATACCTTTGCCATGATCCTTCTCTTTTCCAAGTTTGGAGCACTTGATCAACATTTTGGCCACCTCCATCACCTTAAGTGTCATCCTTGCTCCACCTTGGATGTGAACCAACCTATCTCAATAAACAACACTTAGAGTAGAAGGTTAGTCCACAATGATTGTCTCAATTTGTCAAAACAAAACATAGGGCTTTCAATGATGCTAGGTTTTAATAACTTAGCATGCAGCCTCTGCTTTCTCGTTTTTTAGTTGTATATATAAAAGAGCTATCAAACATGGAGCCGGTGGCCAGGCTGGCCGTTTTCATGATGTATCTTTTTTTATTATTCATAGTATAAGTAAAATATTTAATTTGTCATATATTTCATGTTAATCATCATGTGCAAGCGTTTGTACTATATCATAAATTTTTAATTTTTTAGATATATCGTATATATTTAATCCAATTTAAAATTGCAATTAAATGCATCCTTCTGAGTTTCCTCAGCATAAGGATGGTTTGGGACGACATGGCTTGCCTCCATCGATGGCGAGGAAGTGACTAAATTAGACGGATGATTATCAAAGACATATAAAAAATCAAAGATAATCCAATATAATAAAGGTAAAACATCCGCCAGGGGTTGCAATGCTCGAAGGCTTGGATCCGTGCGATAGAAGCATCCACGGGCATTGAATGAGACGAGTAGGAATGTAAACGCATCGGTGACATATGTCACTGATATTATACATTTGTTTTCATATGTCTAGGCCTTGTTTAGTTCCCCTATTCTCCCCCTAAATTCCACTATGCAAAAAGAAGATTCCCCGTCACATCAAAATGTCGGCAAATGCATGGAGTACTAAATGTTGATGAAATCAAAAACTAATTACACAATTTTGTTGTACTTTGCGAGACGAACATTTTAAGCCTAGTTAGTCAAAATTTGGATAATTTTTACCAAATACAAACGAAATGCTACAGGAATTCTGATACAGTGTTTTTCTCCCCCAATTCACCCATCTAAACGAGGCCCTACTCAGACTCGGATTAGTGTCAACTATGTCAGATAGAATATAATTTGACATCCACATCACAAATATGTGATTTGAGTATTGGGAAACGGATACAATATCAGATGTTAAATATCCGGACTCGGATACGCATAGATCTGAACTTCTCTAAATGAAATCGGTCTCGAATATGGTTGAAAAATATTCGTACCGTTTTCACTCTCAGTGATAAGTGACAAATAACAGTACAATAGCATTGTACACGTACTCTCCACATCCTCTGCGTGTCATGATCATAAATCAATGACCGTTGATCGAGCAGCATCGCCATGTACACAAAGGACCACTGCTGAACAACGGGATAATAGGAAGGGCACTACCGTCGTGCCTATCGGAATATTTAGGCCCATTTGGCTGGCCTCCTTTGGGCTCTGGCTCCACATTAGTACCGAAGAAGCTGAGTAGAAGGACTCCCAACTCTTAGCTTATTTTGAAAGGAGAGAAAATGGCTCCAGAAGAAGTGCTACTACAGTACAAACTGTAGGAGCCATACAAAGCTATACCAAACACACCCTTACGCACCGTGCTCGCATTCGCGGGGATTTGTTCCACAACTCTGGAGCTGTGGCTCGATTCCACGCTAGGTTGAGTGGATTTCGTTGGGATACATGGAAGAATATCTAGTGGTGGAGTTTAGACATTTTTACAAAACGAAGCCAAATCAAATGTAATTAACAACAATAGAGGCTATATTAGCATTTTTTGCCAATTAAATGATCAAATTAAATATTTACTTAAGAAATTGTTTGTACAAGAAGGGTCCATGGCCCACTTTGGCTTTAAGGAAGCTCGACCCTTAGAAGTATTCTCAAATGGGCTAACCTAACATGCATCTCTAAAAGAAAAAAGTTCAATTTAGCTTGCTCAACTATTGTGATCGTCTGATTTTGCTATCTAAACTACAACACTATTTTTTTACCCCCTTTTAAAACTTTTAAAGCTGTTTGTTTGTCCACCTTGGTAGTTTTGCTGAAAGGCGCCACGTCAGAGAGGTAAATCGAAGTATTTTGAAAGTTTAGAAGTAAATCGGACAAGATTTTTTTTGAATATCCAAAAAATTCATAAAAATAATTTTAATAAAATCTATCCATATATTTTTAAGTTTAAAATATAATACAATTAAAATCCTAAATTCTAGTTTAATTTTTGATAATTTGTTTTACCACAAAAAATTATGAAAATAGTTTCAGATTCCCCCCGAAATTCATGCTCTTTCTTATGGTGCCAAATTAGCACCATAAGATGATTCAAATAGACTATCGACGTCGACTATTTAGAATATATAACGGGAGTTTCTACTAAGAAATAAGCACCAAAATGAGTCTATCAAGATTCAAACAATTTCAAGCTAGCCACCATAAAATAGAGCATGATTTTAGAAAAAGAAAAACTACTTGTTTCATAATTTTTCATGGTAAAACAAATTTTCTAAGATTAAATCAGATTTGAGGTTTTGTAACTGCATTATTTTCCATGTAAAAATGTATAGATAGAATTTCGAACAATTGTTTTTAAGGATTTTCTGAATTTTTTTAAAATTATTTGTAGTCTGATTTTGTCTCTTGAACTTTGAGCTTAGTCCGATTTACCCTTAGACATGGCGCCATATCAGCAAAATCACCATTAATAAAATCATCTAGGATAGAAAACAGTCGATTTTTAAAGTTGAGAGGATGGAATGGAAACAATGATTTAAAAAATTAGTTTGCAGAATCAGACGAGAGATAAATTAGATTTTTTCCTTTCCTTTTTGTTGAGAATTTCTCTTTTTTTCGAAAAAAAGGTTGGAAAGCCCGGGTGCCCACGGCGATTGGGCCAAACCAAGGCCTTATTGAGCACAAATCGGCGGGCCCGGCAGGGTGTGTCTGAATCATTCCGATCGGATGGGGGGAGAAAGAGAGAGAGGCTGTCGAGAGAGGAAGTACAGAGTCAGAAACTCGGAAAGAGGAGAAAGTCGAAAGACTCGGAAAGAGAAAGCAAGAGAATGACGCTCTATATAGTATTCTATATACTCCCTCCATCCCAAATTATAAGACGTTTGACTTTTTTAATCCCAAGTTTGACCATTCGTCTTATTCAAAAAATTTGTGCAAACATAGTCAAATTTAAGTCATTCTTGAGGAACTTTTATTAATATACCAAGCCACGATAAAAGAATTGATATTTTGCACAAATTTTTGAATAAGACGAGTGGTCAAACTTGATGTCAAAAAAGTCAAACGTCTTATAATTTGGGATGGAGGGAGTATATATTAATTATATTATATTGCGGCGAACGCCGAGGAAGTTACTTGAATCCCCAACCCGCGGCTAGTGCGGCGGCACGGAGATGTCCGGCGAGATGGTGCTCCCGACGCGTTGCGGCGACGGCAAGCTCTCCGGCGACGGCGGCGCGGAGTACCCCTACGTGCGGCGGTACCGCCACCGGCGGCTCCTCACCTTCCTCTGGCTCCAAGGCTTCCGAGACACCCACGGATCGTACGTCCTTGGTCGATTGCCTGCTTCTGCTTCTGCTTACTTGTTGTCTTGGATCATTGATTGATGTATGCCCATGGTTACCTTGTGTATGCCTACTTCTGGCTTCCTGTGTGCAGGATGCTGAGCGAGACGGATGCCATGATGTGGGTGCCGCACCTGAATCACTTCGTGCTGCATGACCAATGGCAAGATGCCAATCGCTACCTCTCCGGCTTCCTGCAGCTGGACACCAGGCGCCGAACAAGCGTCGAGGCCATGGTCCTCAGCCGCATCTGCACCGCGTTCAGTACCTTGGCCAACATCGTCGGCGGTGGGGAAGACGACCTGTCCAAACAGTACCTCGACCACAAAAGAACCATCTACCACGGCCAAATAAGGCTCCGCTCCATCATACTCAACGTCCAGCAAGCCAGGTCTGGTCTGGTTTATACAGAGATCCAGTAGTTCTAATTCCCTATCCAAATTTACTCGCACTAGATCGCGCCTCACTTCTTTCCCCAATTCGTTCGGTGCTGCTGTCTGTTTGTTCGTGCGTGCCTCAAACCAAATCATCAATCTTGGGTGTGATGCACATACATATAGGGCCTCGATTGACTGGGAACGTGTGAAGAAAAAGGCGGCCGAGATTTTGGAGGAATTGGCATTTGCGACGCCGGAGCTCAAAGACTTGACCTTAATGCCGGGGGGCCAATGAAGCCGCACAATGTTCTTCCCATTGGCTTCGGGTATATCCCCACTGCTCCTTGCGTTTTATGTTCTACGAGCTTCCACACTTGATAGCGTGTTCATCTGATCTGATTGATCCGCTGGTCTCTGGTTTCATTGGTACTCCGTCTGTTCTTTCCAGTTTCCGCCGGAGGTGTCGCCCAAAGAAACAGAACCGGCGGCCAAAATCCCCTGCTAGAGTTGCCAAGAGCTACCTTGTGAGATGGCGCAGGTACTCCGATCCACGAATCCGCTGTTACATACTTATCTTGAGATGAACTGTATAATGATCATCGCTAGCTCAATCTCACTGTTTGTTGTAATGTGTTTTCTCACATTGTTCCTTTTTTGTTTCTTCCGCAGACTGCCAGCTTCTTCAGATCCCTCTCAGGAAAAATATGACCGTAAAATACCGTTCTTTCTATAAATATTTTGTCACTAAGCATTTCGGCTGGTAACATTTGCATATGAGATATATGTTTTCAATTGCAGAAAAGTTAACCTTGATCAAGGTACTGCATCGGATTGCAGATATATTCTTGGTAAACAATCTTGTCCTCACACTCTAAATCAAGCTTATGTTTGATTAGCCTTAAGCTCAATTTCTTGTTGGTTAGTACTTGGTATCTTGAGCACACATGGATGCTATAAGTTTATCCCAAATTATTACATCGTAGCTTATCGTTGATAAAACTGATTATCAGCTAACTTTGTCTATTCTGTTAACTAATTTGTTTGGGGTTAGATTATGTATGCTCATTTTTATAGCCAGATATTGTGTCATCATATTTACTGATGATGTTTGAACTTGTTGGACTTCAGATGAATGTTTAAAAGCTGGTAAACTTCAGGTGCATCCACTTCAGACAACTGGAACCGAAGGTAAGTTCACATTTTTTACATCCACTAAATAAAGCTGCTGTATAATTTTTTTTTTGTATAAACTTAATCTCTAGATTTTGCATCGAATGTGTTACTTGTTGAATGCCTTTTGGATTTGGATTAACTGGAGTCCGACAAGAGGCAGGCAGGTTCATTTTGTTGGCCTTGCTGCTATCTGCTGGACAGTTTGGAAGACACGTAACAATGTGTGCTTTGAAGGGAAACGAATTAAGTCGTCCACCGAAATCATATGTCTGATCTGCTCTACACTAACATATTGGACAGGTCTTCAAAAGGATGCTATCTCGGCACAGCTGGAGCAAGGCGCAGAAGTTCTCAAGATGGCTGCACTGCACTTCGGCCAGAAAGAACAAAGGCATGGAGGGGACAACATGATGGCAATCGTATGAACAAGGACCAAGCTGGTCATAACGTTGGGATGTTTTCTTTTGGTTTTTGCATTCAGCCTATGAGCTGTTTAAATGCAATTTTTTGTAAAAGCAATGAACCACCATTTTATATTAATTTATAAATGGGATGAGTTAAGGCCTAAGCCAAAAGGTCGAACTTTTTAGAAGGGATGGCAAAGGTTTTACCGTGATAAGAAAATAAAAATACAAGTGTCAACCTAGTTTTTGAGTGGGAGAGTGCTCCACTCTACTACATGCTCAACCTTGGAGCCAACCTGGTAGAAAACGACCCAACTATCAACTCAACTAAGCCGATGACTAGCTAACCACCAGAGCAACTAAGAACAACTCCAACTAAGAAAGCAACTAACAAAAACGACTTGGAGCACCAACCACCAACACCCTTGGAGAAGCGCCATGGCAAACGGCAACAGATCACCAGCGGAAACTGGATCAAGGACCTTAACTTGCAGCACGGTGGCTTCAATGCGCAACACTTTATCGAGTACGTGGCAATATGGCGTTTGGTGCATTGTGTAAATTTGCGCCCAGAGGTCCCCGATGAGATCTCTTGGAAGCTCTGCGCTGATGGTGAATATTCTGTAAACTTAGCTTACAGAGCTCAGGGTTGACAACAACTAATTTTGGCAAACTTATTTGGAAGGTCTGGGCATCACCTGCATGCAAATTTTTGGATGCCTCGCCATCCAAAATACACTCTGGACGGCAGATAAGCTCCAGGCGAGAGGTTGGCCCAACAACGTTATTTGCCCCCTCTGGCGTAGAGAGCCAGAAATTGTCCTCCGCTTCCTCGCTCATTGCTAATACTGCATGCGTATTTGGGAGGAACTTGTTGCTTCCATAGGACTCAGTGGCCTCTTGTTGCCTTCCTGGTCACATGGCCTAATCGTGTCATCAATGGTGGACCTCCCTATTAGTTGTACCTTGCCACTCCAGGAAAGGAATGTGTTCTACGATCATCTAATGGTTTCTTGGGAAATTTGGAATGATAGTAATTATCATTTTGAACCACAAAGAGTTACCTCATAATCAGCTACTACAGGAAAAATAAAAGATGAAAGCGGGATGTGGATTATGGCAGGAGCGGAACATCTGGCAATTTTGACAGGCTGACACTAAGCGTTTTTCTTTTACACTCTACTATATAGTTTTTTTTGTACAGTCTTGTTCTGGCCTATCTTGGTTCACCTTTTTTTTTTAATATAATAGACAACCTTGCCTTGTTTGTTTTAAGAAATAAAACTCAGTAGAAGTTCCCTAAATCCCTTTCTAATCCTTGATTTTTAGTAAGATGAGAAAAATCTCTCTCCAACAACTCTTAATCTATCCTCCTAATCTTTTAGAACTTAGGAAAAGTCACCTTGTTCCGTAAAGTTATGCGCTTTTGAGTCGCGCGTATCTTCTCTCTCACACGTGTTTGCCGGCCAATCTAAAGGTAGAAGGACATGGAAAGCATAAAAGAGTAGGAGAAGGTTTCTGATGCAAATGTATAAGAGAAAAAATATATAAAAGTGATTAGAATAAATTATAAATAATATAGGATTCCTGATGTAAAATTGTCATCTATATTTTAGGAGTGAATTATTAGAAACTTTTGGAAATGTCCTTCTTTTATTACTTGTAATATTTTTTAGGAGTTGTAAACCTTCATGTTTTTAGGTAGAAAATATTGAGTACTCTTGGAGATACTCTAATAAGATTATAAATTTATAAAATCATACCATATATAGAATCGACATTCTAAAAGTATTTCCAACCGTACCAAATAAAAATGATACAAAAAAAGTAGGTTTTGGAAAGCATGGTAAAAAGTATATAGAGAGAAAGAAAACCATATATATGTCCTCCAACAATAATCCTTTCTACTTCATCCATACACAAAAAAATGCAATTACGAATTATATGTAAGTCAAAATAGCTCAACTTTGACCGAGTTTATGATGAATAGTATTAAATATTTATGTCTATAACTAGGTTTACTATGAAAATATATTTCATAATCAATTTGGTGATACTTAATTTTTCATATATGTGTATATTTTATATAATCCTAGTGAAACTTTAAATTATTTGACTTTTCAAAAAGCAAAAATTGCTAATTTTTTTTGCAGACAGAGGGAGTATAGTAATTTTGGTTCAAAATAATGCCATGTCATCTTGTTGTGGCGATGGATTTGATTTTCTCGATTCCTGCATGTACGTTCCCGATGCTCACGTGCGGACGAATGCTGACGCGTCTCGCGCAGAACAAGAGTTCAGCACGACCCGGCCTAGCTAGCAGGAAAACTCAATATTTTTAAGCCTGCCCTCATTCTAGCCCGGCGGCGACGAACGAAGCCCCCAGACGACTCCAGTAAACCCTAGCAGAATGGATATCGTTCCCTATAGCAGCTGGAGCCGCCGCCTCGAAGGTTACGATTCCGACTCCGAGGACAGCGATGACACCGAGATGTGGCAAAACCCTTCTAGGTACGATTCCAGGATTTGGCTGAGAGGCCTGGATCGTCGCATCTATGACGTTACTGAAGTACCAGCGCCAACATGCCTAGTCTGTCACCCAGGTACATACACGCATTCATCAACTTCTCCTTGTTTTAATTTCTTACAGTAGTAGCAGAGATCGTTACCTAGATCTGCCGCAGTTTACAGTAACCTTTGCGGTGTTTTGCCGGCGGTCTGTGATTTGGAGGTTGATTGATTACCGTAGGTTCTTTGTTGGATCTGAATATCTGATCAGTACTTCTCCCTTTCTGCTGCCCCATGTTTACTTTACCTTAGATCTTCTCGAGGAAGGATGGGGATGGCAAAGGCTGGTGCCATACATTCACGGTGACGTCGATTGGCCCGTCTTCGAGGAATACCTCAAGGAGTACTTCGTCCGAAACGACGGCGAGATTGCCGCTCTCTGCGCCAACGAGAAGCCTGAGAAAGACAGGGCCTATTTCCGCCGCAATGCCGCTAAGCTCGCTGCCCTTCACGCGAGAAGGAGGCGTGACAGAGATGAGGGCAAGCCTAGCCGCTGTGTCATCACCGACGAATCTGACGAAGATGGGCAGGTCATTGCTTCTGATTACGTCCTGGATGCTGCAGCCAGATTGGTAATAATGTCCTCCTGCATGCCTATTATGCAATAATAATGGATTTATTTATTGATTCGGTGTTGCTAATTTAAAATATAGTAACTAACTTCATTGCCTCTAATGCCATGCATGCAAAACATCAATCCCCTTCTAGTGTATTGAAACGGAGACCTACAGTGTCGTTTGCAGTCCTGATGATGAACTCACCGCTGAAGAAATTAACCTGAGCGATCGGATCGAGAAGTGTGCGAATCATGTGATACATTCAGAGGATGAGTATCCTACTGCAGCTGCAGCCTTAGTGGTATGTAACATATGCGTGTTACAAACTGTGCAAGTAACTGTGGCTTCCCTGTTTTCTAGTACAGCCAATTACTATTTGACGTTTGCTAACTTTTTCCTACCAATTTTAAAGTGCATTGCAAAGGAGAACACCCTATCATTTGAGTTGCTGGAATCTGGTTTTGACACCACCCCATTGATGGCCCTGAGCAAAAAACTCAAGCAGATTGCCTGTGCTCTCATGCTATATAAAGGTCCTCAATCTGCTGCCGCTGCTGGCGCCATGGTGGTATGTATCTGCCCTTAATTACCAGGACAACTGCTACATCTACATGCGTGCTCAGTTTTTGTTGTATATATTTATTCTTTTTTGGTGGTATTTATTCATTATTCTGATAAGCTGCTTCTTGTCACCAATTACAATATGATGATGCGTCGATCGAATCGCAGGGTTTAGCGAAGGAGGCTAAGTTCTTGTGTTATGTGATGACTCAAGAGGATTACATTCAGGTGGATTATGATTTGTGTCACTATATTCGGGCATCGACAACAGAAGCTTTGAAGAAGCTTATGCAAGAATCAAATATTTGTGAAACTTCTGGTAACGGTGATGTAGTTTATTCAGCTGCCAAAACAGATACTCCGCATCAAAGTATTGGAACAAGCCTCAAGGGTATGGTTTAATAATAAATTAATAAGCTTTTCTTGTCTGGAAATATTGTTGCTTAGTGGCATTTAAATGTTTTCTGCATAGTTGGTTTCAGCACTGACTCTATCCCTGTCGCAATTTTATAACGGAGGGAGTCAGATTCCCTTTTTTGCCCCTGACCTTCGTTGTACATTCATCAAGTTGATTACAAGGTCCTCAAAGGACGCATTGGTCATTCTTATAGGCTATCCAATCCACTGTAAAGCTGTCGACTTTCATAATCAGGGACTTTACTAAGCCCTATTAGTCTTTGTTTGAATGGTGTTCGTATCTTGGATCTTGGGGGGTCGATATCATATTTCACTTGATCAAGCACCGATCAAAAATCCTACTGAAGGTGACCATCCATCTTTGGTCTTCACACGATTGATCCTTCTTTTGGAGTCTTTATCTTCGCAATTAGCTTCACGAAGGTAAAAATATCTTCCTTGTGGCTTTTCCCGAAGGCTAATCACCATGAAGCTTAGCATATGAAGGTGTGTTGCAATACGAAGCAAAACTGCAATGCCGAAGGTTATGTGATTAAATATTAGCGGATCACATTATCCGAGGCCAAATGCCTACCAACATCCCCTTGCGAGGGAAGGCCTACTTCGAACGGCTGATCTAGCGAAATCATTGATTTGGGAAGCATATAGTTAATTTGAATTGAATTTGAGTAGTAGCTTGAATCAATTCCATTTTATTTTTGGAAAAAGAACTCAATTTTTAATTTACTTCAATAACTCCATGCATTATTTTAATCCAAAAACTTTCAAGTTGAAATTTTTAAGTAGGGCAAGAGTGGAGAAATGACAACTTGTTGACTTAATTGCTACCTGAAACACACATTACATGAAATCTTTTAAAAAGTTGGCATTTATATATATATTATTACATAAAAATACGATTGTTACAGTTGGCGCTAGAGCTCCTTGTAAAGGGACTATTGTTGCTCCGGTGTGTTTTGATGATGACGATGATGTTTTTGATGAAGAGGCAGAGGCTGCACATGTTTCCCGCCTTGTCGATTCAACAGTTGATGTTGTTACTGGGAGTCATGTCTCTGTGCAGTTTGAAGAAGACGTTACCATGGGTATGTTTCTTCTATGCTACTTTGTTGTCCTATTTATAGCTTCTTTATTGCTCCTGATTTGATCATCTTTTGTTTTAGGTGAACTGTTTGACGGATCTTTGCAGAAAGAGATCGTTGTTGATGTTAAGTGCTCTGGTGGTATTGTTCCATATGCTCCTGTGACTGTTGATGTGCTTGCTGGCATTGACGAAGCTGCATTTCGGCGTTGCATGGAGTTTTGCAAAAATGAAGGCGTGCTGCTAGATGCGTTTAAATTTGTTGGAATCGGGCTGGATAGGCTGAATGTTCTTCCTAAGGTTTCTGAATCACAGTTGTCTCAATGCATTGTTGATTCCTCTGTCGTTCCAGACGCTGAGGCTGAGCTCGCCAGAAAACCTTCGCTTGAACTTGCAGATGCTGCTATTGCTTTGTCATACAAGGTGATTGAGATTCGATTTGTTTCAATTATTTTGTTGATTTGTTGTTGTTCACTCGCTTTTGATTTGCAGAATGTTTTGCTGGCGCGTGGACTTCGTCGGTCACTAGAATCTGAAGCTCAATCTTCAGCTATTGAGAAGAAAAGGTTGCTTGATGAGATTGCTGATTTGAAAGCCCAACTGACTAAGAAAGAGGCTGAGACAATGGAATGTGTTAGGAACAATTTTCAGCTCCAGGAAAATGTTTGCGAGGCTACTAGGAAGTTGGAGAAAGCAGAGAAGGCTTTGGCAAGTGCGCATGAAGACATTGTGAAAGTGGAGCGCGAAAAAGGCTTGCTTGTGAAAAAACTAGAAGAGCAAGATTCAAACTTCCTTCATTTTGCCAACCAGACTTGGGAATTAAGCCGTGGTTGCTTTGATAAGTTTGGTGTGAAGCCTGAAGACCCATGCTGGGAGTATGGTGATTTCGTGTCATTTTTTAGTTGGTTATGCCGGCAATACGAGGATCTTCCCACTATCATTCAGACCGTGGCTGATTACAATTGCATGTATTGTAGCCGTGCATTGCTTCGCTTTATGAAGGAAGAGAAAGATCCTCTTCTCTCAAAGATTGAAGATCTCATTAAGGTTTCTACAAAGACTAACGAGATTGGGAGGAAGTTTTATGAGCAATATTGGAATTCTGGTGGACGAGAGATTGCATTTGCAAAGGCGAAGGCTCGAGTTCATAGGGTAAGATTAAGCGCTTTCTCTCTGTTTTACTTTGTTTTTGTGCTGATGGTTGTTTGAATTCTTGTTTTTAGCGGGAAGGAAAACTTGGTGCCCGTCTTGCTGCCAAGCGTGCTGGTGAGGCTTCGACTGTGCCTAGGGCTTTGGACAAAGATGATGCAAGGGATTTTCACAGATCTTAGCTAGGTTTATTGACTTTGTGGGGTCGTCTTGGATTGGGAGGGTGGTTTGTTTTTGTGAGCTTGTAAAGCTAACACTGTGAACCCTGCACAGGTTTCTTCGTTTGGACCTGTTGGGGAGGTTGTGCCTCTTTTAATTTGATGTATCATAATAATTTCTGTGTTGATGCTGATTATTGGCTTGATTTTCCTATAGCATGCATCATGTTGTAAAATGAATTAAAGCAAAACTCAAATTTACCAGAACACCCTGGTATTTACTGGTGAGGTTCCCTAAGCTAAGAATGATGCATGAGAAATATGACCATTTGAATTCCAGGTTAGTAAATGAAGCTTCTCTATAAGACTAGAGTACAGCAACATCAGGAAAATGCATTGTTCATCGATCGTCAGTATATAAGTCGTGGGAAAGTTACTTTACTGTCAAGTAGAAAAATCGCATCGTGACACCAAATTTGTATTTGGCAACATATATATTGTAAAATGA
The DNA here is from genome assembly GCA_022457205.1 of Saccharum spontaneum. Taxonomy (NCBI): domain Eukaryota; kingdom Viridiplantae; phylum Streptophyta; class Magnoliopsida; order Poales; family Poaceae; genus Saccharum; species Saccharum spontaneum. Next base: position 52,712,444 of record CM039597.1, read on the forward strand.
TTTGGCACAACAGAGGATTTTACAGATCAAAGCATACTCAGTGAAGATGTTATTCTACTTCTTCCATGGCAGAGAAAAAACAGAGCACCATGGTACATGCAATGTAATGTGTTCCAAAGAAAAGAACAGTATCTCATTCTCACCAGGCCTGCATGGCTGAAAGTTCCAGTGGTTCGTTGCCTTTTCAGATGAAGATCCTGCTCATCAGAAGAAGTGTTCTCCCTTGGATTCTTCCTTATGTTCAATACCTGGTGGCCACTCTCTGCATTAAAACCCTCTTGCTTTACATTTTGTGGAATTATTACAATATGCAATGTCTGAAATAGGCTATTATATGATTTCTTGCAGTAAGTTCTGAATACTAACAGGGGTACAATAACTTTTCAGGAAGTAGAATGTAGAAACACTGAATTTGGCAAACAGATATGTGAGCATCAAATCACTGCATGATATCCATAGATCAAATATTATTCCTAATTGAATCAACAATTTTTAAACATTAGATCCAATATTGTTAACGTCCCTCTGGCGAGCACTTTTGGTGTTCTCACAAACAATAATATAGTGGATCAACAGTGGAGATGAAAACTCATCCAAGTATCAGAGCAAACTGCAAACCTGCATTTGTCATCAGTGGGAGCTCGGAATTTTTAGCAGGGTTTGTCAAGCAACCAACCACAGTCGACGAGATTTGAGCACCGTACATTTGTCACTGATCAGATACCATAGTTAGTTTCTACCAGAGGTTGTCTACTAAAAACATACTGGAGAGGTGCTCTTAGCACAAGGTTAAACAGTTTTACCTGCATTTGCCAATGGCGTCCCAGGAGTAACAAACACATTACGTGAGACTGGAGCAACAAGAGCACCTGTACCAAGTTGATGAGTAAGAACCAGCAGGAGTGATATACTAACGAGAGACTTGGGTTTCTAGAAGGGGATGTCTAAATACCAAAATACAATGGAAGACTGGAGCAGCAGGTGTTCTTATCAAATAATTTGTCAACTTACCTGCATTTTCCACTGATGTCACCAGTGTTTATAACAGGGCCTGCCAAGCTACCAAACATAGTCTGCGAGAGTGGAGCAGTAATAGCACCTGAAGAAGTTGAACAGTTCAAATTAGTAGCAGGCAGCTACATATGCAAAGTGACATATCAAAGTTCGGCAAGGCTACTGCATTCAAGTGTTTTTTATGAATTATCATGCACCTTAATAAACAGATAAGATATAAAGCACAACAAAACGAGAAGGGAATAATGTAATGGACAACTTAAGCATCATGGATGTTTTAAAGATAACCTCTGCAGAAAAAAATGAGGTGACCACTTAGAGTTTCAAGGAAGAATTAAGAAAATGGAGTTTTGTCAGAGCAAAAAACATCTTGAAGGCAGTAAACTACAAGAATTTTCAGCATGGTTTGTTAATTTCGTAGTTTGTGAGACAGGAGCAACAGGAACACCATATTGAGTTCTGGCAATCAAAAATGAAAACAGGGAACCAGGTAATCTGGTAAAAGGTAAATGTTTGATGTTGCCACTACGTGGGAATGCAGTTCTCAGTTAGCATGCACATGAAAATGCAATTATATAGTGCACACAACCTCATGAAACGCATTGTCCTCCACTAAGATAAAACAATCAATAAGCTAGCAATCAACTAATCATAGAAGCAGAAGGACCCTGTGAAACAGGATACTGAAAAGGAAACTAGTGCAAAACATGGAAGTAAGCAACAAACTAAAGACGATAGAGTTTTTGAAGACAAGAGCTTCCTTCGTAGAAATTGGGCTATAAATACTGGCGCTAGAACTGATATTCTTATCAGTAGCGCACACCTTTATCTAGTACATTTGAGATATCTTAACAACCTATGATATAATGCATCAGTTTTAGGGATGGAGTCTTGTGCTGGTGTGAAAACAAGGCTGCTCAATTAACATACCTGCATTTGCCATCAATCCAATACCAGAGTTTCCAGAACCGCTTGTTAAGTTACTAAACATAGGCTGCAAGAGTGGAGCACCCATAGTCCCGAAGAATGGAGCACCAGTAGGTGGCACATGGCGTGCCAATTTACCTGCATTTGTCACTAAGATATAACTGAGTTTCAAGGAGGGGTTGTCTAAGTACAAAAATATATAGTATGGAAAATTGGAGCAGCAGGTGTTCTTAGCACGCAATTTGCCAATTTACCTGCATTTGCAACTGATTATATCCCAGTGTATATAGCAGGGCATGTCAAGCTACTAGAGATAGTCTGCAAGACTTGGGCAGCAGTAGTTCCTGTAACTAATTAAGCAGTTAAAAGGGAAGCTATGAGATATCAAGGTACTTATTACTTATTAGTTGCATAGAAACACATCAAAGCCTGACATGGCTGTTACACTGAAGTGTCAGCCAAATAAGAGATGTGAAAAAAATAGTTAACAGCGCATATATCTTCTTATTTAAAGATCAATTTCATAGATGAACAGAGCAAATAAAGATGTGCTACAGTTGTTGCTCTCTAATAATTAGAAATTTCAGGGTTCATCAATCTTTAGAGGCTGGTAGTGGCTTTAGAACTGATATTAACAATAGTAATAAAATTAGTGCACTAGATGCAAAAGGACTGGGACAAAATAGGTGTAATAGGTGCAGAAAACTTGGCATAACAAAAATGAGGTTAGTCATAGCAGCAACACAGTTAAGGCAAGACAGTTCCATCTAATTTAGCATGATATGAAACATGTCAAGTTTGCTTTTCTTTTGCAGAAAAGTACGAGGGACCACAATATAAAAAGAATACATGTAGAGCCAAGAACACAAATTGAAGTTGAAATGGAAAGCATGACCTGAAGCTGATTGGCATAATTTTCCTTTTTTCCCAGCATGGCAAAGCCGAATTTCATTACTAAATAGCAACGAAATTACAGAGTTTGAAACTAGAAAACGCAACCAGAACGCACCGCAAAAAGCCAAATTGGCATGAACACAGAGGGTCCAACTGGGGCAACCGCAACTACTACCTAGAAACGCATTACTCTGCTACACTGAGCGTTTAATTGCCAGAAGTGTCAAAATCCCGCGCAGCCGTTAACAGATTATTACATGCCCAGATTGCATTTAAACAGCTCACAGGCTGAATGCAAAAACCAAAAGAAAACATCCCAACGTTATGACCAGCTTGGTCCTTTTTCATACGTCTGCCATCATGTTGTCCCCTCCATGCCTTTGTTCTTTCTGATGGAAGTGCAGTGCCGCCTTCTTGAGAACTTCTGTGCCTTGCTCCAGCTGCGCCGAGATAGCATCCTTTTGAAGACCTGTCCAATATGTTAATGTAGAGCAGATCAGACATATGATTTGGGTGGGCCAATTAATTCGCTTCCCTTCAAAGCACACATTATTACGTGTCTTCCAAACTGTCCAGCAGATAGCAGCAAGGCCAACAAAATGAACCTGCCTGCCTCTTGGCAGACTCCAGTTAATCCAAATCCAAAAGCCATTCAACAGTAACACATTCGATGCAAAATCTAGAGATTAAGTTTATACAATGAAAAGTTTATACACTAGCTTTATTTAGTGGATGTAAAAAAATGTGAACTTACCTTCGGTTCCAGTTGTCTGAAGTGGATGCACCTGAAGTTTACCAGCTTTTAAAGATTCATCTGAAGGCCAACAAGTTCAACATCAGTAAATATAATGCACAATATCTGGCTACAAAAATGAACATACATAATCTAACCCCAAACAAATTAGTGAACAGAAGAGACAAAGTTAGCTGATAATCAGTTTTATCAACGATAAGCTATGATGTAATAATTTGGGATAAAATTATAGCACCCATGTGTGCTCAAGCTACCAAGCACTAATCAACAAGAAATTGAGCTTAACGCTAATCAAACATAAGAAATTGAGGACAAGATTGTTTGCCAAGAATATCTGCCATCTGATCCAGTGCCTTGATCAAGGTTAACCTTTCTGCAATTGGAAACATATATCTCATATGCACATGTTACCAGCCGAAATGTTTAATGACAAAATATTTATAGAAAGAATGATATTTTACGGTCATATGTTTCCTGAGAGGGATCTGAAGAAGCTAGCAGTCTGCAGAAGAAACAAAAAGGAACAGTGTCAGAAAACACATTATATACAACAAACAGTGAGATTGAGCAAGTGATGATCATTATACAGTTCATCTCAAGATAAGTATGTAACAGCGCATTCGTGGATCGGAGTACCTGCGCTATCTCACAAGGTAGCTCTTGGCAGCTCCAGCAGGGGATTTTGGCTGCCGGGTCTGTTTCTTTGGGCGACACCTCCGGCAGAAACCGGCAAGATCGATTACATATAATCCAACAGAGTGACGACGGAGTACGAATGAAACCAGATGAACAAGCTAGCAAGTGTGGAAGCTGGTAGGTACTCCCTCCATCCCAAATTATAAGGCATTCCAAGAATCTTGAAAGGCATCTCAACTTTGACCAAAATTATAGAAAAAATTACAAAGATTTATGACATCAAATAGATATACTATGAAAATATAATTAATGAAGAATCTAATGATACTTAGTTAGCATCATAAATGATATTATCTTATCATATAAATTTGGTCAAACTAAAGATGTTTTGACTCTTCGAGATTCTTAGAATGACTTATAATTTGGGATGGAGGGAGTAGAACACAAAAAGCAAGGAGAAGTCTTTGAACTCCGGCGTTGCAAATGCCAATTCCTCCAAAATCTCGGCCGCCTTTTTCTTCACACCCTCTCAGTCAATCGAGGCCCTATGTATCACATATATTTGTTATGTTTATTTGAATAGGGAACTAGAAGTCTCGAACTACTGAAATCTCAAGTTCAAAAAAAAAAAGAACTACTGGAATCTCTGTATAAACCAAACCTGGCTTTTTGGATGTTGAGTATGATGGAGCGGAGCCTTATCTAGCCGTGCCAGATGGTTCGTTGGTGGTCGAGGTACTGTTTGGACAAGTCGTCTTCCTCCCCGTCGATGATGACGTTGGCCAAGGTACTGAACGCGTTGAAGACGCGGCTGAGGACCATGGCCTCGATGCATGTTGGGACGCGCCTGGTGTCCCGCGTCAGGAAGCGGGAGAGGAACCGGTTGGCGTCTTGCCATTGGTCAGGCGGCAAGAACTGCTTCAGGCGCGGCACCCACATGATGGCGTCCGTCTCGCTCAACATCCTGCGTGCACGCAGACGCACGCAGCGACGGAAGCGAGGAGCAGGCATTGCATGCGTTACGCTAGACGTAAATGATCGAAGACAACAAGTCAACAAGCAAGCAGGCAAATGCAGCAAGGGAGCGAGCAAGCGTACGTACGATCCATGGGTGGCTCGGAAGCCTTGGGGCCAGAGGAAGGTGAGGAGCCGCCGGTCGCGGTACCGCCTCACGCAGGGGTACTCCGCGCCTCCGTCGCCGTAACGCGTAGGGATAAACATCTCGCCGAACATTTCCGAACGTGCCGCCGTGCCGCGGGTTGGGGATTCAATAGCTTTCCTCAGCGATCTCTTGCATTCTCTTTTCCAAATTCCGACGACCCCTTTCCTTCCTCTCTGACTACTCTCTCCCCTCTCTCTCTGTCCGATCGGCATCAGACACGCACGGCTGGTCCTGTTGTTTCTGCTACCTCTTTTACGTCGGCAAGAAAGCAAGAAACTTGTGTGGAAACTACACCATTCAACGCTATACAAACTTGCGTGGATCATCATCTTCTCCCTCAGCCAATCAAAATCACTGCCACTATGTGCCTTTTTTCTCCGTCATTTGTTTCTATCGGTCAATCCGTCCAAACCGCACAAGCGCTCGGCATGGCCGGACCTTGTCGGCGTGGGATCCACAGGGTTCCTCACTGGCACGACTATTAGCGGTGGGCCTTGGCCTGGCCCACTGCCCAACAGAGGAGGTGTGACGACGGACAACGTCGACTCCGAGTAGAATAGGCTGAACTAGCCGGTTTCTCCTTCTGTAATTAGACCAGGACATCTTCTTTGAATCCGACTAGAACTGTAATCGCATCATAGCCGTCTCTCCATATATAAAGAGAGGCTATGGGCATCCCTAAAAAAAAGAGAGATCACAAGACGTTCATAGCAATCAATCCAACGCAAAAGGCTAATACCGACTGGACATAAGGCTATTACTCGATCACGAGGGCCCGAACCATTATAAATCGACTGTCTCTTGCATTAACCGTCAAGTTCTGTATACGCCGAAACCCAAACATCTATCCCGAGTACCCCCATGATAGGCTATCAGTGGTAAAACATCGACAGCTAGTGCGCCAGGTAGGGGCCTTCGGCGGATTTGCATCCGAGAGCTAGATGGACCTCGACAACATAATCTTCTCGACGGGATCAACCTTCATCTTTGGATCATGGATCTGCGAGGCAGATGACGACGACAGATTCAACTCACCATGAAGACCTTGCTATCTCGACGACTACGACAGATCATTGGAAGATTCGCGCGGCTCGTGATGTCTGATCCGGCTCAGATTTCACGGCCAACCGATTTCGACTCAAACTTAGGCTCTACATCCGAGATGGAGTCTTATTCGGGTTCTTTTTGTGCTCGACTGAGTTCTTTCTTGCTAAGACTCCACAACATGGCCTTAGTCCATCAAGAATTCAACTCGGGATACTTTTAGAATTCCTTCAAGAAGTTGGGTCCTTTCCCATTTGAACTCCATAACATGGCAACGTCTTATCACGCACTGCTCCAAGGATCAACCAATCTGGTGCGAAGGGTGCCGCTCACAGGAGCCCAAGAAGGCCTCGTAGTGACTATAACGTTTCAAGACTACATCGTCCACTGGCCAAGTTCAATTCCTGAGGATGATAGTACCCGGCTAGTTGGCACAACTACAGTTCTACCCTACCAAGGAGACTCAATCTACAACACTGAAGCCTCCACTAAAGTTCTCAACAACTCTGATAGTATAGAAACTAGCATCAACAACAGAACACTTCATACTCGAGAAGTATTCATGGTTCATCGTCCCCGATCACCATTGGTCCCTCTAGAAGCACCTGGCATCATATCATCAGATGAATCAGAATCCAATATATCACCCTTTGCTCAAGGACACGAAAGTGAAACTGAGAGCCAGAAGCAAGCCAGAGAGAGAAAGAACAAGCTGAAACAGGGGCACCGATGCCGTGCCAGGCAGCGCAAAGAAGCCTGGGCTAGGTACGAAGCAGATCTAATCGAGTAGAATAGAAGGAAGTCAAAACAGGAAACAGAAGAGAGGCACGCAGCCGGAAGAACACACAACTCTCCTTACGATAAGATTCGAGAGTTAGCTAAAGAACTCGAAGCTATTTCTCGTCCCAACGAAGAACAAGAGCACCTTAGAGAAATTCTCCGATCAACAACTCTATGGGTACGGGGTGGAAGGACCAATTCAAAACATCCGGCTAGGTCAGTTTTGCAAAGGCAGGATAACCAAAGTCAACGGAGATAAGCTTTTGACAGGCTAGGTCCAAATGGCAGCAGCAACAAAGGAAGCATGGGAGACCAAAATCAAAGCATTCGAGTTGAATGAACAAAGGAAAACAGAACCAGACCTCCTATTCCTTCAGCTCCTTGAAACTACTCTCGATGGTTTGACAACTAGCAAGAATGTGGAGCTGAATCTGAATACAGAGAAGTTGGAGTACCCGACAAGTTTCCTTGTTTTGCAAATTGGCTTCTTTCAGTACGGCTACCTTATAAATTCAAGCCTTCCAACTGCTCAAAGTACGATGGCAAGACTGAACCTAAGTAGTGGCTCAAGATCTACTCTCAATCAATCGAACTAGCTGGTGGTGATGACAACATCAAAGCACTCTTCATCCCCGTGGCACTTGAGGCCATGCCACTCCAATGGTTTGACAAGCTGAGCCCTGGATCAATCAGAGGCTAGGAGGACTTGCAGAAAGCTTTTTGTGAAAATTTCGCAGGCATCATTACGCACTCAATCACCCACATGGAACTAAAAGGACTCAAGTAGAAAGAAGGTGAAAGTGTCAGGGACTATTTTCAACGGTTTGATGAATTGCGCGCTCAAGTGCATGACATCACTAAACGGGAAGTCATTGAAGCTTTTTCCTATGGAATTATAGCGAAGTGGAAATTTCAAGATTTCTACAAAGAGAACCCACGAAGCAACGAAGAATTCAAGCGCACAGTAGAAAAGATGATCATTGCTGAGGAGAAAACTCGAGAAAGAATTCCAGATCAAAACAACCGGGACAACTCGGATAGACAAAATCATCAAAATAAAGGGCACCAAGATAGGAAACGCGGGCCCGATAACACTGTGGCTGTAGCAGACAAAGCAAAGGAGTTTTCCAAGCCTAGAAAATTTGACGACATTGAAAATATGCACTGCATATGGCACCCGAACGAAAATCACATGACCAGAGATTGTCGCATCTTTATTGATCGATACACAAGAAAGGGCAACAATGGAGAAAGAAAAGAAGATAACCAGAAGAAAAATGAAGACAATCAAGAAGATAAAGGATTTCAAAAATCCAAGGGAATGGTAGCAGTAAACTTCGCCGGAGTCCGGGTTTTAGAAGCAAACATCAAGACAAGCTGGCTCTTCGAACTATCATGGCAGCAGAACCGCTATTCTCAGATACCTCAATTGGTCACAGTATCCAATCCAGTTCTCATGAGAAGATCAATGGACTAGCGTAGGAAACGCTAGCCACTACCCACTGGTGTTGGATCCAACCATTGCCGGTATGACCATCATGAAGGTCTTGATCGATAGAGGAGCCGGACTCAACATCATATTTTCAGAAATGCTAAGGAAGACGGGGCTAGAACTCACCGGGATAATTACTCCAACTAGCGTTCTTTTCTATGGAATAGTACCTGGCAAAGCCGCTATGCCACTTGGATAAATCACCCTACCAGTCACATTTGGAACTCCCGTGAATTACTGTACCAAGTTCATGATATTTGAAGTTGTGGACTTTAAGTCATCATATCATGTTATTCTTGGAAGACAAGCATTAGCCAAGTTCATGGTAATACCGCACTATCCATATCTCTTGCTCAAGATGCCAGGACCCAAAGGCGTACTCTCCCTCCGAGGTGATTTGAAACGTGCTTTTGACTGCGACGTTCAAGCAATCCAGATCGCTGCCAAAGCACAAGCAGCCCGTGGGAAAGAAGAAATAGCTATTGTTGCTGCAGAAATGAACCCGGAGGAGCTAGAGATCCCGGCTAAGAGGCCTAGCATCCTTGCACCACCAAAAGAAGCCGACGTGAAGCAAATCGACCTGGGCACCGGTGATCCCTCCAAGACGGTGATCATCAATGCCCACCTCCCTACAAAATAGGAACTCGCGCTCACCAACTTTCTTCGAGATAACAAAGATATCTTCGCTTGGAAGCCGGCCGACATGTCAGGTGTCACGAGAGAGTTGGTTGAGCACAAAATCGACGTTAATGAAGGCTCCAAGCCTATAAAGCAATGGTTCAACGTTTTTCTTCTGACAAGAAAGTAGCAATCAAGAAGAAAATCGCAAAACTGATGGCAGCCGGGTTCATAAGAGAAATTCTCCACCCCGACTGGTTGGCCAATCCAGTCCTAGTACAAAAGAAATGCAACTCTGGTGGATTGTATGTGTCATTGAGCTAACTCACTTGTGGGTAAGATTCTTGCGATGTCCAAGTGTCGGACGAGGTTTGTGAAACACCTCTTAGCCACCGAACCGCTAAGTATTGGTCGACACAAAGGGGACTAGCGTGTCGGCAAGCACGTGAACCTCGGAAGAAAAATTGCTTGTCTCTTGACCTTTGGATTTCTCTCGGTGATTGGTTTGTCTACATATTGATTGGTTCATTCCTTGAAGCAACAGTATATTCATCCTACTCATATTTACTTTCCCGCAAACTAGTTGTCAAGCTGTTTAGTGTAGCTAGTCATGAGAGCTTGTTAGTTTGGTTAGTCTGGCTCATTTAGTTAGCCCATCATGAGCACACTTAGTGAGTAGCAACTTAACCTTTGTGTGACTAGAGATAGAAGTAACTAGAATTATTGGATAGGTGGCTTACAACCCTAGTAGAGTTAGAGCAAAACTTGCTACGCCGTTTTTCATACTAATCACTTTGCTCTAGTGTTTTGTAGATTTTTAAATAGAATATTCACCGCCCTCTAGCCATATTAGGACCTTTCAGATGGGCTTTTTCTGATTCACCTCTTCATGCACGTCTAGTGCACTCTCATCATCCTGCTCAGCCACTTTTTATAGCAACTTAACATATTATTCCTCCCAGTACTAGCCTTCACATCCACTACCATGATGAAAACGGATCGGATACAGACAGATATCACTGATATCATATTTGTTTTCATATTTATGTCCGGATTTGGATTCGAATACGGATAGTATAAAAAATGACGGATAGGATACGATTAGATATCGACATCATAAATATGTGATTTAAATATTCGGATACGAATACGATATCAGATGTTAAATATTCGGACTCGGATACGGACGGATTAAAACCCCTCTAAACGGATTCGGTCTCGAATACGGTCGGAAAATATCAGTACCGTTTTCATCCCTAACCATCCCACTAAAATTAGAACACCGAATCAAGACCTTCGAATCAAAATCATCACAAAGAATGGCTACAAATAATAAAAAATGAGGCCAACAAGATCTAACCTTGTGATATGGACACTTATAGAAGATAGGGCCAAAATTGGGACCTCTATTCTTCACCCTGAACTCCAATAGAGTGTGCTACTTACACTTGTCGCATGTAATGAAAGGGAGCTCTGGCCTTAGTCACTGATGAACTCTATGCCAGGGCGAGGACCAGGACGGGGACGCCATCTATAAGGTGAGGGCAGCTACCTTTTTAGCAAAAACTAGTTGCCACAAGGGAGACAAGGACAGGAGATTGGGGATGAATGGGGCTGGGCCTGCACTGGTCAAACCAAGCAAATAAAGCCTTGGATTGTATATCACTGCCGGGTCAAAACATAAACCAGCAGTGATAGAGGTGTGCCACTGCTAGTTACAAGTTAACCTAATAGTGATATAGGGGCATCACAACCGCTTACTCCCTCCGTCCCAAATTATAAGTCCTTTTGACTTTTTGGGAGAGTCAAATAACCTCAAGTTTGACCAAATTTATAGAATAAACTAATAATATTTATGATACCAAGTAAGTATCATTAGATTCTTAATTAATTATATTTTCATAGTATAGCTATTTGATATCATAAATCTTTGTAATTCTCTATAATTTTGGTCAAACTTGAGATGTTTTGACTCTCCAATAAAGTTAGAATGACTTATAATTTGGGATGGATGGAGTACAAACTAACCCAACAGTGGTATAGGCTCATCACTACTGGTTTCATAACTAACCCAACAATAATACCAAAACAACACTGCTAGTTTACTATGGGAACTGACAGTGATGTCCGTTTCCTATATAGTGGAAATTTTCGTAGATATTAGCACCATGAAAATATTAGAATACTGTAAACTATAGATGTTTATTTTAGAAGCTTTTAGAAGGGGCACATGTTATCTTTCTATATGAGCCCTCATGGCCTATAAATAGAGGCACCCCTCTTGCCATGCCATCCATCCAAAAGCAAGGTAGAAGTGATAAGGGAAGGTGTCAGTGAGGTGAATGCTAGGAAAGCCACTTAAGATGTGTGTATGTGTGTGTCTTTTGTAATATTTTGGCACAATAATAAAGAGTGTCTTCTTTTATAAGTGTTAGTATCTCAGTTAGGTAGTATAATAAGGAGTGTCCTCTTATATATGTGGCTACTTCTATGAAGGAGGAAATTTAAAAAAACATTGGTATGCCTAGAATGTTGTGAAAGACTGTATTAAAAATAAAAGAATGTTTTTATTACTTGCAGATGTGCGCACATAGACACTTAAATTTGTATATCCATAATATTATTATTTTTATATAGGTATAAGCTTGGTAGAACCTTTGCTTGGCACTTCATGTCAAATAGTGAAGTGGAAAATTCTAAAGGTAGAGAAATTGTATTAGAATGATGCAAGTTATGCCAAAATTGGATGTCTACTCAGAATAGCATTAGAAGTATGGTTGTAGATCACGTAGGTGGTAAGAAATGCACCCACCACACTTTGTTTGTCCAAGAACTCTTCAATCCTATAATTGGAGTGGAGCTGAAGTAGAAACTGAGCATGGAAGAAAGTCCAAAGAGGAAAGAAGCTATGTTGCTTTTACCTAAATTGAATTTCGGAAGGACCCAGGGAGGCCACGTTGACAGAAATTATTAATGAGTTCATAGATTATGGTTTTTTTCTTCAGTCAATTGTCTCTGTGTGATATCTAATCCTAGTATTAAGGCAATTGTGAAAGACAAGATTCGTACAACTCTTGGGAAGACAAAAACTTTTTTGCCCTACTAATTGATGAGAAAGCAGCTAGTACAATGGTAGGAGTAGTAGTACCATCTGAGAGAAACAAAGTTACAGGTGTGTTCTTAAACCTCCATAAGAATATTTGATTATTGTTGGATCAGAACACTAAATGTTAAGTCATAAACCCTCTTCAATACAAGAAAAATCTTCTTTCTGCACGATTATCAGTATCGTCATTAAATTGTTGCTTTGCACTTAGTAACTATCTTTAATTCTTTTACAGATGTTGCTAATTCTCCTGTTTCCTAGGCTATGAGTAATTGCTTCATACACACTGCTGGTTTGACAACAGTTGCATGTGCAAGTAGATTGGCAATTTTTGTGCTAGAAGAACAAACTACAGACTATCATTTGGTAAAATCACTGATATATAAAAACTATAGAATGAGGTTACATGCTTTTCCAATATAAGGATCTCTCAATTGCCCCAATCTTGCCTCTAGTGCTGAGCCATCCATATTATGCCGGGATCGCTAACCTCTATGAACCCTAACCTCAACCTCTATAATACTACAACATCTTATATGGAGAACACCAGGGGCACAGTTGCATCTGCAGGTAAATTGATGATTTTTGTGCTAGAAGAACAACTACGGACTAGTTTTTGGCAAATCACAGAAACTCTGATATTATATAGGTACATGTTGCTTTCTAATATCATGCACCCCAAGTACCCCAATGCTGCCTCCAATGCTGAATAAACCACCTTCTGTTGAGATTCCTAGCTAACCTCAACTTCGACAATATTGCAACATCAACTCCTATTGCACACCAACCATCTCACCGTGCAGATAACACCAAGGACAAAAGTGATGACAATGTAGATGCCCAGGAGTATGAAGGGGAACATCACTGAAGTCAGCTGTGTGGCTGATATGAAAACTGGTCACAATAATGAGTTCTAGGAGTTTTTTGGAAGGTTTTCTATCAAACTATGTGCTCGGTCTTTAAGTCATAACTTTGGCCTGGGGTCATGTGACTCGATGCCTTTCCAGTAGGAATTATAGGTTGTCGTCTGTTTTGGTCAGGGCTGCCTTACTTTTGTCCCTATTTCCTCTCTCTTGTTTTAGTCTAGATCACATCAAATGCTTGTATTTCTGTTTGCTGAAATATAAATGGGGTCTCCTTGGTTCAAAAAAAAGTGATGACAAGCCTGCGATACACCCAAGCTTAAACTGAACCAGAAACAACAGGTCTGCTGGTAGTCACACCGATAGGATGATATTGAGCATCTCAAGTTCATGAAGCTGGTTGCATCTGTCTTCTTCATCTGTCGTTTTTTTATACCTGTAAAACCAGATAGACTTTGCCAAAATATCAGTCAGCAAAGCATTATTGTGTTGTAAGCTATGTGTTGATACATCTCATGAGTTTTTTTATCAAACTTAAATGCATTGTTATTACAATGTTTGTTCTAGTCAACGGGATACGTTACTGGAAATAATATTTGTTCTAGCTTAATTTCTATGATGAAGTTCTTAGCCACAAGCCAACGAATTGAAACTCACTATTAGCTTCAAATTATTGGTTTTACTTCATATTTTGTTTCAATCATTTCCTTGTCATGTTCCGAGATCATATTGTCCTATTGCTCCACCATGATTTCTAGCTTATATTGATTGTCCTCTGCAATTGTGGTTGTGACCATCGGTTCCTCACACAATAAGCAATCATGAGTGTCGGTACCAATGCCATAGGGGTACCCACACTCAACGATAATATAAACTAAAGTAACCCAGTTACGACAAAGCGCGACCCGCTTCGAAAACACGCGACAGGCCCAGCTCGTACGAGGCCGGCTCGACGGAGTGCCTCGACCGCATCCCGCCTCTGACTCGTACGAGGCCCCCTCGACGGGAGGCCTCGACCGCGCTCTGACCCGCACGGGGCTCGACCGCCCCCCGGGAGCGCTCCGACTCGCGTGAGCCCGGGTCGAGGCGCTCGCCCCCCTTCCTTTACCTACCTCCGGACAAAAGTCTTAGCATTTAATGCGATTACCTACTACCACCTACCGGCATGGCTACACGCGTGGTCGACGTGGGAACAATACCAGTGTCAGTCCTCACTGTTTAACCGCCCATCCCGTGATGGGAGGTGAAAAACATCACTGTACCCACCTTCCCTCACACTGTACATCACTAGTTACCCTCGAGGGAAGATACGACAAAGTCCGTACGCCACGATTCCAGGGATTCGGACTTATCCGATCGGCCTCGACCCAGCCTCGACCCCCAACATAGCGTCACAGGGAAGGAAGGACGGTATGGCACGACGCTCTGGGTCAATTCGACGCCTACGACATCACGTCCCAGAGGATGGCCTCCCATTTCTAAGGCACGTCGCTACAGTCACCTCAACAGAGATCGACAAAACATCACCTCAAGGCTCCCGTCGTCCTGGCCTCCTCTCGTCCTATAAAAGGGTAGGCCAGGGCTCTGGAGAAGAGGACGGACGACCAGACATCCACAACATAGCGATCCACATCTCAAGCAATCATCTTGTACTCTTTCTTTTTCTCCTTTGAGACTTGGGCTCGTCGCCCTCTCTCGCAAGCTTGTAGCCCCTACACAAGCACCTCGGTGCAAGGAAATACAAACCTCTCCTCCCCCGCTGGACGTAGGGCCTTCTTTTGCCCGAACCAGGATAAACCCCCGTGTGTTCTCCTTGCATCACCATCCAGGAAAGGGACACGCAGCATTTTACTCGTTGGTTTAGGACCCCCTCGGGTCCGAACACCGACAGTTGGCGCGCCAGGTAGGGGTCGAGGCCTCAGCCCGGCTCGTGGTCTCGCCCTCCTCGGCCCCCACTATCTCTTTTCCCTTGTCCAGGGGGGCGTCATCGAGGGTAACGACCACGGGCGCCTGCCCCTCGGCGGTGACCGGCCCCTCGGCAACCAGCGCCTCCGGAGCTGGCGCCTCGGCCGTCGACACCTCTGGCGCCGGTACCTCGTCCGACGGCGGCTCGGAAACCGGCACTCCGACCGCCGGTGCCCCCGCGACCGGCACCTCAACCTCCGGCGCCGCTGCCTCCGGGGCTCCGGCAGAGGGCTCGACGACCCCGCCCTCCGTCGCGCCCACCGGCTGCACCGGTAGGTCTTGCTGTGGCTGCGGCTCCCTCGCCGGCGCCGACTCCTGCTCCGGCGCCGGTGCAGCTCCCTCCGCGGTCGCATCGGCGGCCGCCCCCTCCACGGCCACTTCCACGGTGGCCTCAGCCGAGGGCAGCGCCTCAGGCTCCGCCTCGACCGGGCCGGGCGCCACCACCCTTGCCGGCTCTGACCCCGCCGCCGCAGGATCGGGGCCGGCAACCGTCGAAGCACCCGCGGCCTCCCGCTGCCGACGGCGCTCCTTCGCAGCCTCGACCTCGCGGACCCAGGCCGCGTCCTGTTCCGCCGACCGGTTAAGGACGGCGGCGCTGGCTCGAAGGGACTTCACGGGGGTGGGCCCCATGGTCTCCGCCTTCCGTTTCAGCCTGAAAAATAAAGGATAAGTCGATCGACGAAATCAAAAGAGCAGACAAGTCCCCTTCTGCTCAAAAAACTTACCCGGAGATCGGCACCAGGGGCCTCGACCCCCCACGATCCGAGCCGCTCGAGGTGGCAGGCGGTGGCCTCGCGGCAGCACCACCCGCGGACCGAGCGCTCCTTGGGGCTCTCGCCGGCGCGCCGCTACGCGCCTTCTGTGCCTCCGAGGCCAACTGGCCTCGGGTCTTCACGCCCGACGGAGGCGCCGCCGACGACGATGTCGGCGCCCCCGCCCCCGTCCCCGCCTGAGCTTGCGGAGCCTGGGCTGGGGCAGGCGCCCCTGTCGACCCCTCTGGCTGAGTCCGGGGCGAGGCGGACCCTCCTGCCGAGGGGCCCGCCTCCTTCTTTTCTTCCTCTTTCTTTTTCTTCTTCTTCTCCTCTTCCTCGTCGTCCTCCTCGACCTCCTCGACCACGACGACCGAGGAGGATGACCCCGCGATGGGCTCCAGCAGGGGACGGATGTCGGGGAGGCTCCCCAGCCCGGTCGCGGCCTCGTACCGCGACAGGGCATCATCATCCTCGCCGCTGCTGCCGTCGTCCTCCCCCGACATGGTCTCGGAGGGCGACGGCTCCAAAGGGAGCCCGTCGAGGGCCTGTTGGCGCCGAAGCTTCTTCCGCGCCTCCTTCTCCCTGGACTTCCGGGCCGCCCGTTTCTTGGTCGATTCCTTGACCGCCTTCTGCTTCGAGGCGTGCTCCCGTCGAGCATCCCGAGCAGGCCGGTCCTCCGGAACCGGCGGTCGTGTCTCCCGCAGCGCCGATAGGTCCTGCGCGTTGGCATCGACCGGATTAGGGGAAGGTCCCAAAGACGAACCGAACTAAAAGACAAGCGTACTAAGGAACTTACCACGGGCTCGAACCCCTCAGTGGGCCTCATGGGGAGCCGGTCGGCTTCCTCCGCCTTGAAGGTCCCCACCATTCGGCGGGCTCGGCGAAGCCCCTCCTCGGGGGTGAGGGTCTCGTGCGACATCCGGCTCCCCTCCAGCGACGCCTCCGGGGTCATCTGGTCGAGGCGCAGGCGACGTCGGCACAGCGGCATCACCCGGCGGCGATGAAACGTCGTCGCTACCGCCGCCGCCGTCAGGCCTCGAGCACGAAGCTGCTGCAGCGCCGCCAGCAACGGGTCCAGACGCGGCTTCTCGACGTCCGGCACACCGTACACCCAGCGGTCCTCCCGGGCGGTCAGCACGCGGCCGGTGTACTTCGGCAGCTGGTTGTCGTCGTTGCGGAGGTAGAACCAGCCCGCGTGCCACCCGCTGTTCGAAGAGATGAGGCGAGCCGGGATGTACTGGTCCGCCCGGCTCGACCTCAACTGCAGGACGCAGCTCCCTACCCGCGCTGCGTAGAAGACGCCCTTCCCTCCCGCATTCCGCGCGAAGAGCTCGGCCTTGAAAAGGTGGAGCCACAGGTTCCACTGCGGCTCCACCCCGAGATATCCTTCGCAGACCGCCGCAAAGATGGCGGCCTGCGCGATGGCGTTGGGGGCGAGATGATGGAGCTCCACCCGGTAGTAGTGGAGAAGCGCCCGCATGAAGACCGACGACGGGATGCCGAACCCCCGCTCGTGGAAACTTACGAAGCTCACCACGTAGCCTTCCGGGGGGGCCGGCTCCCGGTGGGTCGACGGCGGCGCAATCCACTCCGGCCGCGACCGACTCGTCCTCGGCCGCAGCAGCCCATCCTCAACCAGCTCCTCCAGCTTCTTCTCCGTCACGGAGGAGGAGGCCCAGTCTTCGGCAGCGAGGAATTGGCTCTTTCCAGCCATCAGCGCCAACGGGAAGGGAAAGTGTGAAGGAAAAGGCGGCGGCGGCAGCAATGCAGGCAGAAGGCGCAAGGGGGCTAGGGTTTTCTGGGGCTAGAGGATGGCAGAAGCGCAAGAGACCGGAAGGAAGCACAGACCCCTGGGTCTTACCTTTATAGGCCAGACGGAAGTTCAACGGCCACGCGGAAAGGTAGGAACAGTTTCCCGTAATAAATGCGCTCACCTAACCGTCCCTCACGCCTTACAGGAGCAAGGCACGTGGCCGTCCCCCACGCAGTAACTGAACGCCACGCCGCCCACTACCGCGCCGATCTCGCCCTAAAAAGGCGCACCAGGCTAACGGGCGGGGCGAGATCCACGGACGGATATTCCTAGATTCCCCTAACGGGCTCCGGGTCCATTTTAAGTCTCGAGGGAACGGAGGCTGGCCCTCGACCTGGGTTCGACAGCCGCCCTCGAGCAACAGAGTAAGGGACGACCAGGGATGCGCCCGTACACGGCCAGGGCTCGAGCCACGCTCTCGAGGCACCCCAAGACGTATTCGAGGCCAAAGGATGAGGACGAAGCAGGAATCCCCTCGGGGGAGGCATCGAGCCCTCGGATCCCGTCGCAGGGAACCGACATCCGCACGACCACTCCTTGGCATCATTGAAGAGTGCCCCCGGGCCCCAAGCCGACTCCTAACGACTGGAGCACGGACTCTCACTCGAATCCCCCCGCTAGTAGCTCACCGGAGATCGCCGCACTCGCCCGAACGGGGTAGTGCGACGTTCTCCACCCCTCCTCCTCCTCTCCGAAGGATGAGCGTGAGGGCCGGACAACGAAAGACGGCAGGGACTCCGATCGACCTCGTGCGCGCGAGGCTCGGGGGCTCAGCCGCATCGACTACTCCCTAGTGAATCACGATTAAAGACCTCGGAGGAGACTTTCTCAATACTCCACCGAGGCCTTGGGGGCTACACCCGGCGGGTGCGCTCGCGCGCCCCCACCGGAAGAAGTCCTGAAAGCATTCAGATGTCCCTGTTGAGAAAGCAAACAGCGCTATGACTCCAGTTCATCGGCTAAAAACCTCTAGGAGAGTGAACACACACACTCACCTAAAGGCTCGGGGGCTACTGTCGGTACCAATGCCATAGGGGTACCCACACTCAACGATAATATAAACTAAAGTAACCCAGTTACGACAAAGCGCGACCCGCTTCGAAAACACGCGACAGGCCCAGCTCGTACGAGGCCGGCTCGACGGAGTGCCTCGACCGCATCCCGCCTCTGACTCGTACGAGGCCCCCTCGACGGGAGGCCTCGACCGCGCTCTGACCCGCACGGGGCTCGACCGCCCCCCGGGAGCGCTTCGACTCGCGTGAGCCCGGGTCGAGGCGCTCGCCCCCCTTCCTTTACCTACCTCCGGACAAAAGTCTTAGCATTTAATGCGATTACCTACTACCACCTACCGGCATGGCTACACGCGTGGTCGACGTGGGAACAATACCAGTGTCAGTCCTCACTGTTTAACCGCCCATCCCGTGATGGGAGGTGAAAAACGTCACTGTACCCACCTTCCCTCACACTGTACATCACTAGTTACCCTCGAGGGAAGATACGACAAAGTCTGTACGCCACGATTCCAGGGATTCGGACTTATCCGATCGGCCTCGACCCAGCCTCGACCCCCAACATAGCGTCACAGGGAAGGAAGGACGGTATGGCACGACGCTCCGGGTCAATTCGACGCCTACGACATCACGTCCCAGAGGATGGCCTCCCATTTCTAAGGCACGTCGCTACAGTCACCTCAACAGAGATCGACAAAACATCACCTCAAGGCTCCCGTCGTCCTGGCCTCCTCTCGTCCTATAAAAGGGTAGGCCAGGGCTCTGGAGAAGAGGACGGACGACCAGACATCCACAACATAGCGATCCACATCTCAAGCAATCATCTTGTACTCTTTCTTTTTCTCCTTTGAGACTTGGGCTCGTCGCCCTCTCTCGCAAGCTTGTAGCCCCTACACAAGCACCTCGGTGCAAGGAAATACAAACCTCTCCTCCCCCGCTGGACGTAGGGCCTTCTTTTGCCCGAACCAGGATAAACCCCCGTGTGTTCTCCTTGCATCACCATCCAGGAAAGGGACACGCAGCATTTTACTCGTTGGTTTAGGACCCCCTCGGGTCCGAACACCGACAGTTGGCGCGCCAGGTAGGGGTCGAGGCCTCAGCCCGGCTCGTGGTCTCGCCCTCCTCGGCCCCCACTATCTCTTTTCCCTTGTCCAGGGGGGCGTCATCGAGGGTAACGACCACGGGCGCCTGCCCCTCGGCGGTGACCGGCCCCTCGGCAACCAGCGCCTCCGGAGCTGGCGCCTCGGCCGTCGACACCTCTGGCGCCGGTACCTCGTCCGACGGCGGCTCGGAAACCGGCACTCCGACCGCCGGTGCCCCCGCGACCGGCACCTCAACCTCCGGCGCCGCTGCCTCCGGGGCTCCGGCAGAGGGCTCGACGACCCCGCCCTCCGTCGCGCCCACCGGCTGCACCGGTAGGTCTTGCTGTGGCTGCGGCTCCCTCGCCGGTGCCGACTCCTGCTCCGGCGCCGGTGCAGCTCCCTCCGCGGTCGCATCGGCGGCCGCCCCCTCCACGGCCACTTCCACGGTGGCCTCAGCCGAGGGCAGCGCCTCAGGCTCCGCCTCAACCGGGCCGGGCGCCACCACCCTTGCCGGCTCTGACCCCGCCGCCGCAGGATCGGGGCCGGCAACCGTCGAAGCACCCGCGGCCTCCCGCTGCCGACGGCGCTCCTTCGCAGCCTCGACCTCGCGGACCCAGGCCGCGTCCTGTTCCGCCGACCGGTTAAGGACGGCGGCGCTGGCTCGAAGGGACTTCACGGGGGTGGGCCCCATGGTCTCCGCCTTCCGTTTCAGCCTGAAAAATAAAGGATAAGTCGATCGACGAAATCAAAAGATCAGACAAGTCCCCTTCTGCTCAAAAAACTTACCCGGAGATCGGCACCAGGGGCCTCGACCCCCCACGATCCGAGCCGCTCGAGGTGGCAGGCGGTGGCCTCGCGGCAGCACCACCCGCGGACCGAGCGCTCCTTGGGGCTCTCGCCGGCGCGCCGCTACGCGCCTTCTGTGCCTCCGAGGCCAACTGGCCTCGGGTCTTCACGCCCGACGGAGGCGCCGCCGACGACGATGTCGGCGCCCCCGCCCCCGTCCCCGCCTGAGCTTGCGGAGCCTGGGCTGGGGCAGGCGCCCCTGTCGACCCCTCTGGCTGAGTCCGGGGCGAGGCGGACCCTCCTGCCGAGGGGCCCGCCTCCTTCTTTTCTTCCTCTTTCTTTTTCTTCTTCTTCTCCTCTTCCTCGTCGTCCTCCTCGACCTCCTCGACCACGACGACCGAGGAGGATGACCCCGCGATGGGCTCCAGCAGGGGACGGATGTCGGGGAGGCTCCCCAGCCCGGTCGCGGCCTCGTACCGCGACAGGGCATCATCATCCTCGCCGCTGCTGCCGTCGTCCTCCCCCGACATGGTCTCGGAGGGCGACGGCTCCAAAGGGAGCCCGTCGAGGGCCTGTTGGCGCCGAAGCTTCTTCCGCGCCTCCTTCTCCCTGGACTTCCGGGCCGCCCGTTTCTTGGTCGATTCCTTGACCGCCTTCTGCTTCGAGGCGTGCTCCCGTCGAGCATCCCGAGCAGGCCGGTCCTCCGGAACCGGCGGTCGTGTCTCCCGCAGCGCCGATAGGTCCTGCGCGTTGGCATCGACCGGATTAGGGGAAGGTCCCAAAGACGAACCGAACTAAAAGACAAGCGTACTAAGGAACTTACCACGGGCTCGAACCCCTCAGTGGGCCTCATGGGGAGCCGGTCGGCTTCCTCCGCCTTGAAGGTCCCCACCATTCGGCGGGCTCGGCGAAGCCCCTCCTCGGGGGTGAGGGTCTCGTGCGACATCCGGCTCCCCTCCAGCGACGCCTCCGGGGTCATCTGGTCGAGGCGCAGGCGACGTCGGCACAGCGGCATCACCCGGCGGCGATGAAACGTCGTCGCTACCGCCGCCGCCGTCAGGCCTCGAGCACGAAGCTGCTGCAGCGCCGCCAGCAACGGGTCCAGACGCGGCTTCTCGACGTCCGGCACACCGTACACCCAGCGGTCCTCCCGGGCGGTCAGCACGCGGCCGGTGTACTTCGGCAGCTGGTTGTCGTCGTTGCGGAGGTAGAACCAGCCCGCGTGCCACCCGCTGTTCGAAGAGATGAGGCGAGCCGGGATGTACTGGTCCGCCCGGCTCGACCTCAACTGCAGGACGCAGCTCCCTACCCGCGCTGCGTAGAAGACGCCCTTCCCTCCCGCATTCCGCGCGAAGAGCTCGGCCTTGAAAAGGTGGAGCCACAGGTTCCACTGCGGCTCCACCCCGAGATATCCTTCGCAGACCGCCGCAAAGATGGCGGCCTACGCGATGGCGTTGGGGGCGAGATGATGGAGCTCCACCCGGTAGTAGTGGAGAAGCGCCCGCATGAAGACCGACGACGGGATGCCGAACCCCCGCTCGTGGAAACTTACGAAGCTCACCACGTAGCCTTCCGGGGGGGCCGGCTCCCGGTGGGTCGACGGCGGCGCAATCCACTCCGGCCGCGACCGACTCGTCCTCGGCCGCAGCAGCCCATCCTCAACCAGCTCCTCCAGCTTCTTCTCCGTCACGGAGGAGGAGGCCCAGTCTTCGGCAGCGAGGAATTGGCTCTTTCCAGCCATCAGCGCCAACGGGAAGGGAAAGTGTGAAGGAAAAGGCGGCGGCGGCAGCAATGCAGGCAGAAGGCGCAAGGGGGCTAGGGTTTTCTGGGGCTAGAGGATGGCAGAAGCGCAAGAGACCGGAAGGAAGCACAGACCCCTGGGTCTTACCTTTATAGGCCAGACGGAAGTTCAACGGCCACGCGGAAAGGTAGGAACAGTTTCCCGTAATAAATGCGCTCACCTAACCGTCCCTCACGCCTTACAGGAGCAAGGCACGTGGCCGTCCCCCACGCAGTAACTGAACGCCACGCCGCCCACTACCGCGCCGATCTCGCCCTAAAAAGGCGCACCAGGCTAACGGGCGGGGCGAGATCCACGGACGGATATTCCTAGATTCCCCTAACGGGCTCCGGGTCCATTTTAAGTCTCGAGGGAACGGAGGCTGGCCCTCGACCTGGGTTCGACAGCCGCCCTCGAGCAACAGAGTAAGGGACGACCAGGGATGCGCCCGTACACGGCCAGGGCTCGAGCCACGCTCTCGAGGCACCCCAAGACGTATTCGAGGCCAAAGGATGAGGACGAAGCAGGAATCCCCTCGGGGGAGGCATCGAGCCCTCGGATCCCGTCGCAGGGAACCGACATCCGCACGACCACTCCTTGGCATCATTGAAGAGTGCCCCCGGGCCCCAAGCCGACTCCTAACGACTGGAGCACGGACTCTCACTCGAATCCCCCCGCTAGTAGCTCACCGGAGATCGCCGCACTCGCCCGAACGGGGTAGTGCGACGTTCTCCACCCCTCCTCCTCCTCTCCGAAGGATGAGCGTGAGGGCCGGACAACGAAAGACGGCAGGGACTCCGATCGACCTCGTGCGCGCGAGGCTCGGGGGCTCAGCCGCATCGACTACTCCCTAGTGAATCACGATTAAAGACCTCGGAGGAGACTTTCTCAATACTCCACCGAGGCCTTGGGGGCTACACCCGGCGGGTGCGCTCGCGCGCCCCCACCGGAAGAAGTCCTGAAAGCATTCAGATGTCCCTGTTGAGAAAGCAAACAGCGCTATGACTCCAGTTCATCGGCTAAAAACCTCTAGGAGAGTGAACACACACACTCACCTAAAGGCTCGGGGGCTACTGTCGGTACCAATGCCATAGGGGTACCCACACTCAACGATAATATAAACTAAAGTAACCCAGTTACGACAAAGCGCGACCCGCTTCGAAAACACGCGACAGGCCCAGCTCGTACGAGGCCGGCTCGACGGAGTGCCTCGACCGCATCCCGCCTCTGACTCGTACGAGGCCCCCTCGACGGGAGGCCTCGACCGCGCTCTGACCCGCACGGGGCTCGACCGCCCCCCGGGAGCGCTTCGACTCGCGTGAGCCCGGGTCGAGGCGCTCGCCCCCCTTCCTTTACCTACCTCCGGACAAAAGTCTTAGCATTTAATGCGATTACCTACTACCACCTACCGGCATGGCTACACGCGTGGTCGACGTGGGAACAATACCAGTGTCAGTCCTCACTGTTTAACCGCCCATCCCGTGATGGGAGGTGAAAAACGTCACTGTACCCACCTTCCCTCACACTGTACATCACTAGTTACCCTCGAGGGAAGATACGACAAAGTCTGTACGCCACGATTCCAGGGATTCGGACTTATCCGATCGGCCTCGACCCAGCCTCGACCCCCAACATAGCGTCACAGGGAAGGAAGGACGGTATGGCACGACGCTCCGGGTCAATTCGACGCCTACGACATCACGTCCCAGAGGATGGCCTCCCATTTCTAAGGCACGTCGCTACAGTCACCTCAACAGAGATCGACAAAACATCACCTCAAGGCTCCCGTCGTCCTGGCCTCCTCTCGTCCTATAAAAGGGTAGGCCAGGGCTCTGGAGAAGAGGACGGACGACCAGACATCCACAACATAGCGATCCACATCTCAAGCAATCATCTTGTACTCTTTCTTTTTCTCCTTTGAGACTTGGGCTCGTCGCCCTCTCTCGCAAGCTTGTAGCCCCTACACAAGCACCTCGGTGCAAGGAAATACAAACCTCTCCTCCCCCGCTGGACGTAGGGCCTTCTTTTGCCCGAACCAGGATAAACCCCCGTGTGTTCTCCTTGCATCACCATCCAGGAAAGGGACACGCAGCATTTTACTCGTTGGTTTAGGACCCCCTCGGGTCCGAACACCGACAATGAGTATTCAAACAAGGCCTTTAGATATATTCTTTCGAGAGTGTTGTCTTCATGTTTTAGGCTCAATCGGTTGGGGTTTTGAGGTGGTGGGTCTCCCCCCTCGTGTTTTCTTGCTGTCTGTTGTGCCCATGGTACTTCATTGGTAATCCAAGGATTGCTGGCACGTCTTTTGTATCATCTTGTAAACTTTGGTTACCCTTCCCCTTAATGAAAAATGGGTGAATGGACCGATCGCGAAAAAAAGCAAACAAAATGACACATGGAAAGTTGAGAACACAACTGGTAGACGACTTGCATATATGTACTTTAGAATTTCTTTTTCTGGCAGATTAGGTTAGGAGAGCAACTAAATGATCGACTATTCATTAATTACCTGTTCATGCATGCATGTTAGTACATGCATGTAGTATATGGTGCACAACGTTGCCTGCTATATTTGTTTGCGTGTCGCTAAAAGTACTACGCTATTTGTTTGTGTACCGGCTTGTACGTCGTGTCTGTACGTGTTTACAGTACATTCAGAGAAGTAAAAGATACTGCAAACAAGGGGTCTTTCTAAAGACCACCACCACTCGGAAACAACTCCAAAATAGAGGTTCCGAGTACTGTATGAGAGTTCCTCTTGTATATTATAGGGTTTTTGTTCATTACTACACGTCATCTTTCTCTCGGTTTATTTCCGTTTACTTAGACTAGCCATAGATTCCTTCCACGAGTGTTTGACCATTCGAGATGCACCATGTTCACTTGAACTTATCAGTTATGGTAAAGCATTTTTCTAGCACAATAAAAACAGCATTAGCCCGTGCTAGCTCCGTTTCCCTTGCTCGCAATATACGTGTGAAAACATATGGAACATCCAAATAAAAAACGTTTGCAACATACGTCTGGAAACAGATGAAGTATTTTGAACAAACACTTGCGTCATGCTTCTGAAACATGCAACATATGCGACATGTGCAACATCCCCCGATCTACATTAGCAACATCCATAAGAAACAACTGCAATATACCTTTGAAATGACTGAAACACCTCAAACATATATTTGCAACATAGGGGAGAGGAAGCCCGGGCAGGTCGATCTACTTTGAAACATTGAAATGAAACATTTGCAACATACATATGAAGGCAGATGAAACACTTGAAACATGCGTCGGAAACACTTGCAAAAACACCTGAAAACACTTGAAAAGTCATTGCAAAACATACGCAGCCTCCAGATAAAATACTTACAACATATGTGTGAAACATATGCAACATCTAAATAAACACTCTTGCAACATATGTCTGAAAAAGCAAATGAAATATTTGGAACAAACACTTACAACATGTGTATAGCCATTTGCAGCATATGCAACATCATCCCCAATCTACTTTTGCGACATCCATATCAAACGCCTGAAACATATCTCTGAAACATCTAAAACACTTAACACATGCGCTTGCAACATGCGCATTCAGCAAGACCCTGGCAGGTGGGTGGGGCGGACGAGTGGAGCACTGCACAACATGATCCGGTTGTGCGATCACAGTGGAGAAGGAGGATGGTAGTAGGAGGGCGGCTAAATGAGTAGCGGCGGCCATCGAGGCCAACCTAGATGTGGCGCTGCGCGGCCAGCCCGACGCGGACAGCCGTAGCATGTGCGGCTAGCCCGATGGTTGCTTGGTCAGGGGCATGCACCAGAGGGAGGCGCACGATGGGGGAAGCGTAGTAGCAGCGTCGCGAGGCGGCACTACTACAAAAAATATTAAAGGAGGCGGGCAAATATGATTAATCGAGGCGGGCATCCAAAACACCTCCGAACAAAGGTCACGTTAAATCGGACCTTTTTCGAGGCAGTTTGGATGCCCGCCTCTGTTAATAAAATAAAAAATAAAAAAATCCAACAAGCCCATCGACGAGGCCCGCCAAAGCCCATCGAAGCCGTGGCCCCTGGATCCGCGCCGCTGCTGGATCTCGCAGCTGCTGTTGAGGGAGCCCCATGCCACCGCCATGGATCCTACAGCCGTCGAGGAGGGAGCCCCGCGCAGCCGCCGTGGATCTCGCAGCTGCCATGGAGGGAGGCCCGCGCCATCGCTGTGGAGCCCGGTGGAGGCAGATCGGTCGCCGTGGAGCTCGGTGCAGGCAAATCGGCCGCCATGTAGCATGGTGGAGGCAGATCCGCTGTGGAGCCCAGTGGAGGAGCGCCTGCACCACCCAAGGAGTGCCGCAGCCTCGTCGGGGTGCGCGGCCCCACACCGCGGGATCCGCGCTAAGCCGCCCTGTGCCGCTGCCTGGAGGGGGTGGGCCACTCCGCTTGCGACTGGGAAGGTCCCCCACGTGCCATGGCCGTGCTCGCGCGCGGCAGGGAGGGGTCACCGTGGCCACTGAGGGAGAGAGAGATGGAGAGGTAGGAGGGCCAGTGCCACTGTGGGGAGGAGGGCCGGTGCCGGTGCTCAGTGTGGGGAAGTGGGCGATGCGAGAGAGAGGGTCGCGAGGAGAGAGCGCTCGGTGTGCGAGAGAGAGAGAGAGAGAGCGGGTCGCGAGGAGAGAGCGCCGACACTCGGTGTGGCCGCTGCTCGGGACTGAGGGAGAGGGAGTGGAGGATGTGAGTTAGGGTTTTTGGTGCTCACTGTATACATACAAGGAACCTGTTACCGGGCCTTAGATGTGCTGTTTGGGCCAATATTTACCGAGGCGGGTTTTATAATGCAACCGCCTCGGTTAATATATTAACTGAGACGGTTGTGTTATGGCAACCGCCTCGGTTAATCGATATTAACTGAGACGGACATTTTAAGGGAGCCCGCCTCGGTTAATGTATTTTAGGAGGTGGTTATTTTTAACTGCCTCGGTTAATAAAAAGT
This sequence comes from Saccharum spontaneum, assembly GCA_022457205.1. Taxonomy (NCBI): domain Eukaryota; kingdom Viridiplantae; phylum Streptophyta; class Magnoliopsida; order Poales; family Poaceae; genus Saccharum; species Saccharum spontaneum. The sequence continues at coordinate 52,739,909 of CM039597.1, forward strand.
GACCGTCTCGGTTAATGCCTCCATTAACCGAGGCGGTTTTCAGTGTTGCCCACCTCCGAAAAGAATTCCAAAACGCCTCACAAAATTTTTTTTAAGCAGTGTGGAGTGCACGCAACATCCGATGAATTAGGATGCCCATGGCCTATCATTATTATTGTTTGAATTTTATATGAAGACGCTGACCAGCATCCATGATGCTTAAAATGCGCACATGCTTTTATTGTTGTTGCTGCGGCTGCCTACTGGTATAGGAGTATATCTCCATCCATCATCAATTGCCATAATGCCGCACGATTTAGCAAGGAAACTAACGTCAGTTTTAGACCGGCCTCTACCTATAGATACAAAGACTATTTTTTTTTAAAAAAATAAAAGTTATAACGGCACAAGTAACATGGACACCATGGTGAAACGCACGCTTGTGACATCGATCTAGTACATACGTACGTAGCTATAATGCGTGGATCGATTGACGATCCACCTTTTACGTGACGCGCGACAGTGCAGTGTCCAGCATGTGGTTGGAGTTGGAGCGTGTCGGACGAATGACACTTTTATTAAAGAAATGCAAGTAGAACAATGACGCCTCTGATGATGGCGCAGGGCCTCTTTGATTGAGAGATTCGTTCATTTTCAATCTGGGAGAATTTTTTTTTCTTTGAGAAACACCTGGGAGATGGATCGGATCACGTCGTCCGCAACGGGCCAACGGCAACACGAGCCCAACCCACCAGCACGATCTGAGTTGCATTGGGCCGAGCACCATCTGATCAGCTGCGTCTCTCCCTTCCAAAATCCAGTGGCCCGCCTGGCCGTGGCCTCTCTTCCGGAAGTTTTACTCTGTTCAGCTGCTGCTGTTCACGCAATAGTGAACAGTGCGCCGTGCCGAGGCGAGCCCGTCGGATTCGGACCCATTGCTTGCTCCGGTGTCACAGGCCACGCCAACCGCCCACGTGCGGGTGGACTAGACAGTAGACACTGGGCAGACACTGCAGCAGTGCAGAGTTCAGACTTGGGCCTTGTTTAGATTCCAGATTTGGGAAACAAATTTTATATAGTAAATGTCTCGTCACACTATAGTAATTTTGTTTTTATTTGGTAATAATTGTCCAAATATTGATTAATTAGGTTTAAAATATTCGTCTCGCAAAGTACAACAAAACTGTGCAATTAGTTTTTGATTTTATCTACATTTAGTACTTACCGACATTTTGATGTGATGAGGAATCTTCTTTTTGCATAGTAGAATTTGGGTGTGAATTTGGGTATCTAAACAAGCCTTTGAGACACCAGACACGCACGGCCTTGCTTAGATGTCATCCAAATTGTAAGTTTTTTCACTCTCTCTTCGTTATATCAATTTTTAGCCGCTTGCATGGAGTATTAAATGTAGGTAAAAAGTAACTAATTACATGGTTTAGTTGGAAATCACGAGATGAATTTTTTGAGCCTAGTTGATCCATGATTGGATAATATTTGTCAAATAAGACGAAAGTAATACTATTCTCATTTTTTGCAATCTAAATGAGGCCGTATGCACGCACGCACGGGCACGCTGGCGACGCAAAGGCTGCAGCTGCAGCGCACGAATGCAGCCGCAGCGCGCAAGGACAGGGCCACAGGGGCATAGCAAGCCCTACCTGCATCTGCATGCATCAGTGTTGGTCGTCCATCGGTTACACTACATACATGACGCATGTACATGCACGGTGCACTGGTGCAGCCGTGCAGGTTTCCACTATGCCACTATTGCTGTTCATTCCCTTTTTTCCGAGAACTAGGCCGTGTTTAGTCCCTGTGCTTAAGTTAGGAGAAAAACACTGCTGCAGGACTGTAGCGCAGTGTAGCATATTCTTTTGTATTTGGTAAAAATTGTCTAAACTTTGATTAATTATGCTCAAAATGTTCGTCTCGTAAAGTACAACAAAACTGTGTAATTAGTTTTTAATTTTATCTACATTTAGTACTCCATGCATGTGCCAACATTTTGTATAGTGAAATTTAGGGAGAAGTTGAAAACTAAACAAGGCCCAACTACACAGCAGTCGAGTTGTTTTTTTTTCTTTTTCGGAGTTTGCTCTCTGCTCCATGTCAACGCTGTTTTTCGGCGCGGTGGTTGCGTCTCCCAGGTGCGGAGAGCGCCCGCCTGGGTGAATTTTTTTATTTTTAGCCCAAATTTGAAACAAATTTTAAATTTAATCTGGATTTGAATTTATTTTTAAAAGTAACCCGTTTGGCTCCGCCACCATGCATGGCAGGGCAAATGCACTGAACCCCGCCATGCATGGTGGCGGGGTGCAGGTGCCACATGGCACGCTGCAGGCCAGCGTGGAAAGGAGTACCCCGCCATGCATCATGGTGGGCTACCCCTAACCCGCCATGCATCATGGAGGGGTACAACCCCGCCCATTTAAAAGGTCGGGCCCTTCTTATTTTTGGCCATTCATCCATTCCATTTCTCGCAGCGCCCCTCTCCGCCCCAGGACCGAGCTCCCCTCCCCTCAGCACCCTTCTCCGGCGCCCCTCCCTCCTAGTGCCCCTCCCCGTCGGCTACCGACCCATCGTCGGACCTTGTTCCGGCCACCCCTTCTCCGCGTCCATCGTTGTAGTATATTTGGTTAATGTAGTTAGTAAAGTTATATTAGTTTTAATCGTATTGATATTGTATATTATTTTTGATTTGTAAGAATTATAAGTGATATGTGTTTTGTGTTGAAATCATTTCGTGTTATTAGATGGAGGACTCGTATCGTGAGTCGATTTGGAGGAAAAAGGGTCGTCCTAGAGAGATGTACCCCAACGTGTCTTGCAAGGATGCGCCCGTGCCTCCCGAGGAACCTTTCCCTAACTGTGACTATGGTCATCCGGCGCACGTGAGCCAGTCGAGACATCCGGATACTGTGGCTCGTTGCTTCTACACATGTTATAGTTGTAGCATAAGTAATTGTGCCCTTTGTTTTTCTTATTGGTTTCTGATGTTGTATTCGCGATGAGATAATTGAAACTTTTTTGTAGCCCTACTTCCGGTGCTTTTTCTTCTAATGGATCGACGGTCCGGACAAGTTTGACCCAAGGATTCTCCTTTTCTACCCCAGCGTTGATCATTGCAAGCGTGAGGTGTTTACTCGCTGGGTTCCGCCCCCTCCTAACCCTCCTCCTATGACGAAGGAAGAGAAGGCCGTAGCATTGGCACGGCGGCTCGAGGATCCTCCAAAGTGCCATTGTGGAGAGCAAGCCGTGATAAACCCACGCAATGAACAAGAGTTCATTTGTCCTCTACGGCGTGAGGTAAGGTTTGAGTTAACCTTGAAATGTCATGTCCTATATGTGTGTTTTACTGTTTTGATTTTGTAGGATCGTGATTTTCCAAAGTGCCGTTTCGCGGAGTGGGTCTATGGTCCAAAGAGCCATTGGCCGGAGCCGGAGAAGAAGGAGGAGGTGCCAGACTGGAAGAAGAAGAGGAGGTCTATTGCGCCTCCTGTGATGTGCAAATGTGGTGTTGAAGCTAGCTACGGCCTAGTCCCTTCAGGCCTTGGGATTGGCCACTTCTGTGGCCACATGATCGATTATGACGAGGTTTGCTAGGACTGTTGACACTTAGTGCTAATGTTTTATTTTGTTTGCTTTGGTACACTAACTTTGTATTCATCTATTTGTTGCAACAGAGCACTCAGAAATGCAAATGGGAATCATATGATGATGTGTTTAAGTTCAAGGATGAGTATAAGACAATGGTAGCACTTCGCAAGATGAGAGGATATCCTGCAAACTACGTCACTGATTTCGTTAAGAACCATAAGAAGAAAATGCTACGACGGGCCCAAGACCTGCGTGTTCGTAACCCGGAGAGTATTGCGTGGAAGAAGTGGTACAAGAAGAAGAAGAAGGATGTAGAGGAGTACCAGGCAAGAAAGGCTGAAGAGGATGCAAGGAAGGCTGCAGAGGAGGCTGAGAGAGCAGAGATGCAAGGCTTGAACGATACTATAGTCTCGTTGAACTCGCGTTCCATACGTTTATTGCAAAGCTCCTTTAACTTGTCAGCCACCTCCTTCTTGTGTTGACGCCGCCAGAAATTGGTGGTAAAATGCCGCATGCACCAACGGTGCACTAGGGGCGGGTGACCATCAATGTGTTCACCGGCAGCATTAAGAATTCCAATGTGACGGTCCAAAATCAGACAAATGGTGCGAGAAGGGCCAAGCACATGAACACGGAGCAGACGCATAAACCATGACCATAAATCATTGTTTTCCCCCTCCGCCAAAGCAAAAGCCATTGGCACTATATGGTTCTCTGGGTCTACAGCAGCAGCCATCATCAATGTGCCCCTGTACTTGCCGGTGAGGAACGTGCCATCAACAAGAACAATTGGCCGACAATACTGAAATGCATGCTTGCACTGATCGAAATACCAGAACACACGGTACAGAATATGCCTCAATGGGTTCTGAAGATACAACCCTCCTGTGTATATGAATGATCTCATGCCAGGGTTGAAGTGTTCCATCGCAGACAAAATGCGTGGAACCCTGTTATAGGCTTCCTCCCAGCTACCCCAGCGAATTGCCAGGGCAATTTGCTTTGCCCGCCAAGCCTTTCCATACGTGACCTCATAACCAACAAATGTGATTATGGTCTCCTGCAAGAAAGACACAGATACGTCATTGTCCTTATCTACAAGACCCAATATATGATGGGCTAGGTACCGAGCCGTCAACTGGGGATGGTACCTTTTTCCCTCATTAGTCTAGCATCTGTGCGGCTGTTCCACTGAAGTTACCTTCCACTTACCATCACTTCGCCTCTTTCGTGCATTCAACTTCCACGAGCACGGGAATCCAGCCTTACATACTATGTGGAATTTTACCTCCTTGTCAGAATGTCGAACCGTGTAAGGCCTATGATGATACACAGCATAGTCCTGAAGGAACAACTTCATCTCAGACATCGTATTGAAAAGCATTCCCTTCCTCAGTATTAAATTTTTATGGTTGTACAATGATTCCTTACACATCTACAAACCCGTGTCACAAACTGCCATATGCGACATACTGACATCCTTATAATTTGGCACACCGATAAAGGGCAAGCCAGCCTCCCTCAGCTGTGCAAGCTCTGCCGATGTATAAGAGGGTGGTGCAGCGTATTGTTGTGCCTCCCTAACCCTGCTCCATCCTTCATATTCCACTCCATCATCTGGATAACCGGTGGCTAATGTGCCCTGAGTCTGCATGCCATGAAGTACCTCAAGCGGTACTCCTGAGGGCATGCCATGAATTGGTGTACACATGGCAGGTGCACCTCCAGAGGGCATGGCTTCAACCGGTGCTCGCATGGCATGTGGACCTCCTTCCTCATTTCCTGAATCGTCAGAATTAGTGCTAACATCATCACCAATCATTTCCTCCTCTGTCGCCTCCTCCTCCTCCTGTTCGAACTCGCCTACATCAAAATCATTGCTTATATGACCAACTGAAGGAGAATGAACCCGCTCTTGCGTCCAATTACCATCCAAGTCCATACTCTCCATAGTTTGTTGCATCTGCACACCACAATCTCCTTGAGTACCACTGTCGAAGGACGGCTCCTCATTCTCAACATTCTCCAGCACCAACTCAGCCATGCCGACATTCGAACCTTGGATGACCCTTTTGTATCGGGACCACTCTGCTTGGTTGCACAAGTCCATCATCACATAGTGTGTCCTATTCCTTTCAACATCAAACCTATCCTTTAGTGTGAAAGCCTCGCTAAACTTCAAACTCAAACGGTCACATAGATCGCTAAAACTAGGAGTGCCATCAAACCATTCCAATTCTTCATACATATCCTCAAACTGCCAATCCTCTCTCCTAACACTTCCTCCGTAAAAAACTCTTACACCGTAATCCATCTACAAAACGATTTGACATCCGATTATCAAATGACCAATATGGTAGTTGTTGATATTTGGTAACGCAATTAGGAAATGATCCGCAAGCGCACGGATATCGGTGAGCACTTCACCCGGGATGTTATCCAGAGTATCGTATTTATTTTTTTACCACTAGGAGAAAGCGTGCATCTGACTAACCAAATCTATTACTACTAACCTTTAGGCTACAACCACTGTGATTTGATGTGAGCGATGTATAGAGAAGACTGCAACTGCACTCTCGTTCTAACCTTGGTAAGGATGATCTACTGCTCTATTGGGGAGGCTCACGGAATCTAGACACCTCAAAGGATGTTCGACCCGCACCTATAAACCCTATCGATCCTGCTAACGGGATATGGAATACAAAGGTAGCTACGGAAATGTCACGTTCCTCGCTACTACCATGGTCCGGCTAGACAGGGGATATCTATGAGTATCCTAGCCCAAACACCTCGTTTACGCTAGAGATGATTACTCTAAACTCTACGCGAAGAGATTAAAGTAAACTCATAAACCAAAGAACAATAAAACAAAGAACTTACTAGAATTTAGAAGTCGAAATACTGAAGAATCCTAGGAGCAAGCCTCGGGTTAGGAGAACTTGATCCTGTAGGTACAACCTCGAAGTAGTCACCGACAGGTCGGGCTTCCTTCGATCTATACCTCCACTCTATCTCTCTCAATCTAGAAGAACTAAGTCTAATCTCACATTGGATGCTAAGCCCTAATGAGGTGGGAACCCTAAGGGAACCTCTCTCTCTGAATCCTCTCTGGAAAATATGAAAATAATGGACTTGGATTCCCCTCTCCAGGGGCCAGGGGTCCTGCTTATATAGTCCCTTCAAGTGAACCTGGGCCATCGGATCAAACCGACATTAATCGCACGGTTTTCCTTGATCCTTTAGGTCGGTGGGGCATAATCCGCGAGACTCATCCTGATTGGTTGCAGACCTAGGGCGGGCGCCCCAGGGTCCAGGGCGGGCGCCCTGGTCCCGGGCCCGTTCGGCCTCCCGTTCGATCCCGTGGCTTCTGGAGTCTTCTAGATGATAGAAAATCAGTGAACACGTTAATATCTCTATGTAATTCCGGCGTGTGGGCCTTTCCTTTGTATTTCCTGATAACCCCCTGCAGAAACAGATAAACAATAAAACTCGTGGAATTCTGTCAGATCAAACCCTAATTCTAGGTGTTGCTTGCATATAGGTCCTTTTCCTTTTTTATTGGATAATTAAAATTGATACTTAAGAACCGTCAACAAACACCTCCATACTTATGCTTTTACTCGTCCTCGAGAAAAGGATGGTTCAGAAAAATAACTGGGGTTGAAACATTGTAAAGCATTCTTTTTATACCTGCAGGGTGTTGTGAATGTCTACTGTGCACTGTAGTCAGGGAAATATATGGTTGAAGTAGAGATCCTTTCTTCTTCTCAACCCTGTCACTTGGAGTTTTTTATATATTTTTGAATAGAAAACTTAGCATACCTTTATCCTCATAGGGGCTCTCAGATCACTCATTTATCTTTTGTATATCTCACTGAGGCTGTTTTAATTTGTAGAAATTCTCAAGCATACTTACTTTGCATATATTGCCTGGGTCAAAACGGGATCCGAGGAGAGGAATGCCATACTCTTAGATCAAAGACTTTGAAAATTAAAACTTGTCAACTCTTACTGGCATATTGCTTATTAGAGGGACCATGGGCTATCATTTTCTTTTTACCATATATATTTTTATCATCTCATTTTTTTCAGGTGGATACTGAGGTACCCCTAATTCTACTTCCGGACACTTGTCCATTTTTCTGCGAGGTTGTCGAGCACTTGCTCCTTTTTATTTCCTCGAAATATATTTTTGCATAGCTCATGCCTCTAATGCAATAATACTTCGGAAGAGTGAATCTTTCTGAATAAAAATGTCTTGATCTTGGGAGCATGATAAATCTCTCAACAAGGGTCTAACTCGTTTTGCACAAACTCAATACAAAGCAAATTAATATTTTTAGGTTTATCAGGCATATAAAATATTGAGGATGGTAGCTATATTTTTGAAGTTTTTGAAAAGAAAATCTCCAAGCGACAAAGATTTCAAGAATAAGATACTCATATTCTACCATCTCACATTCCACAATGACTTGAGTAACACATGGTTTTTAAAATGATTTTCAATAAATGCAGGTTTTCAGAAATATCACAGAGTGAGATTGATCATGATTAAAAATATTTTTGTCTTTTTAAATTATCATGTTAGGAACAATATTCTACACAGCCCAATATGTATTTGTATATATGTAAATAAAGCGTGCAGAGTATGTACCTGAATCGTGGAGTGGTGCAATCGAAGTGCATTTACCATGTCGGGGGGATTCCCCCATACTTGTTTCCTGCTTTTTTGCATAAAAATAAAGTGGAGATACACGAGGCATAATAATAATAATAATCTTTATTTGTCTTGAGGCATTTATTACACTGACTAATGAAGCGAACTAATCTAAACTGAATTGAATCTAATTGAATCTAATGATGAAGACTAAGACACACTGCCTCAAGGTCTAATCTAGATAGCTCAGTGTTCCTCTAAATCCCTGATCCTAGCAAGGGCATCAGAAAGGTCACGTTTAAGCGCGAGCACAGTAGTGTTCAGGTTGGAGACCTGCCTACTAAGGGAGCTAACTGTGGACTGAAGTTCCATAATATGTCTATTTGCTGTCCTAATGTCCTCATCCACATCTGCTATGGTCCTGCGGCGCTTCGGTGGTGTCTCAAACGAATTGAGAGCGTGCTTAGGAGCTTCCTTTGGTGGGATGAAGCGAACTTTTGCTGTCCTAACTCCTTCGAAGCGGGGCCTCTCCTTCTCCGTAGTGTAGTAGACGCTGCTGATCTCGCCGCTCCGGTTGGTCTTGACGCCTACAACCCGCTCAGTGGGTTTAGGTGGCAGGATTTTTGTGCCGGCTGGTACCTTGACGATGGCTTCTTGCTTGGACGACGGTCCCTTGAGAAGAAGGGGTTGCGGTGGTGCAGTAAGAACTGGTTGGGCGTAGTAGGATGAGATTGAGCTGCGCTGGTTTGATGGTGGGGCTGCTAGCTGTCGCTCTGTGTTGGCCGGGACGTAGGCGTCGGGGTCATCCTTGGGCTTGCGGTTGAGGTCGTAAGGGACGATCTCCCAGTTGCGGTGGGTCTTGTCGGCCATTGGAGAAGCAAGGAACTAGACAAGCTCTAATTGAGGAGGAGAGAAGGATTGAATGAATTGGTGTTGAAAGCTGACGTCAGGGGTCTGTTTATATAGGGGTCAAAAAGTGCCTCTAGGGTTTTCATAGATCCATCCCGCTGCCGGGCGTGCGTAACAACCCATTCGCGGAATTTTCTGAATAACCATAGATGAGGAAAGCACGTCGGAAGAGGCCGGGGCCGAGGGGACACCAGGGCAGGGTGCCCGCCCTCATCCTCAGGGCGCCCGCCCTGGGCCTGCCTTCTCTGCGGGCCCGCTTGCTCGAGCGTGTTTCTAGAAGTATTTTTATCCCGAAAAATATATACGTGGCCCAAAAACGTCAGATTAAAAAGGTCGGGCTTTAATTCTCCATCGGAAGGTAAAAATGGATCACGTCTATTTCTTCTAATTCTTTATTGGGTTCTAAAAATAATTTAAGACGTTGACCATTTACCTTGAATAACGTACCTTCGTCGTTTTGAAGTGTAATAGCTCCGTGGGATGATGAATTGACTACCTTGTATGGTCCTTCCCATTTACTCCGGAGTTTTCCATGCCCGAAAAGCTTCACCCTGGAATTAAAAAGTAATACCTTATCTCCGGGTGAGAACTCCTTCTTCTTGATCCTCTTGTCATGCCATCTTTTGACTCTTTCTTTGTAGATCTTCGAATTGTGATTTGCTTTCTCTCGCCATTCTTCCAATTCTGATAGTTGCATTCTTCTATGATCTCCAGCAACATCTAGGTCCATATTCCATCTTCTTATGGCCCAGTGTGCTTTGAACTCTAGTTCAACAGGCAAGTGGCAAGTCTTCCCGTACACCAATTGGTATGGGGTCATTCCAATTGGGGTCTTGTATGCTGTACGGTATGCCCAGAGTGCAACGGGTAACTTTTCCTTCCATGCTGTTCCCATCTCATTTACTGTTTTCTGAAGAATGTTCTTGATTTGCTTGTTGGAAGTCTCTCTTGGCCACTTGTCTGAGGATGATATGGGGTAGCAACGTTGTGACGGATTCCATGTTTTGCTAGATAATGCTCAAAGCGTTTGTCGATGAAGTGTGATCCCCCATCACTTATCACCACCCTAGGGACTCCAAATCTTGGAAATATAATCTCTTCAAACATCCTCTTTGAATTAATATTGTTGGCACGCTTGCAAGGTAGTGCTTCTACCCACTTGGAGACGTAGTCAACTGCCACCAAGATGAATTCACACTTCTTTGATGGAGGAAATGGACCCATGTAGTCTATTCCCCAAACATCAAAGAGCTCAATCTGAAGGTTGTTGGTGAGTGGTATAGCATCTCTTGTATTTATGTTTTCGTGCCTTTGACATGGCCCACATCTTCTGATATATTGCCTTGTGTCTTCATACATTGTAGGCCAATAGAATCCACATTGCCAGATCTTTGAATGTGTACGGAATGCTCCATAATGACCTCCGTATGGTGATGAATGGCATCTGTCGATGATCTTCCACCCTTCCTCAATGGTCACACACCTTCTGAGTAAGCCATCAGCGCATACTCGGAAGAGGTATGACTCATCCCATATGTGTGAACGACTTTCTTGAATAAGCTTCTTGTTCGCTCCTGGTGGTACATACCCTGAAACCATAAAATTAACAATATCTGCATACCAGGGGTCAGACCTGTTGATTCCATAGAGCATGTCGTCCCGGAGTGAATCATTAATGGGTGTTTCCTGTGGATCCTTAAAGTGCATTCTAGACAAGTGATCAGCAACAGAATTTTCTACTCCCTTTTTATCTTTTATTTCTAAGTCAAATTCTTGGAGTAACAAGATCCATCTAATTAGGCGAGGTTTAGCATCTTTTTTAGTGAGCAAATATTTTAATGCAGCATAATCAGTGTAAATAATTATTTTAGCTCCTACTAAGTAAGATCTAAATTTATCAATGGCAAAGACAACAACCAGAAGCTCTTTTTCAGTGGTTGCATAATTAAGTTGAGCTCCTGTCAAAGTTTTACTGGCGTAAGCAATTGCATGATACTTCTTGTCTTTTGTTTGCCCCAAAACTGCCCCCACAGCATAATCACTAGCATCACACATAATTTCAAAAGGCAACGACCAATCAGGGGGTTGAATGATTGGTGCAGAGATAAGTGCATTCTTTAATAATTCAAAAGCTTTTAAACATGCATCATCAAATTCGAAAGGAGCAACCTTGGCTAGCAAAAGAGTGAGTGGTCTAGCAATAAATGAAAAATCTTTTATGAATCTGCGATAAAAACCAGCATGGCCAAGAAAGCTTCGAATTCCTTTTATATTCACAGGTGGAGGTAGTTGTTCTATTACTTCAATTTTAGCTTTATCTACCTCAATACCTCTTTCAGACACTAGGTGTCCTAGCACTATTCCTTCCCTAACCATAAAATGACATTTTTCCCAGTTAAGGACTAAGTGCTTTTCTTTGCATCTTTGCAAAACCTTGTCTAAGTTTTCAAGACAATTATCAAAAGTTTTTCCATAAACAGAAAAATTATCCATGAAAACTTCCATAATCTCTTCAATCATATCAGAAAATATAGACATCATGCATCTTTGAAAAGAAGCTGGTGCATTACATAGCCCAAAAGACATTCTACGATAAGCATAAGTTCCGTATGGACAGGTAAAAGTGGTTTTGCTTTGATCATCAGGATGGATCGGGATCTGGTGGTACCCTGAATATCCATCTAAGAAACAGAAGAACGAATGGTTCGCTAACTGCTCTAACATCTCATCTATAAAAGGTAAAGGAAAGTGATCCTTTTTCGTGGCTTTATTCAGTTTTCTATAGTCAATGCACATCCGCCACCCTGTGACGGTGCGTTGCGGAATTAGCTCGTTCTTCTAATTTGTAACAACAGTCATGCCTCCCTTTTTAGGCACAACTTGAACAGGGCTCACCCATTCACTATGCGGCACAGGATATATAATCCCTGCATGCAACAACTTTATAACTTCCTTTTTAACTACTTCTCTCATCGCGTTGTTGAGTCTACGTTGGGGTTCCCGAGAAGGTGAAACAGAAGGATCTGTCGGAATACGATGGGTGCAAATCATAGGACTGATTCCTGTAAGATCTTGGAGTGAGTAGCCAAAGACTGAGTGATGTTTTTCTAAAACGGTCATTAATCGCAGAGTTTGTTCCTGAGTGAGTTTATTACTAATGATCACAGGAAACTCTGGATTATTATTTAGGAAAGCATAGATAAGACCGGGTGGTAAAGTTTTAAGCTCTATAGGAGGTCTGGGTGTTTCTGCAAACTCATCTAAAGGTTCAGGTTCAGAAGGTTCAGCTTCCTCTTCTATGAAGAAAGGGGCTTCTTCTTATAAGTCTGATTCATTTAAAAGCTCTAGAGACGCAGCTTTTACCTCTTCCATAGGATCAGGCAAAAGAGATGACTCGATCTTATTATTCAAGGAGTGAGAAACTGTCATAGGGAATTTAAAATCCTTTCCAAAAGAAATGTGTAGCTTTCCAGTTTGACCTTCATAAAGGAGTCTTCTAAATGGTTGTCCTATCAACAGGTCGAAGTCCCATGTATCAAAGATATAAAAGTTCAAATGAATCATGGAGCCTTCTACCATAAAGGGTAGGACATTCACAATTCCAAGACTGGGGACCAATCGTCCCGAAGATTCCTTCATGAACTTTGTTGTGGGGGTTAAAATTAATTTTCCAAATAATTTAAGTGCAAAAGCTTCAGACATGATATTGATCCCCACAACAGGATTATAGAGAGCATCAAATTGATCAGAATCATAAGCACAGCGTATAGTGATAGGAGGTGTATCCAAACGGATCACTTCAGAGGAAAGCTCTGACTCCTCCAACCATTTGCTAGTCATGACTGAGATAAGCTCTCTCAATTGATATTCACTTGGTAAACAAATGCTATAATGGCCGCTTTGGGGTTTGTCTATAGAATGGTAGTTTGAAATGTTTCCAAAATCGGTAAAAAGATCGGATTCTATATCCAGCATGAAATCAGGTGGTGGAATTTCTTCCTTTTGTGGCTCAAAACTTGGGATAGCTGAAGTAGGTGAAGAATTCGGCAGAGTGTCTACTTCAGCTTCGTAGGTTTCATCATGGAGGGTATTATCCATCTCAGCTTCTAGGATTCTATCTAGGATCGCTCTAGCTTCATCAGTAGGGATACGAAAGAAAGAACCTCTAGACATTGTATGTAGCATTTGTTTATAATCTTTCTGAAGACCTCGAAAGAAATGAAAAAGGAGAATAGGGTCTTCAATATTGAGTTTTGGACCAGATTCTAAAAGATCAGAAAAACGTTTCCAGGATTTTCCCAAAGTTTCATTTTCTTTTTGTTTAAAAGATAGAACTTCGAGTCTAAGGTCGGCGATACGATCGAGGGAATAAAAATCTAAACAGAAGTTGGCTCGTAAGACTCCCCATTCACCTCGTTGTTGACTTACCTTCTGACTATACCATCGTCTAGCTTCTTCTCTTAAGGAAAAAGGAAAAAGCTTCCAACGTAAAGTCTTATCAGAAATGCCTTCAATGCGAAGACAATCGCATGTTTGCTCAAAATCTCTAATATGAAGGTAAGGATTTTCGTCTTCCTTTCCCGAAAAGGATAGGTTCTCAATCATGGCAATTAACCTTGAACTTAACCTATACTGGGATGTTTGGATAGGCTGTGATGACTCCCATGGTAAAAGGTCAGTTTCCGAAGGTGTTGCAAATTGATAGATTGATTTAGAATCTTGGTTCTCCATAAGGTAAGAATAAAGAAAAGATAAGGAATAAAAAGATAAAGAAAGATAAAAGTATAGGTATAAGCTAGTAGTAAGATTCAAGGTTATCTCAGCAAACCGTCTTTCTCCCGGCAACGGCGCTAGAAATGCTTGTTGATATTTGGTAACGTAATTAGGAAATGATCCGCAAGCGCACGGATATCGGTGAGCACTTCACCCGGGATGTTATCCAGAGTATCGTATTTATTTTTTTACCACTAGGAGAAAGCGTACATCTGACTAACCAAATCTATTACTACTAACCATTAGGCTACACCCACTGTGATTTGATGTGAGCGATGTATAGAGAAGACTGCAACTGCACTCTCGTTCTAACCTTGGTAAGGATGATATACTGCTCTATTGGGGAGGCTCACGGAATCTAGACACCTCAAAGGATGTTCGACCCGCACCTATAAACCCTATCGATCCTGCTAACGGGATATGGAATACAAAGGTAGCTACAGAAATGTCACGTTCCTCGCTACTACCATGGTCCGGCTAGACAGGGGATATCTATGAGTATCCTAGCCCAAACACCTCGTTTACGCTAGAGATGATTACTCTAAACTCTACGCGAAGAGATTAAAGTAAACTCATAAACCAAAGAACAATAAAACAAAGAACTTACTAGAATTTAGAAGTCTAAATACTGAAGAATCCTAGGAGCAAGCCTCGGGTTAGGAGAACTTGATCCTGCAGGTACAACCTCGAAGTAGTCACCGACAGGCCGGGCTTCCTTCGATCTATACCTCCACTCTATCTCTCTCAATCTAGAAGAATTAAGTCTAATCTCACATTGGATGCTAAGCCCTAATGAGGTGGGAACCCTAAGGGAACCTCTCTCTCTGAATCCTCTCTGAAAAATATGAAAATAATGGACTTGGATTCCCCTCTCCACGGGCCAGGGGTCCTGCTTATATAGTCCCTTCAAGTGAACCTGGGCCGTCGGATCAAACCGACATTAATCGCACGGTTTTTTTGATCCTTTAGGTCGGTGGGGCATAATCCGCGAGACTCATCCTGATTGGTTGCAGACCTAGGGCGGGCGCCCCAGGGTCCAGGGCGGGCGCCCTGGTCCCGGGCCCGTTCGGCCTCCCGTTCGATCCTGTGGCTTCTGGAGTCTTCTAGATGATAGAAAATCAGTGAACACGTTAATATCTCTATGTAATTCCGACGTGTGGGCCTTTCCTTTGTATTTTCTGATAACCCCCTGCAGAAACAGATAAACAACAAAACTCGTGGAATTCTGTCAGATCAAACCCTAATTCTAGGTGTTGCTTGCATATAGGTCCTTTTCCTTATTTATTGGATAATTAAAATTGATACTTAAGAACCGTCAACAGTAGTACTAATTACTATATAACTAACTAACTAACCTTACTTACCTACCACGTAACTAACTAACTTAGTAACTAAATAACTAATATTAACTAATAACATCCGAATAACTAATAATCGTTAACTAATAATCGTTAACTAATTAAATAATAACTAAATAACTAATAACATCCGATTAACTAAACTAATATTAACTAACTAACAAAAAAATTGTTAACTACAAATGATCGTTAACTAACTAAATAACTAATATTAATCGTTATCTAACTAAATAACTAACTAACTACAAATAATATTAACTAACTAAATAACTAAATAACTAACTAAATAATTAAATAACTAACTAAATAACTAATGTTAAATAACTAAATAATCGTTACTACAAATAATATTAAATAACTAACTAAATAACTAATATTAACTAAGTAACGAAAAAATTTAAAAACTTACCGTAAACCGAGGCTGGGACGGGGTGCGATGGGCGGCAGCGCGGCGAGGTTGGCCGGGCGGCGGCGTGCCAGGGCCGGGCCAGGGTGCGACGGTCGGCGGCCGGGGACGCGGCGGGGGCGCGGCGGCCGGGGACGCGGCGGCGGGGCCGCGGCGGCCGGGGCGTGGGGGAGGGCGCGGCGGCGCGGACGGCGGCTGTGGCAGCGGCGGCGCGGCGGGCTCGGCAGCGGCGGCGGGGCGCGGCAGGGGCGGCGCTGGCGCGGGGGAGGGGCGGCGCGACGGTGGTGGCGGTGGCGGCGCTCGGGCGGCGGTGGCGGCGCTCGAGCGTCGGTGGCGGCTCCGGCGGCGCAACTGCGGGGCTCGGTCTTCTAATGCCCGAGCGGACGTGGCGGGGCGCGGCCTTTATTTCGGCCGTACCCCGTCATAATGGGCGGCGGGGTGTAACCCGCCATGATGGGGTGTAACACAATAGCTCATACTATTCAGACAGGACGGGAGTACGGGAGAAAGGAAAATTGCTTCAACCGAGAATGACATTCCCGGAGAGATTAGGAGACGACAGTCCCGAGGCATGGCGAATTGTATTTGGTATAGCTATGTTGAAGACGTACGTATAACACTTTTATATGGTCCTCTAATCCAGCTATAAGTTACTTTCAAAAATTCAAAGTGCAATTTCCTTTTTCTCTACTATAGCAAACATATCCGTGTGTCGCAACATAAGGTACAGTTTGTATCATCTATTCTATATGTCTTAGAACAAAACTATGTAACATTGTTACTGAAAAATAGACTATTCTAATTTGTATGACTATGGGTTGTGAGTTAAGGGTATATAGATAGGACAATAAACCATCTAAAAATGTTGTCCCTAATTCATCTCGAAGTACTGCTCTAGGTAAGACCAGCAAACAAAGTTGTGTTCGATGAAGTGGATTATTAGAGGGACTGATGAACCGTGGGACAGTGTGACGGACCAATAATATCTGGAAGGAAGAAATTTTCTCATTACTAGTACCTAAATATATGTACTGAATCAAGCAATTTCCTATCAAATTTAATTCAACACATTTTTTCCAAGACAAGACTGAACCTACTGACAGGTGTGGAACTGTACGAAGCTAGCGAAAGTCTCGTCGATCCCTAAAGCTGGACAAAAAAAACTCGTTGAGCTGCTGGGTGGCTCTGTACAAAAGTGCTCTGATTAGATTTATTTTTCTTTTAAAATGAAAATGACTTGATTTGGAACGACTTTCGACTTCGGCTCGGCTCGTTAAGCTCGTCATGAAGTTGGGTCTTAAACAATGCAGGAAATAATGATGAATAAGATTATACTAATTTTAAAAAAGCTCGAAAAAAACTACGGTTGGCTCGATATCCAGCTTGGTCGATCCCCACACCCGTACCGTACAGGTGAGCAGTGTTTTTCTTTTTATATGCAGAGATACGTCGGGTATGTATTTATATAAACTATCTTTTGATGAAAACTTTTATATAAACTAGCAAATATGCACCTGCGACACACACATGTTTCTAAAAATTATTTAAATGCAATGGAGATGTTAATTGAATTGTCAATATACAATAAAGGTAGATGGCAAGTGCTTAATCGGTTTGATCTGGTCGAGTAGAACAAGATTGAAATCGTTTATTTTATTAGGATGCCTCAGCTGCATATATCGCTGCACTTTGACTCGACACATTTTTAAACGGTTCGTGTTACCTCTGTCTTATCCTATTTTCATAATTCTGTCAATCCATTTTCATATGGGTGGAGAACCCGTCGTAGTCTCAGTTGTGTTACCGAAGGTTTTAGGAAAGGTTTTAGAGTTCAATCATATATTCAAAAAAAAACACCAAAATCTCTATTAAATAATGAATTATGCATTGTGACAATTTTGCGATGAAAAATATAACGATAAGCATAAATGGTTAAAGGAACTAACATGTTTCATTTAAATTTTGCTCTGCGCGTCTGAATCACATCGAAGTCATCAATAAGTTCTTCGGTTGTGAACTCCATTGCAATCTTCTTTTCAATGTAAATTATTAAGCAATCTCTTAGGAACTCATCTTCCATCTTATTCCGTAGCCTGGTTTTAACAAGTTTCATTGCAGAGACTCAGGGTCCTCTTGCTCTTGGATGTATCGAAACATTAGCAGCCGCAGTGTCTACCTTGTAAAAAGAGTCAATTGTCGTCCTTTTAAGTTTCATGATGATTACCCTTCAATGAAAAGTAATAGTTTAATTAGCCAATTAGGCATTAGCTCTAAACTGATGGACATAGAAAATTAGAATAGAACAAGAACATACCTGGCTACCTGCTACCGTGCTGCTTGGGCCTTGTTTAGATTGAAGAGAGAGAGTGAAATTTGGCACTGTAGCACTTTCGTTTGTATTTGGTAATTATTGTCTAATTATGGACTAACTAGACTCAAAAGATTCGTCTCGTAATTTATGGCCCTGTTCGGCAGGCTGTTTTTTTGGCTTATAAGCCGGCTGTGGCTGATTTGCTGTGAGAGAAAAACACTGTTCCACGGCTGATAAGCCGTGCTGATAAACTCAGCCGAACAGGGGGTATAATCAAACTGTATAATTAGTTATTTTTTATCTACATTTACTGTTCCATGCATATGTCCCTAGATTCGATGTGACGGAGAGAGTGAAAAAACTTACAATCAGAACGTGGCCCTGGCCTGGATGTTCACGTGTTGCAGACTGAATCGAAGACGGAGAGCCTGGAGCCTTGGACGGCTGGACCTGGAAGGCTGGAAGCCGAACGGAGGTGCGGACTGCATCCTGCAAGTGCCTTTAAGGCCGGGCGGCGGCCGGCGGGGCGAGTGTGGCGGCGTCGGTGGCACTGCGGTCTGCGGCAGGATCGTAAATCGCAAATCGCGATTGGCGTGGATTGCCCTAGGCGGCTCAGCTCTCGCTCCTGGAACGATCAGACTACGGACGGTTTGGCTCTCAGCTCAGTATACGTACATACATGATACGTAGATGGGCTTGGACGCTTGGGCCATAGAAATATTAGTTTTCCAACAAACATTGGGTGGGGCCATGGCACCCGCTGGCCTCCCCCTGCCTCCGCCATTCGCTGGTGGTGGGTACGGTGGGCGGGCGGGTACGTCGATGGGTGACAAAACACCACGCAACAGCGGTAGAAACAGTATAAACATGCGTAACACGTCAAAGAGTTTTCCGGCTGGGCCTGTTCGTGAGATTAAGGTGGATGATTTAGATGTGTTGAATCTGATTATAAAGTAGATCCAAGGGATAAGAATTAAAGCGGGTAAGAAGCATCAGGGTGAGAGGCTATTTTCAATTCCTTCGCTCTTTTATAGTATAAATAGATAGATACTACCTCCGTCCCAGAAAGAATGTGATTCTAGAGTTTAAATGTTGTCCCACAAAAGATGTGATCCTAGAGTAAAAGTAAAAGTAAAGATCAGCTTTTTGTGAGAACCACTAGTAAAAGAACAGCTTGCAACCGCACAATCCATCCATCCATGCGTGACCGTGACTCTCTCAGGCAAACTTCCGGCCTCCCGCTGTGTCTAGAAGTTTCAATGAACATGGTAGATAAGACGAGTGCTGGGTCCGGTGGAGGATAAAGGAAGGGTACATGCGTAATTTCACACCTCTACTAATTTGGCCTAGAAAAACGATATTTTCATGTTTTATGAGACGGAGGGAGTAGATAGACTGGAGTATTTTCTTGCCAAGAATCTATTTTACCCGTACACAGTAGTATATATATAGGACATACTCCCTCTATTTTACCTGTATACAGTAGTATAATTTGTTTGACTTTTTTTTACCCTAAGCCCTTGTTTAGTTTTCCAAATTCATCCCCAAATTCTACTATGCAAAAAGAAAATTCCCCATCACATCAAAATGTCGGCACATATATAGAGTACTAAATGTAGATGAAATCAAAAACTAATTACACAGTTTTGTTGTACTTTACGAGACGAACATTTTAAGCCTAATTAATCAATATTTAGACAATTATTACCAAATAAAAACAAAATGCTACAGTTTACAACAGTGATTTGGGCAGTTCATAATTTGCCATCTAAACACGGCCTAAGTCTAACCACTGTCTTGTTCAAAAAAATTTGTGCAACCTACTCGAATTTAAGTTATTTTTGAAGAATTTTTATTAATAAAGCAAAGCACCACAAAAGATATAATATTTTCTATAAATTTTTAATAAGACGACTGGTCAGTAAAAAATAATCAAACAAACAATAATTTGAAACGGATTCAGTAGTACTCTGATGGATGATTGGAGGTGACATTGCATGTCATACGTGTCGTCATGTGTACTCCCGCCTTGTTTAGATACCAAAGTTGGTATCCCAATTTTGCACGGTGCACATCACATCACACTGTAGCAATTTTGTTTTTATTTGGTAATAATTGTCCAAACATGGATTAATTAGGCTTAAAATGTTCGTCTCGCAAAGTACAACAAAACTGTGCAATTAGTTTTTGATTTCATCTACATTTAGTACTCTATATATATGCCGACATTTTGATGTGATGGGAAATCTTCTTTTTGCATAGTGAAATTTGGAGATGAATTTGGGTATCTAAACAAGGCCTCCGTAGCACGTGTATCAGCTAGTACTGTTGCCGATACGGCCGTTTACTATGCTACAGGCCTTGTGATGCCTACTACCCTACCTCAGTAGTAGGACTGTAGGATCAGTAGTGCTAGTACGAGTACCATGCATGGCCTGCCCTCCTGATTCCTGCCACGACAAAGTATTGTGCGTGCATGTACAGAGATAGGCGGTGCCGGTGGATAGATGGATGATGATTCCTGCCACCGTGCCACGACAAAGTATGGATCCATCCATCGACAAAATAGTCTGGGAATGCACCCAGGGAGCATGCCTTGGGGCTTGCTGCTTTCATCATGCATGTTCTTTTCTTCGCCTGGGAATATGTGCAACGTGATGCAACAAATTTGAATTTTGTACTCTCCGCCATTTTAACGTAACGAGAATCTTCTTTTTATATAGTAAAATTTGGATAGAAATTGCGATCTACCCCCAGGGCTAGTATACGAGTCTACGACTGGTACTCCTTCATGGAGTCCCGTGCTTGTGTTTGTTTACGTCGCTGTCATGTGTTTACGCTCTGCTTCCTACCTCAACTCGGTACTTACTCCTAAAAAAACCAAATACTCCCTCCTCCGTTCGAAAAAACATGCAACTATGAGTTACGTGCTAGAAAAATTAGTTCATGTTTGACCAAGTTTATAGTAAATGGTATTCATATTTATGGCTCCAAATCAATTTATGATGAAAATATATTTCATAATTAATCTAATAATATTTATTTGATATCATAAATTTTAATACTTTTTTATCTATAATTGGTCAAAGTTAAGATACTAAAACGTGATACTATGCTAGAATTGTATGTTTTTCTGGACGGAGGGAGTACCACATAAAAAATGGAGGGGTAGTAATTAAAGTTGTTAGAGCATTAATTGGAACGTCTACTCCATCTGTCCCGTACTAACTGTCGCCATAAGAAACATGCTGGTCAGAATTTATTAAAGTTTTCTAGGTTTATATAAAATAATAACAATACTTGTATCTCTAAATAAATTTATTGTAACGATAGATTCATTGATCTATCTAATGATACTATCATGTATTGTAAATGTTAGTCTTTTTTGTATATATTTGGTCAAAGTTAAATATATTTAAATTCTCAACAAACAAGATCCACAATTAAAAGGGGACGGAGGGAGTATGTATGATATAGTATTTCAAATAATACTACTATCATTGTTTGTTATGGAAGTATTCTTCGCCTTGCATGAAATCTACTTGATTTGTTAAAGTATCGATGACCATAGCGACAAATGTTTACTCATTAGGAGAGGTTCACTAAAAAGATCTATATGAGATGCATTTGGAACACGAGGCGACATTTCTTTAAGTGTTATTTTTGGCCGATAATGTGGCAGAACCATCTGAATCATATGGCCTACATGTACTCACCATTGTCTTTCAGACCTCTTGTAGTGGCACATGATTACCCTATAACTCGATAGTCTGTCGAGTGTCCTCGGAAAACCCGAATCTTCCACGTTTCGTCTCTCGAGCAAGATCAATTACAGTAGCATTGCAGGAGTACAGTAGTTGTACAAATATACAAATTTATTACATCATAGTACAACGAAAGTCTTACAATACATAAGTTTACAAACCTGTAATAAGTTCTTACCAACCATAATTATTACAAACCAAAATTTTGCCATAAAGGCAGTGGGGTAGCAAAAGGAGGGTACGTCCCTTATATTACAACACCAAAAGAACTTCACCTTGTCCAAGGGTGCACTTCAACACTCTCACTGCTAGGACTCTTCCTCAGGAACCAATATATAGCAAAGGCTAGTGCCAGCCTGCTCATGTTGTTCACCTACAACAAGGGTTTAACAAACCCTGAGTACTGAGGGTACTCAACAAGACTTAACCAACGAAAGGGAAAGACTCGAAGGATATGCATGTAAGGAGAATCAAGGTGAGTCTGTAGTAAGATCAATAATACTTTTGCTGAAAAGCTGCACTAATGTTGATCCTTACTTTCAAAGTTTTATGCTTTAATTTAATATTAAAGAAATCTCTCTTAGCACCTATTCTAATCCCAACACTTCACTATTCTCATCACACATGATCTCATAACTAAAGTTCCAGTGGATTAACTATGATCCAATACAGTTGATCAAGTCTTCTTCACCGAGAAGTTGCGGCGATTTGAATCGGTTTGGCCCAGTTGGGGTTTCCTTACCACACGACATATACAGGGTTAGACCCGTACCCACACCTGCATATATCAACCCTCACTCGGATCCTCCAAAACAGGAACCGGTCCAGCGCTACCCGAGAGCACAGTACCCACTCTACTGCGTCGTTCATCCCTGACGAATTCATAGGAGTGTTACACGGTACTCTCGCCATCTGCGCGGTTATCATTTCCTATAAAGGAATAGCCCAGATGTTGGGCTTACCGGAGTATGTGGCCAGTACTACAAATCATGATCACAGACAGGACTATAACGGTACGGTCCTTAATCGACACAGGCGGGGTCACTACGTCAGGCCTCAAACCATAACGTAAGCCAAGATTCCGCCAAGTCTAAATTTAAAAGTCATGATCATCCTCATACTTCAGGTTCAACTTTTTTTTAGGAAACCTACTACTAGCATTTTTCATCTAAGCAGGACTAAGCATCTTAACAAATAATACTTTAACATAAGTACCATCGGTGAGAAGGAATAAACAAGGTGTCATGCAGCAAAAGTTTATCATACAACTCCTGATACACTTAAATGCAACTTTCAAAAGACTTATGTGATAAACATTTTATAAAACATAAGGAATGATTTATGCTCTGGGGGTTGGCTCGTGTCGCCTTGTGGAGTTGGTTTGGGTCTTCTAGAATCCCTATCCGCATCCGTGACGTGGAGATTAGGCCGATTGCTTCGGTTTCTTCCTTTGGAAGGAGGATAGTTCTGTATTATGCAGCTTAGCCCCTGAAAAACACAGAATCACCAAAACTCGTGGAATTTGTTAGTTTAAACCTCTAAACCTACTATGGTGATCCTTTTTATCATTTTATTCCTCTTATGTTGACGGTTTAAAATGATAGTTAATTACCGTCAACAACTCCCCCAAGCTAAACTTTTGCTAGTCCCTTAGCAAAACTAAATCCAGAGATAACTAAGTTACTTCAAATTATCATCCTTCAAAAATACACAAGCCATCAGAAAAGAATTATCCTCAAAAAGATTTTGAAAATTTCCTCTAGTTCCTTAGCCATGGGGTTTTAACTTTCACTTGAGCTTTGGATAATCAGAAAACAGAAGTAATCAAGTCAAGCACTATGTCTCAAATTCTTCATCTCTATTTCCATCCTGAAGTTTTTAATTATATTTTCGAAATAAAACTCAGAGTCTGTATTGTATGACACTTACAAATCTCTCAATATGAAACATTGGAATTCCTTACCAAGGCAACGATGGTGTTTTGCCTTCTCTCAAGGTATTTTGGAATAAGGCAGAATATCATTGTGCCCTTCTCTCTCACCGTATGACTAAGAAGCTTATATGGAGTTTATGGGTGAGATCACTCAAACATACTTGCAAAATATATATTGTAAAGTCAAACAATGGATCTAGAGAAACTAGTCATACAATCAAATCAAGATGTGCATGTGTGTGGATACAAGGAATAGGTTAAATATATGGTGGAAGTAATAATGAATCATAATTCTACCTTGCTCCTTTAGAAAGATTGATCTCTCTTAAAACTTAAGAACTTAGACAAAGAAAGTCTTGGCTATGCATAAATATATTATTATTATTATTATTATTATTATTATTATTATTATTATTATTATTATTATTATTATTATTTCAGAGAGACGAGTGTCTAGCACCCATTGTTTTGGTAGGACACTTGTCCATGTTTTACTCTCTATATATTATTTTTTTTAACATAGCTCAAACTTCTTGTCTATCCTGAAACAATTGAGAGATAATAACAATAAACATTTGGAGCAATAATAATTGAGGCTATGAAATGTATGAATAGGTGGAAAAATCCTACAAGACATGTTTTTGTTGTTCACTCTCAGTGTAGGAGTAAAACATTTTTATGGTGGTTCTAAATGGAAAGACATGTTGTTGCGTACTTCCAGTGTAGAAGCAGCACTTTAAAGTGGAGTGTACGTGATCTTGATTTTAAGAGTATGACAGGTCTCTAAAGGTCAACAAAGTTTGACAGTACTCAATGTAAATACAAGTAGCAATAAAATAAGTGCTAGTTTTCTATCCTAGCATGTATGGTTGTGGTAGGATTTTAGTCTCTCTGTCATACAAAGACTCATCATGTGCATTTAAATTTTTTCAAAAGTGAACTCTTCAGGACTTCATTGAAACTTAGAACAAGATAAATGGTAGCTCAAAACTCTTTCACTTCTTATCTCCAAATTACCTAAGCTTTGGATCAAGCATATTCCTCCATAGGTTTAAAGATTTGGCAATGAATATTTTTGGAATAGAGGAATAATTCTTAAATGAAGCTAGGTACTTCAGAAGAATTACAAATGAAGCAACTATTTATGATAGTTCAAGTTTTTTATTCGACACAAAAACAAGTTCATACACACTCTATTTTTATTTCAAAAGGCTCGCAAAGAAAAATAATCTAAACATATTAATATATATTTTTGTATTTTTATCATATTCCCTATTTTTTAGATATAGTAGTAATACTAATATTAATACTAATAATAATACGGGTAAGAAAAACTTATTGTCTGAGGGGGTCCTCCCCCAAGCTGGCTCAACTTCGGTCACTGAGGTGGTGCTGGTGGCGGGTAATCGACACCCATTTGCTCGAAGAAGTAGAGGAGGCCTTCATACGTTTGTGTCCCTTGTTCACGCATCTCCCCAAGCGTGTTGCTCGTGCTCTCCTGCCACTGTGTATGCCGATGTAGCATGTTTATGATACCTTATTGCCCCGTCTCAAGATGAGTGAGACGGGTATCAAAGTTCTGGAAGTCTGGTTGGTGGTACAGTTGAGGCTAAGGATGAGACGGGTATTGCTCCGGCTGGTACCCGGAGTAGCCATGAGAGGCATGGTATGAGTACGGTGGTGGTGTAGGTGCTGCATCATGGACTCCCCTCGTAGAGAAAGACATGCGTCCTCTCTGGATGTATGCCGAATCTTCGTATTCCTGCGGAACATAATTAGAAAAATTACCTTGCCTCTAATTTTGTTCTGGCGTGGGCGGATTATAGGAAGTGGATTTTCCCATGCCCGGTGTCTCGGTTCAGATGGTCCTGGTTGGTCAAATCCTTCATAGTGAGTGAAAGCTGGTGCACGGGGTGCATCATCTTCCCCTGTGTACCTAGGCACAGTGTTTCTCGTTATTCTGGCGGACGGACTTCTTCCAACTCCTCTGGTCGGTCTCTGCAAATCAAGCAAAAAGGTCTCCACGGCATATAGACCAAGTGGTCTGTTCGGCAGTTCATATTCATTTACAATTCTCTTGTATGTTACAAAGATTCTATTGTCCTTTTGTTTCAATAGATGTGCTTGACTGAAAAAGTAAACGTCAAGAGATCAGAGGGGTGTGGAGATGTAGGTAATACTAGCATTCCCTAACAAATTCAGGTTTCCGGCAAGACGTGTAATCCAAGAAGTGATGGTGATAGAGCCTCGCAAAGTGTGAAGGATAGTCCAGAATGTTACCATGAGCCTAATAGGAGATATTTTACGTTTCTTGATCATAGCATACATTAATTTCATCTTCTCGATCCTAACTATGCGACCTTCCCTCCTAGGAAAGAAAGTGATTCCTAACCATTTATGCATAATTCTCAAAGTGGGATTGTGAATGTCATTCGTGCATGGGTCGGAACAATGGTCTTTGCCTGAAATATCTTCCCAAAATTGCTCTCTATGAAAATCGCTCAAAAGTTCATCTATTTCTACTCCGCAAGCATCAGGGAATCCTAGTCTAAGGTTGAATTCTTTCCAAGTATATTCATATTGTTCGTTAAATAGCCCAAAGGAAACATAAGTCTCGGTGAAAGATAGAGTGCAGAGGAATTCTAAAGTAAGTAATTTGCATCCATGCTCTGAAATACTCCAATTATTATCCCATCCAATATTACAAAAAATAAGATAGAATTCAGCATCCTTACCTGTTTTTTTGTAAGAAGTAGGGGTCAAAGGTTGGGGTATGCTCGAACTCATGATCTTTGTACAATCTCATCAGATCCTTCTCGTAGGTGGTGCGAAGCTTTATATGATGCTCTTGAAGGAGTACATGGTGTTCTGGCTGGCTGGTGGATGAGGACCGGGGCACAGATGACATGTCTAAGTCAGAACCAGCCCATGATGATGATCTGGTCTGGGAGCGGGTTCTCTTGCGAATAAAGAATGCTCCAGCCGTACTCCTAAATGTTTTCTTGAGTCCACTCATCCTATTACATAGACAGAAACACAAACACAACTGGTGGAAATAATGAGGGGTTAGAATAAATATATAGTTAGGAGCCAGTGATCCCAAAGTCAGTCGTCCATAAGTCAGTCGTTCAAGTTAGAAATTTTATATCTTGACTTCTCCTAGTACTTAGATTATTCGGGCAGCACCTCTCCTTACTAAATAATTTTCTAAACAACTTCTAGCACTTCTCTCTTACTGATTCTTATCTCAATGTGGCTCTAAAAATTTCATAATACTTCTCTTCACTCAAGAACTTCCAGAATCTACTCAAAAACTAAGAATTCTCAAACCATACTTGGATTTTGGAATTTCGAGTTGGGGGGTATGTTTTCTGAGTGTTTTGCGGTGTGTGTAGTAGAGGGAGAAGCAGCCTTTTTATAGGCGCGAGAGAGGGAGGCCGGCCGCCCTGGTCAGCCCCATGTGGGGCCCACTCATCCATCCCTTCCTTCTCTAACTTCCTTGCTTCGTTATTAAGAGATGCCTTCACCTGCCAACGCTCCATGTGATGTGGTGGTTGAAAAAGAATGGAGGAGAGTGAAGGTGGTGGAGTGAAGTGATGTGAGGTGATTGAGGTGGGTCCCATGGGTACGTATGTTTCCCGTATTTGTACCGTATAATCACACAAGTATGCAAAGAAAAATTACTTTTATGTATCTATGAAAAAATAGAATTCTAATGATGGTATTTTTATATTTTTCTGCCACTACAGTGATTATTATTTACCAGAGGTTTTCACGCTCGGTAAATATTAATTATATGGGGCTTTAATAATTATGCCATGAGATTGATTTTTATTATTTTTTTTCTATGCATGAATAAGTAAATATGCTATGCAAAAATTAAATGCAGATAAATACCGAATTACCTCCCAACGATGGTTCGGGATTTTAAAGTCCACCGAACCGGACTTCTCCAGCTGGATTTATTCTTCAGGGGTCATAGTCATCCCTGTGAGTGGTGACTGTGTGACTCTTTCTTCATCTATCATCTTCGCAGTGGAGCTTAACTCAGGTCTTGGTCTGAATGGAAAACACTCTTCTCGTCCATCAATGTTGAATTTGACTTCTCCAATTTCGACGTCAATGTGGGCATTTGAGGTACTCAAAAAGGGTCTCCCAAGAATGAGTGACACTCTTGAGTCAGGTTGCATGTCCAGGACCACAAAGTCGACTGGTATGAATAATTCTCTGATCTTGACTGGAATATTCTCGGTGATTCCCATAGGGTAATGGAGTGACTGGTCTGCTAGCTGCAGGCACATCGAGGTTGGATCGAGCTTTGCATGTGAAAGTTTATCGAAGATCGCCTTGGGTATCACACTGACACTTGCTCCAAGGTTGCACAGCGCATTGTCAAAATGTTGATCTCCAATTGAACAGTCGATAGTGGGGCATCCTGGATCCTTCTTCTTGATTGATGTGTTGAGGATGGCCGCACTACACTCTTCTGTCAGCTTGATCACTTCAGTGGTAGGCAGTGGTCTTTTATTGTTGAGGATGTCTCGAACATACTTTGCATAGGTGGGAACCTGCAACGCATCTAACAAAGGGACATTGATATATAATTTTTTAATAATCTTAACAAACTTACTGAACTATGCATCCATCTTGAGTTTTCGATCTCTGCGTGGGAAGGGGATATTGGTGTCTTAGAAATCTTGCACTTGTGGTTAAACTTCTTCTACTTCATCATCCTTTTCTTTTGTCACTGTGGGTATCACTGGTACTGGTTTTCTCTGTGCCCCTTCTGGATAAAGTGGGTCTTTAGTGGTTTTACCATGTCTAGTGGTTATACCCTTAACCTGCTCATTGTCAGTGGCAAAAGAAGCAGCTAACCATGATAATTGAGTTTCTACCTTTTTATTATGATCAAGTTGGTCTTTTATAGCAGAAGAAAAGTCATCCATTTTAGTATTTATATCTTCTAGAATTTTATCCTTAGAAGCAAGTTTCTTAACAATAGTATCATTAATTCTATCTTGTTCCAAAATTAAATTTCGTAGAGGGGGTTGCTTAAAATTGGAAGAATTATTAAAATTGCCTGAGTACTTAGCTGGATATGTAGTCTGTTGCTTTTAATTCCATCTTTGCTTTTGCAGCGTGGAAGAGTTGTTGATGTTTGCATCTTCTTGATTCTCTGGAATTTCCATTCCTAGGTACTCTTCATATCTGGTCTGAGCATCGAATGCATCTTGAATTGCTTGACGATCTTTTTTGAAATTGGCTCTTTGGTCAAGCCAGTTCAACAGTGTATCCATCTTTGTTGATAGTGCACACACTTCTTCTGGGACTTCTTCAATCTGGCGACAACGTTGAGTGTTGTCTTGTTTCCAACTCTGGTTCTTTGCTATCTTCTCCATCAGATATTCTGCTTTTCCAAGAGTGAGTGACATGAATGAACCTCCAGCAGTAGCATCTAGTTGCTCACACGATCTTTGGGTTAATCCATAGTAGAATCTATGCATGAGTAACAAATCTTCCATTCCATGGTGTGGGCATTCCAAGATGTTCTGTTGAAAATGTTTCCATGCCTCTGAAATGGTTTCTCCTTTTTGCTGCTAAAAATTATAAATCTTTCCTCTTAAGACATGAGTTTTGCCTATAGGGAAAAACTTTGATAGAAAGGCCTTCGAACATCTATCCCATGTGTTGATGTTGTCTTTGTTGGTGTAGAACCACTACTTCGCTCTCCCTTCTAGTGAAAATGGAAAGAGATGAAGGAGTATGATGTCTTGGGCGACGTCCTTGATGATGATGGTGCTTTCAATATCCAGAAAATTCTACAGATGTTTAGTGGCATCTTCTTCTTCCTTTCCACTAAATGTAGTAGCTTGCACTAGGTTGATTAGACTTGGCTTGAGCTTGAATTCAAGGTTGTCCATCTGGAGTGTTGGTCCGGTACAAATGTTCCTTACACTTGGAGCTGAACATTCAAGTAAGGTCTTATTAGCCATAGCTTCACTACTGGTGTTGATCTTCCTCTAGATTTGGTTAACTCTTGGATTAGAAATTGATAAGTCACAACCGAACCTGTATTACCCTGCATAAGATATGAACAAAGACGAAACAAGGGTAAGCCTGTCAAGACAGAGGTACTAGTTGTGATTTTTATTATGAGTAAGTGGTATTGATTAATCTCTTATTGCCATAAAGGTAATTCCCTTGAAAAGTAAATGCCTATGACATCTCGTGTCGGAAAGTGAAGTTTTCCATCTCCCCGGCAACGGCGCCAGAAATGCTTGTTGACACTTCTTAACGTCACTTGTGTTAGGTTGTCATTCCCAACATGACACCAAGAGTGTGGTTGTATTATACTTATGCCATTTAACTAAATAAAGATATTATAGTATATATCCGCAAGCGCACAGATAAATACACCCATTGTAGCATTTCACCCAGGTTTTCCTAAGTATCATTATTTATAATTTTACCAAGGAAAGGAAAATCGAAACGGGACTATATAAATAGTTACAATGGCAGTAAAGATAATCATTTGTACTTACTCAATAATAAATATCAAAACAACTAATCACTTGTCATGAAAGGGGTAAGACAAATAAGATAAATGGTAAATGATAATCATGGGTATTCCAAAAACAAGAGGGAGTTAACATTATTCAAGTCAAGTAGTCATAGAGATTAATTTAGAGATGTAAATCATAAGTATTTATTATTCAATCAGTCTATTAATCAATCTAGCTATACACAATCATCTATGATATAATCAACATGTCATCTATGAATAAGGAACATTACTAAGAGAAAAGTCAAGAACAGAGTAATGATCTCTTCCCTGTAACCGTGTTCTACTAAGTTCTATACTCGAGGAATGGACTACAAAGGACTCAACAGGAATGTCACACCCGCGATCTACCACATGGCCCGGAGCATAGAGTGCATTCGCAGACAAGCATAATCTAAGCACCACGCCTACAATATGTCAACCACTCAATCCTATCCAGAATTGGATCAAGCTTTCTACGAACATATTCATAAACTCTCTACTAATCATATTCATATTAAGATGTAGAACAAGAACAATCTCAAGAACAAAATGAAGTTGAAATATAGAAATATAATGAAGTAGCATAAAGTCAAATGACGAAATTATCAAGTCTCCGATGAACGATCTTGATCCCAAGCAGTTGCTTGCCTCTACTTGAATCAATCTAGACTAAACTCCAAACTTGAACTAGAACTCTAACTCTCTTTCTCTCTGGAAACCCTAACTTCTGGCCTTGCCTTCACAAATGAGGAAGAGATGATCTAATTCTTCAACTGATTCCTTGAGAGGAGATCCTGAGGGCTGTTTATATAGCCTAGGGCATGGAACCACAGCCCTTGAATCAAACCGACCTTGGCGTGGGGTTCAGATGCATCCTTAGAGGCGGTATAGGTAGCTTGCAAGAGAAGGAGCCGAGGCGGTGCAGGGGAGGGCCGGTCGGCCTAGCCCTAGGGCCGGTCGGCCCCACCTGGCGGCGGGTTGGCTCGTGTCGCCTCGTGGAGTTGGTTTAGGTCTTCTAGAATCCCTATCCACATCCGTGACGTGGAGATTAGGCCGATTGCTTCGGTTTCTTCCTTTGGAAGGAGGATAGTTCTGTATTATGCAGCTTAGCCCCTGAAAAACACAGAATCACCAAAACTCGTGGAATTTGTTAGTTTAAACCTCTAAACCTACTGTGGTGATCCTTTTTATCATTTATTCCTCTTATGTTGACGGTTTAAAAAGATAGTTAATTACCGTCAACACTTCGCTAATTAACAAGTTAATTACTTCATAAAACAATATTCAACATTTCATGATTAAAAGATGTTTATTTACTCTTATCATAGATTAACATGATGGAAGATATTAATTAGTCATTTAATAACAATGCCTTGGAACAGCAAGGGTAAAATGTTCCAAGGTCTCCACTTAACCCCAAAAGTACATTTCAACCATTTAGGAATTTCCAGAAAATGTTTTCATATTTTAGTAATTCATAAAATCAAATCTATTTAAGTGACCATCTCATTTTATCTCCAAACAGAGCCAAACTTTTTGTGTGGTTTCATAACAACAAGTTAAACGTACTCATAAATTTTCATGAATGTTGGAGTCATATTCTAAGCTATAAAAATCATGGAAGTTGCATTTCTTAATTAAAACATGTAATTTTTAGACATCCAAAACTCTCTATTTTTCTTAGTTTTATAATTTTCCCAGATTAAGTATATCATGAAAGGTTCACAAAAAAGTTTCATATTTTTATCAGCCTTAATTATTTAGATAAAGATTTTTCAAGTTTTATAAGTAAATAGTTTTTTCAGAAAAAAGAAAAGGAGAAGATCTCTTTCTTTCTCTCTCGGCCCGGTCCACACCACAGGCGGCCCACTCCCTTCCCCCTCTCTCTCACTTGGTCCGGCCTGAGCTGGCCCAGCTCGTGAGCCCGATGGCCTAGAGCCGAATCGGCCCAGGACCGCCATCTCTCTCTCACTTCTCCCCCTCATCCTCTGCTTTGGCCGTCCACCACGGCGACGGCTTCGGCCGGCCGGAGTTCACCGCTGGTGAGCTCCCCGATGAAGCCAAGGACTCCACTCTACTCGCCTCTCCATTCCGCACTACCCGGTACCCTTTCCCCTTCATCTCACGGTTGGCTAGGGACACATCGATGCCCACGGCGGTCCGGCTATCTCCGGCGAGCTCGGCTTTGCTCTAGGGGACACCTCCGGCGTAGCTACAAGCGTCTACGTGATTCTCTCAACTCCGCGAACTCACCCGAGGTGAATATCGAGCGAATTGAGACGCGGAGCTCACTCCCCTCGGTCATGGCAGCTCGGCAAGCCACGGCTCACCGGCATGGCCGCGTTCCGAGCTTGTATGCTCGGTAGAGATTAACTAGAAGGCACTAACACACTAAATAGCTCACCCTTGCTTCGAAACAGCGGCTAATCGACAATGGAACGTGACGGAGTGGCGTTGGCGTCGCGAATGGCGGCTCCAGTGGTGAACTCCGATGGCAAAGCTCCGTTCTAGCGCGTCGAGTCCCTCTCTGCGGAAACCAAAGGGACGATGAGCATCAAGGTGATCTAAGGAGCAGAAAACACGAGATAGATGACGCAGGGAGGAGCCATGGTGGCCTGGCCATGGTAGGGCGCTCACGGCGGCGTCTCGGTCGGGATCAGAGAAGAAGACGGCGTGCGGGCAACTGGGACAGCGCGGGGTGGTGCGGATGGGATCAAGAGGGGTGCAAGGCTATGGCGGACATGATGGTGAGGTGAATTTGGAAACGATGGAGTGATGGATGTGAATTGCTCCGACGAGCTCACGGTGGTGGTGGCGAATAGAGGAAGGGAAAGGATGGGGATGGCCGGCTGCTGTGGCTTAAGACAGCGAGGCCAAGGCGCGAGAAGGGGCGAGGCGTGGCCAGTAGCTGCTTCCGCACAAGCACACAGGCAGCTGCGTGTCCGTGCGGGGTTGAGCAGTGCAGCAACGGTGATGGGCGGTGAGCAGGAGGTGGCGGTGGTGGAAATAGAGAGGCAAGGAGGAGGTGGAGTTTTGAAACATTGAAACATGTTTCAATGTTTCAAAGAAACAACAACTTCTTTCTCCAAATTGAGAAATTTAGAGACAGAATTAGACCAAGGTCAAAGAAGAGAAGTTGTTCCTCATACCAAGATCTCCAACTTTCATTAAGGTGAGAAGGATAGAATTCCAAAAGATTAGAAGATAGAACGAAGATCAGATTAGAGTTACACATGAAACATCGTGTTTCAGAGCTGAAACATTCATGTTTCAATACTAGGGTTTTGAAAGTAATATTTTAGCTTCTTGGTGAATTAATTGGTGATTAAATAGTTAGCAAACATTCCAATCTAAGACACCACTACTTAGTACACAACTTGTACTAAACAATGATACAAAGATTGGGGCAAGTTTATATAAGAAATTCATTTTAATAATTCCCCCAAAATTGGATTCAAAACTAAATTCCAAGACTTGGGCAGATTTGTCTAAGTGTTGGATTCCAATTCTGATTTCAATTTTTGAGGCTCAATTTTTAATTGGTTGGACTTGAATCCATGTCCTATGCCTGACACTAGTGTAAAGTACTGACTTTACACCTCAAAGCTTAGTAAGACATAATTCCAAGTTTTTAGTGAAATTCCAAAAATATAAGGTCTCAAGGCACCTTAAAAAGATTTTTGGTTTAAGCTCATCATATCATAACAAGACATTGCAAGCTAAGTAAAATAAATAAATATTATTTTTAGTGACATGACAAGTTTTAGTTCTTGCTAAACACCTAGGGTGTTACAGGTGATGCCAATGCCATTATTTGGAACACTTATTACTAGCACTAATAAGTGTGTACTAGTAAGCCTATAATGTTTGGGTTGAACTTCTGAAAAGTATTTTTGTTGCCAAAAAACATAACGTCAACCAAATGGGTGGAATCTGCTTTCGGCTTTTTTGGGTTTCTTTTTTCAAATAATAGGTGAAAATAAAGAGATGTTTCATAGTTATTTCATGGGTATAGAGACAAGGGTAGGTTTTATAGTTATTTCATAACAATTTACCAATTTCTCATAGAACATAACTCACAATAGCTTTTCTACAACTCGTAACAGTTTTTCACAGTTCGCAACTGAGCCAAACAGACCCTAAGTAATCTCTTTGTCTGAGAACTTAAGACATTTGTATGGTTTATAACCAGATTGTCGCTAACAATTACACTACTAACAATTCTTTTTGTACAATACAAACTTTCAATCACAAATAAGTATCTCCTTTCATCCTAAAAAAAAGTGCACATCAACATGTATATTTCCAAATAGGTTTAATATGAAAAGTAGCATCAACATGTATATTTCCAAATAGGTTTAATATGAAAATACATTCCATTATTAAGCTAATCACATTTACTTGGTAGTATTATATAATTGGTAGTGCTCTTTTGTATATATATATACTTGGTACAATTTGAAATTTGTTGACTTTTGAAAGGTGAGATGTGCGCTATTTTTGGGACAATAACGCGAATATAACATCATGAATTTAGCATAAAAATCTTTCTGGGACAACCACATACATGCCTTTTTCATGTTGCTGCTGCTGCTGCTGCTGCTGCATATCCCAACGCTTGTGAGAATCGACCGATCTTGCTAGCTAGCAGCTCGCTAAGGCCTGTTCGGTTACCTGAGAATAGTTTCTAGCCACACAGTTCCTTCATTAGTTTACATAGTGTGGGAATGATTCATGGCCGTTCCAGGCCAGGAACGGGCTAACCGAGCGTCCCCTAATGCGGATTGACGACGATCCACCTTTTACATGACGCCGTGACGGGACGGTGTCCGATGCTCCGATCCTCAGCATGTTGATGGAACTCTTTTCCTCTGTTTAATAAAATACTACCTCCGTCCCAAAAAAATACAATTCTAACACAGTATCATGTTTTAGTACCTTAAGTTTGATCAATTATAGATAAAAAAGCATCCATGTTTATAATACCAAATAAATATCATCAGATTAATTACGAAATATATTTTTATAATAAATCAATTTAAAGACATAACTGTGAATATTATTCACTAAAAACTTGGTCAAACGTGAATCATTTTTTGTGGCATGTAATCCATAGTTGCATTCTTTTCAAGACGGAGGTAGTACGTGCCAGTGTGGACGTACTGTAGTGTTGGACGACAAAGCAAAATGCTTGTGTAGAAAGAAAGCTAGCAAGCAATTCCATGTGAGGAAAATAAAGCAGAGAACGAAGAGAAAGCTAATAAGGGTGATGATGTATCCAGCGGATCCTACGCTTTGTGTGTCCGACGATCCTTTGTCGACGACGACGCTAGCTTGCTTGCTTAATTGACCAGGCACTGTTGAAAGGGAGAAAAGGGACGGCGAGCTAGGGAGGGAAGGCCGGGGGGACAAGGAATAAAGCACGGCGTGGACTCACTCGAATACTCCATTGATCGCAGCCGGAGCCGGTGTCGTCGTCGGAGAGGATGGAAATTGGAAAAGGTGTGCAGGCAGGCAGGCAAGCTGGTTTTGGAGCTCACCTCTCGCGGCCTGGGCGCCGCACGTCGAGTCCCGGAGAAGATGGCGCGCTCGGAGCCAAATGTTTCCATCATGACTCTACAGGATCGCTACAGCGGGCTTTTCCTTCAGTCATGGACGGGGTACTGCCGAGTAGGGATGAAAACAGTACGGATACTTTCCGACCGTATTCGAGACCGAATCCGTTTAGAGGGGTTTTAATCCGTCCGTATCCGAGTCCGAATATTTAACATCCGATACCGTATTCGTATCCGAATATTTAAATCACATATTTATGATGTCGATATCCAATCGTATCCTATCCGACATTTTTTATACTATCCGTATTCGAATCCGAATCCGGACATAAATATGAAAACAAATACGATATCAGTGATATCCGTCCGCATCCGATCCGTTTTCATCCCTACTGCCGAGTGCGGACCTCTCTCTCACACACACACCATATGCATTTGTTTATCATTGTTGACAGTACAATGGACGACAAACCATACGTTGTATATGTTCATAGAGTACGTACGTATATGGTACCAATTGCAATGGTCAAATGACACATGGATGGAAAGTTGAGAGCACAGCTAGTAGATGACTTGCAGGTACACTCTATTCGTTTCGCTAAAATTTAGCTTATGCTAATATGTTGTCAAAGAAAAACATTATTCGTTTGCTAAAAAGTACTTGTGACATAGCATTGAAGAACAGGGCGCGAGAGCAACTAAATAATCGAGAATGTGCTACATGTGTTTGTGTTGCCCGTCGTGTTCGTGTTTACATTTGCGGGAGGAAAAAACAGAGCTAGGGGTCTTTTTGAAAGACCATACAACACCACTGGCAAACCCCCTATTATTACAACTCAAAAATAGTTGTATTTTGAAAGAAAAACAAATAAACGCTACAAATAGCTATTCTCAGACAAAGGGAGTACATAAGAGTTCCTCTTATATATTTTAGACTATCTATTAAATACTATGCCTCGATCATCTTTCTCTCGTTTTATTTCCCTCTACTTTGACTAGTCGTAGATTCCTTCAAAAGGTCCGCAACATGACTCCAGACTCCACCATGGATCATCAGGAATGCCTTGGGTCCTTAACTATGTGAATCACTAAAATTTAACTGTGTGTGTGTCGGAGGAATTTGAAAATGATCCAGTGAAAATGTCACATGCATGGATGTGACACTATATATATTAGGGGTAAAAAGCCAGTTACCTGCAAGATGCTGCCTAGTTATGGAAGAGCAAGTAGCTAGAACAACAGTATGGCCTCACAGAAACACAGTAAGAGCATGTTTGGTACTACTTTACCTAATTACGCCTTCCCCAACGCTAGTTTTTTTTTGCTTGTAGCCCCAAGAGTCACGTAGGATTAGATAAACAAAGTAGGTGCTCTACACTTACCACAGTGACGAGCAGAAGCTATATATGCTTGGTGAGAGAGAAGATGGTCCATGCTAAAAAAGAAGAGAGAGAATAAAGTTGAGGCATGATGAAAGGAAAAAGTTTCTTTGCAAACCACATGTAGTAATAGTTTGTTTTGTATGAATAATAGTCTCAAAATTTTCTAGTCTATGTGAATTATTTTATTTGTACTATAACCACTAAAAGTGTTAGTCTTCGTTGGTGGTGCGCTTATGGATCCTTGCTACCCTACCCTACGTAGATGAAACTAAAAAGGTTAGATTTATTGGCTTCTAGTTTATTTTAAGAAAAAGATAAAAATTACTCAGTGTATAGAAAAACTAGAGCTATATCTCTACCAAACGCAGCCTTAGGAATGACGACAACACTCACACTAAATAGGAGCTTAGCTTGGTGTGGGAGGCTGGGAGCTATATATAGGCTAGGGAAAGTAGAGGGGTCTCGTGGCATTGTGGATCTATACTATCCTGGAAATGTGATGGTCGGCCATCTCGAGCTGATGGGTGTGCCGCATGTGACGAGCAAGGGTTGCACGGTACAATCATTACCGGCACAAAAGGTCGCGACACTTGGTCTCCAAGTTCTTTCAGGCCACTATCGCTGTGTCTCGGCTTTGCGACCAACGCAATATGGTGGCTAGCTTTATCTCTTGCATTTCTACATTATTATATCGATTGATTCCTCGACGACTTGGGAAATACTCCTACAATAAAAAGGCAATACCAGGTGCAAGACATGCATGCAAGCTTGCTCTAAGAGTATCTCTAATAGTTTCCAAAATCTTACTCCTGATATTGATTTTTTGAACGAGATTGAGAAAACATCCAACAACTCCTCTCACCTCTCAATCTTTCCGCACTTAGAAAATAGATCCAATACCCAATCGGCTGATATGGAGGCGAAAGGCTGATATGGAGGTGGAAGGTCATGGAAAAAATAAAAACAAAGGAGGGTTCCTAATGCAAATGTACAAGAGATAAACATAAAGAAAGTATAAATATATCTAGGGTAATTTGTAAATCGTTCAAGATTCCTGTGTAAAATTTTGCCTTCTACTAGCCTTTAGGAGTGAATGGAAAATAGTTGTAGAAAGCCAATTTTTTAGCGATTTTTAAAAACTCATTGATTTACCAATTGTTTTTTTAGAAACTATTAGAGACACTCTAAAAACACCACGAATTACAAAACAAAGTTATAGTTGGCCAAGCGGTGAGAAAAAGGAATTTTATTTGCCCTTGGGCCAAAGTAAGGTAACCTCACACATATCATGGGTACTCCAAAATATATCCCCTCTGTTATATCTTTTTTTTTGTTTGCACGTAACCTGTGTTAAAAAAATTACATTTAATTTTAGCTTGACCTAAGCCAAACTTCTACATTTTTAACCTAAATTTTAGAAAACAGATTAGCATATATACAAGTCCAAATATATTCAAATATGCCATCAAGTGTTCATGGAGAGTTTAATGCAACCGATTGAATATTGAATATGTCGATACATTTTCATTTTCATATACATTGGATCAAAATTATTCAACAAATTTAACTTAAAAAACTAAAATGTGCTATATTTTGAAACCGAGAGACGATCGGAGCAGTATTCTACGAACAAGAGTGTGTTGCAATAATTGCATGCAACATCCATGCATGTGATGGCCGATCTCGCTACGGGTACGGTGTGTCTACTGAATAGACTTTTGTGATGAGTAAAGATGACAACCAACACCACAGCTAGCGCAGAACAATATGTACTACCATTCATGAACGATCCAGATCTATCCAAATTTGTGGCTTGATATATGTAAGTAATTCTCCAAAAATCGTGAATGCACCATTCGTGCATATTAATTCGGTCCCATGCATGCATATACAGTAGTGTGGACTTACTGCAAATTACTCCCAAATAAAGGAACATAATAATTTTTGCATCCGCGCACAGGTCAGGAGGATGTTGCCAGTACTACTTTCCAGCCCGGCAGACAGGGCACTACAACATATCTGAACATGCAAATTAAATAAAAGCCCATGTGGAAACATATAATTAATTACAAGGACCTTCGTTGATTCGTTCTGTTCAAGAAAATGAAGTGCCAAACGGTTTCATCACCAAGCAAAAAAAACAGGAAGAAAGAAGAAGAACATGCATGTAGACGTACAAGTTAATATAAAATCCTGATTTTGCATATACACAGACAGACAGCATCACTTACGCACGCCTAATTACCTCTAACCAGTCGCCCTCTCACCGTCCAAATCCATCCTCCGTCCTCCCCTTTCGTACGTTTTGTACGCACGTACCCTTCATCTTTTCAAAATTAATCAACGTACGGCACACCGTCACTTTTTCCAGTGGTCGTGTGGTCTTGTTCAACAACACGGGCGCCTGCCAGCCGGCCGTCCGTCCACGCATAATCATGGCATGAAGAGCTTGTTGCCGCACTTGCAGCGCCACACCTCCGGGTAGTACTCCCACTGGGGTCCGACGCCGGGCTGGATGGCCACGCGGGTGGCCCGGCACGGCGCGCACCGCCCGCACCGCGCGCGGCACGTCGGCGGCGACGAACCCGGACCCGCCAGCCACCGCCGCCGGGACGGGAGCACGTCCATGGCGTCCGTCCACCAGGAGGTGGTCGCTGACCTCCTGTTGGCGCCGTTGGCCATCGCCGTCGACGAGTCTATTCGCCTCCTCGCCAGCGCCGCCGCTGGCAAACGGATCGGCCGCCCTGCCGCCACAGCTGCGGTAGTAGTAGTAGTACTACATCGTCATCGTCAGAATGTAATGTAATACAACATCAGTGCGTACTACACAATTTAGAACTCGCATATATATGCAGAATTTGTTACTGCCTAAATACAGTACCATTTTGCTGATTTACCAAATACTAATGAAAATGGATCGGAGAGATCAAATAATAAAGCACTTGGATGTCTAGTAGGTAGAAAATATACATGTACATACTATTATCTGTACAGTTAATTGATGTGCTCAAAATTAACTGGGATACTTGCATGCAGTACAGTGACATGATTCATATAACTTGTGGTGAGAGATTGTTAGACGTGCCACGTGCATGCAGGTGGTGTTGATGGATTTTTTTTGTGGTTAGGATCTAACATCTACACTAATGTTAGGCTAGTAGCTAGTAGGGAGCATATAGTTGGTGTCCTAAACGTTAAGCGAGTGAGACCAAATCGTATTATCTGTGCAGCACGATGGCACGTACGCACGCCCACGTAGCCGTACATATCCGCCAAGCAAAGCTACGGGCAGATTCTCTCCCTGGCTGGTCTCCCTGCCTGCACTGAATGTGTGTGTGTCTGTGTACGTACCAGTGAGCAATGAATTGGATCGTGTGTGCTTTTCTGGACCAGGCTCGTCAGAGTGCTAGCTGCCAGTGCCCATGCCATGGTGGGGGCGCCCAGGAAGTCTGCCTGCAGTGCAGGGATCGGAGGACCTCCGCGTCGCTGTTTGGTTGGTGAAGGGACTCCAGAGAGAGGGTTTCATTTAATTTTTGTAAGGGAACATCCATATATAGAGCCTAC
Source organism: Saccharum spontaneum (assembly GCA_022457205.1). NCBI lineage: Eukaryota > Viridiplantae > Streptophyta > Magnoliopsida > Poales > Poaceae > Saccharum > Saccharum spontaneum. The sequence continues at coordinate 52,780,644 of CM039597.1, forward strand.
CCTTGCAATATCTGTTTGGAGAAAACAACTCTGAATATTTAATTAGGCTTCGTTTAGTTCGGCCAATTTGTTGGCTGCCGATTCGTTAGTAATTATGTTCCGTCTCGCAAAGTAAACAAAACTATGTAATCAGTTTTTGATTTTACGTACATTTAATATTTCATACATGTGCCGGTATTTTGATGTGATGAGAGTTTTCTTTTTACATAGTGAAATTTGAAGGAAAACTTGGTCTAAACCTGGCCTCAGTACTCCTAGCAGACCGGCTAGCAGCAGCAGCAGAGACCAGAGAGATTGAAGACCTTGTTTAGATGTCCAGCATTTTGACACTGTAGTGTATTGTAGCATTTCGTTTATATTTGGTAAAAATTGTCTAAACATTGACTTTAAAACGTTCGTCTCGCAAAGTACAACAAAACTGTGTAATTAGTTTTTAATTTTATCTACATTTAGTACTTCGTGCACGTGCCGACATTGTGATGTGATGAAAATCTTCTTTTTACATAGTGAAATTTGCTAAACATGGCCGAAAACAAAATATTTGTTGTTATTTTTTCTGGATGTGATCGGAGGATGGAGTAGACCGAAGAGAATGGATTTTCCTCCAGCAAGATCCTGCACTGGTTTTGCATGCATGCATCAAAGGGAGAAGAGATGGTAGGAAGTAGTAATGCTTTACCGAAATTTGAATGTAATTTCAAAGATCTCACCAATAGAAGATGCATGCATGGCTCTAGCTCTGGTTCTCCAAGTCTAGGACGGCAACAAAAGGCGTACTAGTTAAGATTACTTGTTTTTAGATGATGCCTATCTAGCTACTTTAGATTTGTACCTTGTTCTTGTTAATTGCTTTACAGTAAGGTGTCACCAAGAAGATGGAAGGGAAGGAGGGAGATTTTAGTTACTTAAGGGAGGGTGACCTTTCCTATATCTATTATCTACAGTAGCTAGCTAGAGAGTGCATGCAAGCATGAGCATGATGATAACAAAGAACAACACATACTAGCATATTTTCATTAGGTTCCTTGACGGGGACACAGAGGTTAATGCAGGAGCAACATGAGTATCTAGCTGCTTATCCTAATAGAAAGAAATTAAAGTAAACTTGCCAAGATCAAGACCTAGGTAGCTCCTTGAGGAACCTAATTAAAATACCCCCCTTGGATTAACTATTTAACTAGTCAAGACTCAAGAGAGGGCAGGCATCGAAATGGGGAGTTTTCAAAGTAGAAGCACATAAAAAGACCAGAAATCAAAGAGAGGGAATCCAAGACACAGCAGCGTACGTGCTCAAAAGGCCACAACATGCACGCACTCTTTCGCATCAAAATAAGATCTTGACAAGAGCAAGCTTTGCCTCAAACAGAAACAAAAAGGGAGAAAAGAGAAAAGAACAAGCACGGCCAGCCCAGCAAAAGCAGCTAATAATATTATACAGCCTTTCGCACTTACCCATGGCCGCGGCGAAGAGGACGGCGGCGAGGAGGGCCGCGGCGTGGCAGCGGCGCCGGCTCACCCGCCTCCGGCAGCTCACGGCGCCCATATCGCGGCGGAAGAAGGAGCTCGCACGCACTCGCTTGGTCGTCACGCCGCTCGATCGATCGATCCAGCTAGCCGCTCAAGAACGCCAGCCACACGCCGCGGCGCCGGCGGGCCGTGGAGGCTAGTAGCTCCGTCGTCCCGGCCGGCAGCTGGACCGGAGGCCTGCAGCTAGCTAGCTAGCTCGCCAGCAATGGCGACAAGCGGAGCAGGAAGCAAGCAGCCGGTGGCCGATCTGAAAGTGAGCTGCGATCCGATCCTCGCAACGCTCCAAGCGCGAGGGTGTGCGTGCGTGCGCGCCAGTTAGCCTGGCAGTCAGCCGGCCGGTCGCAGACTCACAGGCCTCACAGGCCGGCTGGCTGGCACACACGCTTTTGAGAGAGAGATGTGACCGGGAAGATGAAAGGAAGAGGGCAGAGAGGGGCACGGCTGTGCCTGCGGGAGAGCTTAGGGTGTGTTGAGTTCGCGAAAATTTTTGGCTTTAATTATTATAGCACTTTTATTTGTATTTATCAATCAGTATCTAATTATAGATTAACTAGGTTTTAAAGATTCGTCTGGTAGTTTTTCTATTAAGCTGTGTAATTAGTTTTTTTTTTCTATATTTAATGCTTCAGTTGTCCAAACCTTCAATTCGATGTGACGGGAATCTTAAAAAAATTTTAGAACTACACGTGGCCTTAGCGAGGGCCGGTGGTGGTGACAGTGGCTGTTGAGAGGAACAGAACAGGTAGGCGATGTATACCTGCAGCAGCATGTGTACACAGCGCAACGTGACTTGTGATTGTATTGGGCACCTGCCAGCCTGCCTGCCCGGCCTTGACCAAGATGGGAGGAGGGCAGGAAGAGAGCGCACGCCACTCCGCCGCTCAGTCCAGTCATCGCTGGGCCCGGTCTGCAGGTTATACAGAAGAGGAGGTAGCCCTTCAATAACTTTGAGCCCTTGTTTAGATTCCAAAGTTTGCCTCCCAAATTTACTATGCAAAATTCCTATTCCCCGTCACATTAAAATATCGGCATATATATGGAGTACTAAATATAGATGAAATCAAAAACTAATTACACAGTTTTGTTATACTTTACGAGACGAACATTTTAAGTCTAATTAATCAATATTTAGACAATTATTATCAAATAAAAACAAAATTACTATAGTATGACGGGACACTTACTATACAAAATTTGCCTCCAAACTTTGTCATCTAAACAAGGCCTGAAATGACAACTCGAGCACGAATAATCTATCTCAGAGGCAACTCTACGGCATATAACAGTTGTAGCAATCTACTCGCTGTATGGCTATACGAGAAGAACATGCTTCAATTGAAGTCTACGGGTATGTTTGGTTGCTTTCTCATGGTCTGTGTTGTAAATCCCGCAGCGGTACGCTGTGCCATGTCATCTTGAGGCAGCGTATGTAAACATGCGAATAATAAGCTAGCGTTTAGGTTGGCGAATAATAAGCTAGCGTTTAGGTTGGCTGTTAGTTTGCCTTTACTGAATACTTTATTTGCATGTGCACCTCATCTCTTGTGGCTATATCTTTGTTGCCCCTTGCAATACCAGGCAAGAAAACAGACTAGGTGGGAGCATAGGATCCAGAGGAGGGAACGGAGACCACCAAAACAGCAGCTCTGTCGCTCGTATAGATGGGAGCAGGCGATTGTGTCTTGGGAAGTGCCCTTCAGCTGGGCGGCAAGGCTACCGCCCGCTTCTCTCTGATCTGTTCTCACTCCTCCAGCTCAGATTCTCAGATTCTGTTACGTGGATTCCCTCTCCATCGGCTTCCTGTCGATTAGTATACTTGCTCTAAGGTCTGGTTTAGATCGAAGAGAGAGTGAAATTTGACACTGTAGTACTTTCATTTGTATTTGGTAATTATTGTCCAATCATGGACTAACTAGGCTCAAAAGATTTGTCTCGTAATTTATAATTAAACTGTGTAATTAGTTTTTTTTATCTATATTTACTGTTCCATACATGTATCCCTAGATTCAATGTGACGGAGAGAGTGAAAAAACTTGCAATCTAAACATGGCCTAAGTGAAACTATACTCAGTGCATGTACTCCCTCCATTCCAAATTAACACATTTTTATTTTCTAGGTATATTACTTTTACATAGTAAAAATAAAATATCTAGAAAACTCAAAACGTCGCTTATAATTTGAAAATTAAGGGAGTAATAGCTCTACAAGGTTGTTTGGTTGTCAGGATAGACAAACACAATAATAGATACCTAGTGAGAGGGCCATATGACAGATGTAATGTACTCCCTCCATGTTTGTAAAAAAAGTCATTTTAGATAATGACACGGTCTCCAAAGCATAACTTTGACATCATTTTTCTATAAAAATATTTATTCAAAAGTGATATATGTATAGTTTTATGAAAGTATATTTCAAGACAAATCTATTTATATTGTTTTCACATTTTTAAACTCAACAACTTAAAAGTTATTCATGATTTATATTCCCAATGTTTGACCCAAACCTTATCTAAAACGACTTCTTTTATCAACGTGGAGGGAGTATCCACTAAACGTCTAGACCTCTATTAGCTTAGAAGCTCTGTCTGCTCCGTACGTTAGCTTGCAGAGTGGATTTATGTAATTTGACAAACAAGTCTGAATATTTGTCTGTTCAGTGGATGCATCATGCATGGGGTGTATATGAAAAAAAAAGACAAAATGCCCTTAGCCTAGCCTAGCGTTACACTCAAAATAAGTTTCACTAGCCATTTTGATTGAGTGGACGCAATATTGAAATCCATGCGGTGTTGGTCCACATGTCATCCTCAGATGAATAGCTTGTATGCCAAGCAAGAATCTTCATAGGTTATTGCATTTTTAGAAGTAGGGTTATTGCATCAATCCGTCCATACAGCCAAGCAAACAATTTTCTTTTCATATATATAATTGTATTCCACGGAATTTAGGCCTATGAACCAAATCATAATATACGTGTATTTTTGTATCTTCTCATGTAGGTGCCATCCTCCCATATAAATGCAGGAAACCAATTAATCACACTTCTCTATGAGATTATATATATGAATCCAGTAGTGCAGGATGAACATGATACAACAAACAACCATAAACTAGCCAAACATGTGAACTAACAAGTGAGCTAAAGTTTAATTTTCACCCCAACTAGCCATTAGTCTATTAGTTGACAAATATGGACTAACGTGAACTAAAAGGTGGTCATGACTCATGAGTCCTATATCTAGGTAATCTTTTTACTTTTATTCCATGTATCCAAAAACAACACTTGACTAAAAATGATCAACCTAAATTTTAGCTCAACTAAACATTAGTTTATCTAAAATTTAGGTGTAGGTGATCCAAATAGGGCCACAAAAGCAACAAACAACAAGATACCAACTAAAAGAACTACAGAGAGGGGTCGGTTACATTATTAGTGACCTCAACTCAGACCGCTTCATAACTCTAAACTGTTGCAGCACTCAACCATTTCAAAAGCACCATATATATCAGGACCCGCCAATTACCACGCTGCATCAACATTACTCGGAATGACAATTGCATTCGCTGATGCATAGTAGGGTTACTAAATCTATCAATACAGCCAAGCAAACACTCTTATTATGATATATATAACTGCATCTATTTTACATGCTTCCATTGATCAAGCTAGTGTATACAATGCAACCATACGAAAGCAATAAAACAGCCCCAACTTTGATGGAACCGCTTGGTTCATTAATTTATCCCTTTTTTCTCAAGTTGGCAGCATCGCTGAAAATCTATGTTGAGCTAATAATTTTTCAAATATGTAAGAGAGCTGTGTATCTTTGTATTATGGAGAAGATAATTAGTTAATGTGTGACAGCCAACTAATTGTAATTGTAAAAATCTAGACTAATCGAAAAGTATGGCGATTCACTTGTGCTTCGACGCCCAGGCACGGGTCCCGGGTTGAAGAAAATTGCTTGGATGTACGTACTCGCACGAGAGTATCGGCTAACCATGTTACTTCGAACTCATATGTGCCGGCATCCATTTGTTTCACTATACAAATCTAAAAACGGTGGATCAGTTCTCTGTGCCGGTTCTGGCGTGTCGTCTCTCAAAGTTTCAAGGACCCGGCAGAGGTGATGGGTATGTTCACAAAGGATAACATATATTTTCAAACCCAGCTAGTAGCTGCACCAATCACTACCTTTGCTGGCTAACGAAATACTAGTACATCTGGCTCTACTCGCCGCTGACGGCTGACACGCTGACGAGATTGATCACCTTTCGTTGAACCACGCCCATCTCATCAAAGTAGGGGGTTAATAGTCTAGGAGCACATTGTCTATAGGTAGCTATGGCTATAGGGCAAGTAGCACCGCCTCTAGCACGTTCATGGAGGACATGGCATGCGAAAGTAGGTGACGCGTCACTTCTGAGCAGAATGCATGTCCCATGTACTGCGGCACCGTTTAGATGCCAAAAAATTTTGCCAAATTTTTCAGATTCCCCGTCACATCGAATCTTTAAACGCATGCATGAAGCATTAAATATAGATAAAAAATAAAACTAATTACACAGTTTAGACGAAATAGACGAGACAAATCTTTTAAACCTAATTAGACCATAATTGGACAATATTTGCTAAATAACAACGAAACTGCTACAGTAGCGTTTCGCCAAAATTTTTGCCAACTAAACAGCCCCTGCGTCGTCGAGAAGCATGTACTCCGTATATTTGTATCCCTACATATATGTATACATATATAGATACAAATACATCTGGATATATGTGTATGTCTGCGAAAACCATCCATGTGCAATGTCCGTATTTCCTTTTATTTTCGACTACATATACTAATTATTATATATATATATATATATATATATATATATATATATATATATATATATATATATATATATATATATATGACACACGTAGTACTATGTTGCACGTATGCGGTGCTCTTTAAGTTGGGGCCTGTTTAGATGGTGAAAATTTTTGGATAAATTCTTGTATCACTTTTTGTTGTTATTTGGCAAAATTTATCTAATTATGGACTAACTAGGCTCAAAAGATTCGTTTCGACATTTACAGACAAACTGTGTAATTAGTTATTTTTTATCTATATTTAATACTCCATACATGCGTCCAAAGATTCGATACGACGGGTGCTGTGCAAACTTTTGTTTAGCCTCTTTAGCCAACTAAACAGGCCCTTGGTCGCATTGGTTGGTTGGTCCCTAGTGGCAGTGAATTGAATGATGACGGTACGATGCACGCATGAAAAAGGTAGTATGGACAGGCAATGGCATGAACAAAAATAGTGCATCCATGCCTACCTGCCTGCCTACCACAACAGTTAAGCGCTCAGTCCCCGTGTCGCTACACCTTTGAAGTAATTATGAACTGTTTGATGCATGCTTTATTTCCATAATTAGGCTCCAAGTATCAACGTACCCCCATGTTGTAGTAATCATTACACACATGATACTACCCAGTCACACACCGTACACATGCATGTACTCCGTAGTACGTAGGCCATGCTCGCTACAGATTTTCAGGCATACAGTACGATCGATCCGTAAAATGACAAGAAAAATCTGCTACATTACTGAAACCAATGCAATACACATTCTTGAGAAACGAGACCATGCATTCGTGCAGCTTCGTTCCTCTGCTCCATCCCTCCCCTGCTCTACGACTGGAGACTAGTACACTCCACGCACACCGCCGCTGCCGCTCTTCGCCCAGACACATGGGTCCGGCGCCACCGAGGTGTGCCTATGGTCTACTCCGGCGAGAGCCGAGAGGGGAGGGGAGGAAAGCGTCAAAGCGAGGAGAGGAATCTAGGGGTAGTCTGTCTATCCTTGGCCGTGTTTAGATGTCCGAATAGGATGCCCGAATCATTGTTGAATATTATAGCAATTTTGTTTTTATTTGCTAATAATTATCTAAATATTGATTAATTAGGCTTAAAATATTCGTTTCGTAAAGTACAACAAAACTGTGTAATTAGTTTTTGATTTCATCTACATTTAGTACTTCATATATGTGCTAGTATTTTAATGTAATGGGGAATCTTCTTTTTATATAGTAGAATTTGGGGTGAAATCTAAAATGTAAACAAGGCCCTTGTTTCTTTCCCTGGTCGTCATGGACACACACCAGCTTTCTTTCTTTCTGGATTTCTTTCACCAGCGGCAGCAGCACAGGGGGAGAGGGCCCTGCCACTGCCACACACATGGGTGTGTTTAGAGTAGGACTTTATTTGATCCCAGTTTTGTTGATTCCTGTGGCACTGCTGTTCTGCTAACTAGGGCCCCGTGCACTACGCTCCACACCCTCAGCTTCGCTCAATTTTTTAGAGATGTTATGGTAGCACTTTCGTTGTTATTCGGTAATAAATGTTCAATCATGATCTAATTAGGTATAAAAGATTCGTTTCGTAAATTTCGTTTGAACTGTATAATTAGTTTTTTTATCTATATTTAATGCTTCATACATGTATTCAAAGATTCGATATAACAGAGAATTTTAAAAAAATTTTATAAAATTTTAAGAACTAAACATGCCCTTCGACATTACACTACACACATGACACATGCCACAGCCATGGTGGTTGGCCAACACAGTGGCATGCCCCTAGTGAGCTAGACGACTGTAGCTAGCTCAACTGTAGCAGCCAACAACTGGTACTACTGCCAGCTTGGTGTAATAGTACTGTACGTACGTGCTTCATCTGCAGGCGTGTGAGTGTGAGATGACCAGACCAGGCACAGTACTAGTAGCCTTTGGGTAGACTGGTAGGTTCACACATCATTGTGAAAAGGATGAACAGCAGCACCTTCAGCAGCAGTCAGATGAAAAAAATAGAATTTGGTTACTATAGCACTATCTTTTGTATTTGGTAATTATTGTTAATCATAGACTAATTTGACTCAAAAGATTCGTCGTGTGATTTACAATAAAACTGTGTAATTAATTATTTTTTATCTATATTTAATGCTCCATACATGTGTCAAAGATTCGTTGCGACAGAGAGAATGTAAAAATTTAGAATTTGGGTGGCATCTAAAAAAGCCCGAGTCATTTCTGATCATCGCATTCAACTTTACTACTACTTCTTTTAAGTATAGTTTGAGAGTGAACTTTTTTTTTGACAAGTGTTTGAGAGTGAATTTGTTGCGTACCTAAAAAACTAACTATAGCGTGCAGGCGTATTACCTTCGCGCGTGATATACATGTATCGTCGCTAACGGATGGCCACCCCCCCACCCCCCCCCCCCGCGCCACACACACACTTTTCCTTCTTCTCGTGAAAAAAAGGTGTGGTACCTGTACATGGACCATATGAATACATAGGTGGGTGTGACCAGTGGGCGACTTTATATATATGGAGGACATTATTCGGGAACAATTCAACTGCAGATGATCTGCATATATATATATATATATATATATATATATATATATATATATATATATATATATATATATATATATATATATAGGGAGAGTATACTCTATAGCTAGCTACAGAATAAGTTATTCTATAGCCACCTCCATTTACGATAATTTTATATACTAATTTACGACAATGTCAATACATATTTACGATAGTTGAGTTACTATAACACGTGGGGATATTTACCGTAACGTTATAGTAAACCACTTAGTAAGGAGTTACTATAATCTTGTAAATTAACATAGTAATTATCGTAACTCAAAGTGGCTACAGAATAAGTTATTCTGTAGCCAGCTATAGGGTAGCAGTTCTATATATATATATATATATATATATATATATATATATATATATATATATATATATATATATATATATATATATATAACACCACCGAGACAAATAATTAGAGTTTTCTACTAAATTTTGATTGGATTTTTTTTCTTTGACAAGGAGGATTTCTTTTTTGAAGTACGTATGTAGCTAGGCAATACGCTTCCTGTCTATACGATGAAAGACCCTGTTTGGATCCATTAGCTACTAATAGTTAGCTAGCTAATAAGCCACAACTAGCATTACCTGCTATTAGTTAGTTTTGTTCAGCTAGTGAAATATTTGTTAGCTTTGTAGCAGCTAATAATTTGCTACACCTCGTTGGATCGAAGGAGCTAATTATTAACTCCTTGGTTCCAAACGGGGCCTTAGCTAGGCACGCAACACATCATATTATGCGTGTAATGTAGATGTATGAACATATATGGCTGGACGGATTTGAGACATTATATTTTTTCCATTTGTTATTAAAAAGACGATGTGAACTGTGGACCATGTTGGACCCTATGGGCAACTAACATGTATATTATATATCTAGGTAGGGCGCTTTTAATAATTTGAGAATAATTGAAGCGCACATGATCTCTGGATCCTACGTTAGTTGATCGATCAGCACTGAGACAAATCCGAAGCATTCTAAGGTTTTTTTTATTTTTTTTATAGAAGGTTTTGAAACATTCTACTAGCAAGTGCCAGAAGCGGATCCAGAGCTTTCAGGGAAGCTCGGGCGGTTTAGTGGGTTAAATAACTGAGTAGGTCTAATTCCCTTTTATATATAAGCTGCACCCTAATTAAATTCAGTGGAGTCGTCAAACGGCGCCAAGCCTAGATCGCCGGGCACTGGGTAGCCATATAGCTAAGGCCCTGATTGGATTGTCCATCGTTCAGTTTAACTCACATCATATTAATGTTGCGACAAATGCATGGAGTATTAAATATAAATTAATTACATGCATGTCGGCACAAATTAGGAGTAATTTACGAGACGAATCTATTAAACCTAATTAGTCTAAAATTATAAACTTTTTGTCAAATAAGACAAAAGTACTAGTGATTGTTAAACTTTAACACTCTAAGTGCACAGTATGTTTCGAAATACTAGTAATTCAAATGCAATATTATTTTTTTAAAAAAAAAATCTGCAGTGAGTACCCAAAACATTGATGTTATACGACAAGCATCCAGTACTACCAGTACTATTGTGTACGACAAGCGCATGCATCGCCCTGGCGTTCAGACATCAGAAGTGGCGCGGCTGCACACTGCACTCTGCACGCGTGCAAGCATGGAACAGTCACTGACCCACACGCTGTGGCTGCAGAACTCGTCAGCCAGCTGGACCTGGCCGTGCGTCAATCAATAATGGCGGTGGCGTGGTGGGGAGCCGGCAGACGAGAGCAGAGCCGGAAACCGGAGCAGTCCGGCCAGATCGGCCGGCGACCAGTCCGGGCCAGGGTGGTGGCAGTAATAAGTGCGGGACGCTGCTCCACCCGCTCGTGCGCTGAGGCCGATGCCTGCTTGCTGAGCCAAAAGCGGCGACGACCAGCGCAGCGCAGGTGCGGCCGGCCAGGTGTGCGTGCGCCTGCGTGGCTCCGCCTCCGCACGGCGGATGACCCGGCCTCAATGATTGTGGCGGTGCACATGTGGGCTCTGGGGGCTCGTTTAGATTGCAAAAAATGTGAACATGATGAATAGTACCATTTTCGTCTTATTTGACAAATATTATCCAATCGTAGACCAACTAGACTCAAAAGATTCATCTCGTGATTTCCAACTAAACTGTGTAATTAATTATTTTTTTACCTACATTTAATACTCCATGCAAGCGGTTAAAAATTGATGTGATGGAGAGAGAGTGAAAAAATTTGGAATTTAGATGGCATCTAAACAAGCCCTGGTAGGGTCTAGGGATGGCACTCGTCAGGCCCATCCCTTTCTTTCTCTTTTCTCTGGGCACGCACGGCACAATCATGTGTCCACCGCGGCAGCCTTCTCGGACCCTGTGTGCTAGTCTGGATCCGGCATGTTTCAGCCCAACAAATGTATATGTTTGGTTCAGTTAGCTTCACCATTTCTCTTCTTGCGGTTGGGGGTCGTTCATGTTCTATTTTCAACTTAATTTCATTTGTTTGGACAAGCGCCACCCCCCCCCCCCCCTGGAATTTGTAAGGAACCTTGTGTCTCGCGACAGGGCCCTAGAGCCATGGCTTGGAATCACAAAAAATACTGTACTGATAATGTAATTCAACTATTTCACGATTTTTCTTCATTACGTTCTGTGGTATTTCTAGCATTTTCATTGTTCCACAAACGCTATATTTTACTTTGTTCCCTTGCAATTTCAGTTGCCTCACGTGTACAATTTTTTCCATGTTTATATTGAACGTCCTAAATAAATTATGCTAATATTAATCAATGATTTTATAACAGTGGCTGCACATCCATAATGTTTAGTGGTTCAATGCGTACAAACGTTTTCTCTTACGGACCGGTGCTGGACCGCTCGTTCTAGCACAAATATCGGATCAAGTGGAGAACACATTGCTGTGATACGTGTGGTGATTCGCCTTTGGGCGTTATAGCATGCAAGACGCAGGGTGTTTCATGAGAATATAATGTCTACCAGAGCCCTGTCTGGACACATTGCTTTGTAGAGAGGTTTCTGGAGGATCTGTCGGTGATCAGACAGGCTATGGGGAGCAGCAGGAGCGGCCCGCAGATGACGCCAAGATGGCTACCTCCGCGCGGTAGGTTGTGCAAAGGTGAATGTCGACGCGGCATTGGCCAAGAATTCCAGCTACTCGGCTGCAGCTGCAGTGGCAAGAGATGAAGCTGGCAACTTTCTGGGAGGCCTCTGTCCTGGTGTTGGAGTGGTAGAAGCGGTAGCATGCCGGGAAGGAATGGCGCTAGCTCAGGACCTGCCGCTACACAGGATCAGGGTGGCAAGTGACTACGTTAATGCAGTTAGGAGTATCCGAGGAGACGGTCTAGGACCATATGGTCCAATTGTTAGAGAGGTTGTTAGGAGTATCCGAGGAGACGGTCTAGGACCATATGGTCCAATTGTTAGAGAGGTTAAAGCCAGGAAATCTAGTTTCCAGCATGTTGAGTTTGTTCATGAGAGTAGGAGATCCAATGTGGACGCTCATAGACTAGCTAAGAGCTCGGTTTACTTGGCTCTAGATAGGCATATTTGGTTTTTGTCGCCACCTGATGGTGTTTGTAATCCTATTATGAATCAATAAAGGGTGACGCTTCCTCAAAAAAATAAAAAGTGGAGAACACAAAATCTCCCGGCCCTCATGCGCAGACAAGTAGCCCACCGACTAGCCTTTGCTCTCCGTTTTCTTTTTGGAAAAAAGATCTCTTTTTTATTTCGCTGAACTCTCGTGATGCCTTATTCCTCCTCAAACTTTAAAATTGGACATCTTATCCCACTTAACTCCTAAAATCATTGAATTATCTCCTTGTGCTGAACTGGTTTTCAAGGTGGTTTTGTAGTTTTATTTTTATTTTTTTTTTAAAAATGGGTGAACATCTGATCTAAAAATGTCTCTAAGATCCAAAAAGTCTATAGAAATAGAATGGGACACTACAAGCTCAGATAAAATATTTGAAGGTCGTGAAAGTAAAAGCTTCTAAAGATGAGACGTTGGGGCGGGGAGGGGGGGATTGATACTTTTTTTTTCTTTTTTGATATTTTGTTTTTGAATTTTATTGGCGGATGATGTTAGAAAGGTAATTAGAAAAATTGTAGTGTGTTAAATAATGTCAGTCTGTCTCCAAAGAAAATACGATAGAGTATATCCCAGAAATGACGGAAAAGACAATTAGGTGATTCCCAGGCGGCAATGAACCCAACCTTTGGTTTGACTTCGCTCATCCGATTTCAGTGATGGAGAAAAGTTTTATGATCTCGTGGGGGACCTCCCATTTGTAGGAGATGCTGGCTGGCATCATTTCCACGATCGCATCATGGCAGGACTCATCTAGAGTTCTGGCAGGGACTGCCGTTCAGGTTCCGTTAGAACCTGGGACGCTCTGATTTCCATCCTAGTGCTGAAATCACGCAGGATCCCTCTAATTTCCTACGAGAACACGACTGGCAATGCATTGAGTCTGATTGGTGGTATTGTTAAGGGGGACCCTAGCTATGCAGGTGGCTACCAAAGACCCTAGTTTACAATCTCCTTCTGTTGTGGTCTCTATTTGCAAGTCGAGGCTTGTAATGCAGACTCGGGGAACTCTTGGTGGCAGTGGTACAAGATCTTTGGTGAGTAGATTGCCTATCCGAAGCCTCGGTTTCGTGAGTGGCATACTCACGTGGTGGAGGGAGGCGTCCTTGATAGGAAGGGTTCACGCGATGGCAGACGATGATAATGATGTTGTGGATGATGCGACCCAAACATAGATCTAGATCGATGGAGGCGAAGCAGACAATGGCTCATCGGGGGGGAGGGGGATAAGAGCCTGATTGGTTCTCTAGCCCTAATGCTGATGAAGCAACTGATAGGCGGAGGGCCCGATGTGGAGGATGAACAGGAGTTTGATCTCGGTGCCAGAGGAGAAGGTTGGGCCAGGAAGTAGCTCGTGATTGCATACTCGGGCCAACCCTACATTGTGAAGGTCCTCTTCACGGAGATGAGCATAGCCTCGGGCTTGTAGGATACCATGGAGGCACGGCCTCTTACTGAGAACCGCTTTGTGTTAGAGTTTGATTCGGAGAAGTTGTTCAAGTTCATAACCAAGGGTGGACCTCAGAGGCACAGGGGGGATGCCCTCATTGTGGTATAGAATGATGGCTTCTGGAGGCCATAAGAGATTATCATCGACAAGATCGGCTTATGGGTGCAATTCCATGATGTGCCCATTCACCTTATGACTAAGGCCTTCACCCATGGCCCTAGTGAAAAAGATCAACAAAGATATTATGAAGGTAGTCGGTCTAGTTGATGATTTCTTAAGAGTTTGCTTGATGTTCCCTTTGGGAGATGCACTAATTCAGTGCTTTGTGGAACAAAGGGTCAAAGGTCAGGGTTTACTAGCGTTTAAGGTGACATATGAAAATGTGACAAATTGATCTATTTGCAGTTATTTATATAGGCTTGCTAAGTAAAATGATCTCTCCATTGTTATGTATCATGATTTGATGATGGATAATTTCGATGAGGTGACCAACAAAAAGGATCAAGGCTCTCAAGGATATGGAGAAAGACAAAAGCTCGACTTTCCCAGGCATACAACAAGAAAGTTTAAAGCAAGTCACTCCAAGTTGGAGATTTAGTGTGGAAAACCATACTACCGTTTGGGATGAAGAGCAACAAGTTTGGCAAGTGATCACCAAGTTGGCAAGGTCCTTATAAAGTGAACAAAGTGATATTTGAGAATTCATATCTGCTGGAGACATTGCAAGGTGATAGTCTCCCAAGAGCCATTAACGGGAGGTATTTGAAAAATATTTCCTAAATGTTTAGCAAGAAACCTAGAGTGCTCTCCAAACATTGGTCGATACAATGTATCGCTCTTAGAACAAATATGACCGATGTATATATGGCCCTTAGATGCTAGATAGCCAACGTGTTAGACACCGTTGCCATTTAGTGTTTTTATGTTTTCAGGTTCATACAATATTCACCTAAAAACAGGGAGCATATGTTGACATGCAAAAATGTACCAACACAGAGTATGGGCAGTAATAACATGTTCCTTGCATTGAGGAGGTGTTGGAAAATATTTGGTGCAACACATTTCAAGCACAAAGCAATGAAAAGAAAAGAAGAAGATGGCGTTACCCTGCTAGAACCAACCAGGCTAGCCTCGCTGCCCCAAGCCGGTTCCCCTATTTCAGCCGCCTAGCCACAGTGCCCAGGCCCGTGAAAATCGGCCTATGTCCGAACATAGTTCGTTTTCAAATATGTTTTGGATCTATTTTTGACGTATAATACTTGGAGAACACGTTCTGTACTTATTTTCTATTGGCATAAGATCACCCCCTCTATATAAATAAGAGGATAACGGCCGATTGAGTATACCAACTTCTAATCATCAAAATCAGAATGAATACCCTCTTTTGTCCTACTTTCCCTCTACCTTGCTGCTCGTCATGTCTCCCAACGGGATTCGGGAGCGTTCTAGGTGGCCTTACCGACCCAAGAACACCCTCCATGAGCTCTTCCCCAATGGGTCTTCCCGTGAGGTGTTCGGGAGTCTACCACACGAAGAACAAGCTTAACATCAGCCTAACCGATCCCTCGGCTGGTTTCCTTGATCTGTTGCATTCTTGCTGTGATCTAGGTTCTTTGCAACCTCGGGCGTGCTAGCCCTTACTGGTGTGTGACCCAATCAGCCGTCAACAAGATGCTTTCTAGCTAATTGATGCAGCACCCCAAGGAGATTATGTGGATTGACCTCCCTAAGGCGGCTCTAGCGAAGGATGTTGATGGACCAAAGATCAAGACGTTGGTCTAAGGCTCTGATATCATGTGAAAAATAATTGGAACAGCTTGGCATGCCCTTAGGCTGCTGCCCGTGTTTATTATATATAGTCCAGTTGATACATGTCCTAGTAGGACTTCATACATGATTGAGTAGGACTCTATATCTACTTGGAGTACGATACTATTTCTAAACCTATTGTATCTTTAGAACTTTGTCTCTACTAGCAAACATGCTTGTGCGTTGCAACGGGACATGCAACTTATATCCTTGGCTGCTTGCAATAATTTAAAAAATAAAAAATATCAAAAAAGTTTTAAAAACCTATAGCAAAATTTTTAAAAACATAGCAACACACGGGCATTTTATCACCAGCACGCAATGCTGGAGGCGGTCTTCTACTCTTCTTCTTTGCCCCCTCCCCTCCCCCCTTCTACAGTCCAGCTGCCTCCCTCCCTACTTGGCCGAAGGTGTTGCCATGCCCACTACCTCGCCGCTCTGCCACCACGGTGGCCGTGTCGTGGCGGAGCCCGGAGTTCAAGGTGTACGAGGGTGGCGGCACGGGCATGGATGCCTTGTTGCTCTGCTCAGTGGACTTTTCATCGATTTCCTCCTCCATGTCATCGTGGAATTGCAGCCGTATTGTGGCGGTGTCAGTAGCGTCCAAGGGCTACGGCATGTCGGCTCGTCGTCGACCTCCTTCTCCTCTGTGCCGTGCCGCCGCCACATCACATGGATGTCCGCAGCATCCATGGGCGGCGGGGCGGCCATGAGCACGTAGTGCGTTCCACACTGCTCAATGTTGTCCGGCTCCAATGGTGATTCTAGGAAGCCTGTAGCGGATCGAGACAGCCCCACGGGGCGAAGTGTTGTATTGTATTTACCTTGACCAAGAAGGAAACCAGGCCTTGCCCGGCGGCCGGCCCTGCGCACAAGGCCATCGTTGCTGCTCGGTTCTTGACGGCAAGGTCTAGATCCCAAACCAAGATGACGAGATCTTCTTGCTTTGAAGTTTGATTTTTATTTGATTTTGTGGCTATATGGTTTGATTTTGTGGCTATATGGTTTGATTCTGTGTTGGATTTTGTTCGACGATTCGTTGTGTGCATCTAACACAAGGTCAATTTGGTATCTTGTATCTCGTGGTGAGCCCACATGCCATGGATGAAGAAAAATAGAGACATATAGCTCATTGGACCGATGGAGTGGTGGCAGCTGTGCCTCTTTCGATCCTATGTACAAAAGGGAAACATTAGAGAGAGATTTGCCTTGATTTAGAATGTCGTGTAAAAGTGAGATCACACGGGTTGGGTTGGGACTTGACATAAAAAAAGTTGCGTGTCCACATGAGGCTGTTGATAGCACTGTACATGCTATTATTGTCCGATTCAAATTGAAAGAGGGACGGATTGTGACTCCAGCTATATAGATTATAAATTGGAAAGTATAAACATATTCCTGTATGAGCAGGATTATATATATGAGTCTAGATAGAAAAAACTCTCCATTGTTCAGTAGTTAAAGGGAGACGGACTAAACAAATGGATGGACGAAAAAAAGAGCCTGAAATTTTACCTGTTTATTATTAGGGATAGATAGATTCAGAACCATATCTATATATACTTCTATAACAAGGATCATATCTGAAATTAGTAAGAACATAATTTCCTTATAGAAGAAGTAAAACGATCCATCTTTCCTTGTAACAAACTAACAACCGTACACAACATATCTGAAATTAATAAGAACATAATTTCCTTACAGAAGAAGTAAAGCGATCCATCTTTTCTTGTAACAACCGCACACACCACAACGTTCACGCTTATAAAACACCAAACCTAATGTTCGATACAGAACTAGATCCATGATTCCATGCAAACACAAGTTGTACAATCTTTATTTTTCGATGATGGAAAGTAATCTCTAGATCGAACACAGTGCCATCGATCTGAGATGATGGTGAGAACGCTTCTTAATTAACCTCGACGGAGGAGTGAGGAGTCCCCCCAAAGGTGAGCCCAGAACCTCGAGTGGCCTCCTCAACAATCTTATCCAGCCTCGCCGCCATGTCCATGGTCATGTAGTTTTTCCAGTCGCCGACCTTCCCCTTCCTGAAGAATGACTCACTCTTGATGCCCAGCCGCGTACTCCCGTTCTTGTTCACGTCCTTGCTCTTGAGATTCTCCAAGTTGCACAGTTCCACGATCTGATCCACCACCCCAACCTCCTCGTCCTCCTCAGAGAAGGCGCACCCCATGAACGCTGCTAGCTTCTTGAGGTTACCCACCGGATCTCCCAGCATGTCTTCGTACCTGAGGAACAGCACCTGGTCCGGCCTCCTCTGGCTCGCGTGCCAGTATTCTAGGGCATGGAGCCAGTGTGGCCCTCCGGGGAACCGTCCCTCACAGAAGAGCTCAAAAGCCTCCTCGAATTTGGTCACGCCTGCAGAGTCCTTGTCGGCCTGGCCGTCGTCGTCGCCACCGGCAGCGGCGGCTGTCGTCGCTGCCACCTTCTTGTAGAAGTTCCAGTAGGAGATGAGCACGTCCTTGGGATCCCGGCATACGTACACGATCCGGCACCGGGAACCCTCCTCCGTGATGGAATGGGGAAGCTGGGAGTAGGGAAGGTGTGTTGCAAACAGCCGTGGAGAAGAAGGGAGGGCCTCATACAAACCCCTTGCACCGGCGTCGTCGTGCTGCTGCTGCTGGATGATCATGAACTCCAGGAAGCCGACACAGTCGTGCGGGTTCCGGTGGTTGAGCGGATGTTGGCCGTCGGATGGCGAGTGTGTGGCACGGTTGAGCGTCGCGAAGGCAAAGGCCTTGAGCCAGGTGGTGCCGGACTTGGGTAAGCTGGCAAGGAAGATATCTGATGGGTCTGGCTCGAAGCATGTGCCAGCGGCAGCCATGCCCTTGAGAAGGAACTCAGCTTGCCAGAAGCCTCCGTACTGCCGACGGCGCACCATGAGCCGCGTCTCCAGGGGGAGCGAGTCAATTATCTCAGGTGCAGGTACGTTGGCGTACAGACTCGGGTTCCTTGCTTCCGATGATGCAGGTGCAGTAGCCACTTCTTCACCGGCGGGGACGGGGACGGCTGCAGGGGGAGCAGCAGTGCCCATGGTGCCCTGTGTTTCGGTCGCATAAGCGTTTACATGCATCAAAACATCCTTCAATGACGACAGAAGGCTACAAGCTAAGGGATTGCATGCCAAAACTCACCAGAATGTCCTCCAGATTGAGTTGTTGTTGCTCCTCGCCCCTGTTCATGATGCACAACGCCGGCCCCCAACCACCAGAAACACTATGAGTATATATGCCGCCAACCTGCAGTACCAATAATTAAGTGCCCATCGGTTGATTTAGGAGTTGTTTTGTGGGACAACAGTTGGGGTTTTCGGCATCATGACATTATTGGTGAAGTTTGTTCTATCTCTATATACAAGGGTGCCGCAGAGGTCAAACCTGTGCTGCCTTCCCCAGAAAATATTCCTTTTTCAGGGGACAATTATTGCATATATTTTATATTGAAATTCTAGATTTAATTTGTTGCAGTTTAATCCCTCTATCCCGAATTAAAAGACGTCGTAGAAGTTATCACAGAGACCAACGTGGACGCAAAAAGACTCTGGCAACCCTACAGGACTCTTGCACCTGCATGCAGCTTGGGAGCAGCTCTTCGGCCGGGAGGCTCCTCCCACACCGTCTGATTCTTTTCATTTTTTGTTGGCATGGTGTATGACAGGAGGTGATGGATGGACCAGTGCTGTATTCTGGTATTTGAGCTAGAAGCTAAAACGTCTTCCTTTGTGATTTTTTTTGAATGCTATGACGACCTCTATTCTGAGACAGAGGGAGTACATAGGTATAATCTGCAATTTTCGGTTTCGAGAATAAGAAGCCCGTTAGACAAAATCACAGATCCGATACAATATGATCTGTGTTGGCACAAAGACAATTAACAATTAACATTTGTTTATATAGCTAGGCAATGACAAAATTTTAATATGTTATGATACAAAGACAAATAACAATCAACCTATACTAGTTGGTTGTACCAAACTGTTGCCTAAAATCATCTTTAAATTCAGGCATCTGAAATATAGAAGTGATAATAAAATTGTTCCGTTAGTTGAGGGACAAAATTTGGAATTTGAGTGGAAGAAAACACCCACAGTCCCAATAAATACGTAAACAGAGGTCATAGAAGCAGAACAAACACATAATTGTACAAGCAGAACTAAGCAGAACTGGGCATAGCAAACTCCAGAAAATACAAGCATGGAGACAAAACAAAATCGTAAGTAGCGGGCATACAATGTAATCGCCAATGAGTATCATGAATGAACTGCAGCTGCTATGGGAGTTCTGGCCCTTGTGTTCATTAGCACAACAAGAATGTAGGACACTGAGCAATTATTGATATGGGCGTGTTTACCTCTTATTGACCCAACAATAAAATCATGAGGCCAATCCCCAAATGTTCGTGTGATCATGTAACATCCTCTAGATTGATATATACACACGCACCATGGTCATGCCTTCTGGTTGTGCTTATTCTTTAAGCATAGCGTTGACCTAGCTTGCTTCTCTTAACAACACAAAAATGTCTGTGTCGAAGTAGGTATAATGATGTTAAGAGTAGGTATAATGATGCACAAAGGAGTAGGATAGTGATGCACGGGCTAATAAAGCGTTGAGAAGACCAGCTATAGTAATATAATGCACAACTGATGGGGGAATGAATATCTTACATTTGCTAATTTGGAGATTCTTCCTACCCCAAATTTGTCCTTTGTTCATTGCTACGGCCAATTTGTAGAGGTAGATATAGATACTCCGTATACTACCACAAAACGGAAATTTTTTGGCGGCCAAAATCAGACCGCCAAGGAAATTAATTTCCTTGGGGGTTGGAGCAAACTGCCAAGGAAGTATGTATTCTTGGCGGTTCCGCTCAGCCACCAAGGAAATATGCAACTTTTCTTGGCTGTTGTTGTGAACCGCCAAGGAAAACGTCATTTCCTTGAGTGCTATTGCAAACCGCCAAGAAAAATCATCTTTTTAAAAATCAATATTTTTTATGAATTTGTCAAATGATCTCGGATGAAAAAATGACCTAAACCAAAGTTGTAGTACTCGAAAAGATCTAAAACTTTCTAGTTTAAACTTTTTTAATTTGAATTCATTTTGGGTGTCAAATATGCATTACAAAATTCACTAAATTAAATACAAAAGCAATGCATCAGCTATTCAATCAAGAATGATTTCATGGTGTAGTGGTAACGAAGTAACAATGTAAAGGGTGAGGTTGTGAGTTCGAAACTCAGTAGTTGGTAGGGATTTGAGATTTTTTACCTTATTTTCACATATTTTCTTGGCGGTTGACATATTTCCTTGGCGGTTAGTCACCTCCAAGAAAAATGAATTTCCTTGACTACCGACTCATTTCCTTGGCTACGTAGTATGTCTATGTTTTCCTTGGCGGGTTGGCAGTCAAGGAAACCATGCTTGGGGGCTAGCCGCCAAGAAAACTCTATTTTCCTGGCTAGCCAAACTTGGCGGTTCATGCTTGACGGTGCACCGCCAAGAAAAATTTCCTTGGCGGTTTTTCTATATTCCTTGGAGGTTTTTGGCCGCCAAGAAATTTCCGTTTTGTGGCAGTGGTAAGCCGCCTCTAAGCTTACGTTGTTACAAATAATTGATTGCTAGAGGCGGCTACCCAGCCATCCCTAGAAGTAGATAAAGACGGTTGTTAATCATAGCCGCCTCTATGAATCGTTTCCTAGAAATCCCCCAAAAATGATAAAACAGGCAAAAAAAAGCATTTTGTATTTCATCCGGGGAGGAACCAACGGGAAGCTAGCCACACGCCTAGAGCAATTACCGTAACATCCTCTACACTGGTATATATACACGCACGGTGGTTCTGCCTTCTGTTTTTTTTTTGCGATAATGAAATCCTTGATTAATCAGGAAGCATCATGATTACAATCTTCAATCAGCAGATTAGCAATACAGGTTGGGGCTCAATGCCACTCACCCATCCTGTTGCCATCCGAGACAGGCTTTGCTAGAGTATGGGCTACGTGATTACATGATCTATGAACATACATCAGAGAAAAATCATGAAAAGAAGCACTGAGCTCTCAAATTTCCCTGATGATCGGAGAAATACGTGATCGCTGCAGCTCTCCCGTCTCCCAAAGTTTCACCAACTCTTGGCTGTCCGTTTCGAATTGCACTTTGCGAATGCCCAGGTCACCAGCCAGAATAATGCCCTCTTTACACGCTGTGACTTCCATCGTCAAAGCATCCAGGCTGAAGGGGTGCCACTTCGCTCTTCCACCCCTGACCAAGGATCGGATAGAAATTAAAGCCCACTCCAAGTTGTATTTGAACCATCCCTCAGGCGGTGCTCTCCACTTCGGCTTACTGGTAACCACAGCCGGTTGCCTTGGAGGCTTAGCGAGCTGCAATAGGTCGTGCGCCAAATCGAGGGTCCACTGGACAACCCTCTTCAACGACAGCTGGTCAGCACCGTGGCGGAGTTGTTTCGCTGCACTTGTGCCTTCTGGCTGTGCTTATTCTTTCAGCATAACGTTGACCTAGCTTTCCTCTCTTGTAACAACAAAAAGATATCGGTGTCAAAGTCTGCGAATTGTCATTGGTTATTTGAATCTAATTCACAGTTATATTGCTTAACCCTTTTTATACGTTTACCACTTTGTCAATCATTTGAACTAATCACTATTGCCGGCCGGTGGATCCAAGCCGATACATCAATTAGGGAGTATGGATGACCAATAGACCGCAACATTAAGAATAAGGAACTATACATATCACCATCCCCTGCTTGTGAGTGAAAGTTATGATTTTATTATTATTAATAATGTGTCAAGAGCAGGTAGAATGATGCACAAAGGAGAACGAATGCACGATGGTGATGCACGGGCTAATAATGTGCGGATAAGAGTAGGTACAATAATGCATAATTATTGGTGTAGGACTGGGCAATCGGTTTAAACCAAAATGTCTGTTAGGTATCCGGTTTCCAAAACTTCGGTTTCCATGAATTGAGAACCTGTCGGTTTATTAAACAACAAAAAACCGATGAGTTCGGTGTCGGGTTCTTTCTTCGGTTTTCGGTTTAAGATTGGAAAAACCGAAGAATGCCTCGCTCGTCATCGCTCATACTATCTGCACCCAGATGCACCTTGTCGCTGCCTCCTGGCTGGCCGGGGACGTGCTGCCGCTTGGCACTCGCTCCACTCGGCATTGCTCGAACACACTCGCCACCTACCGCTCACCCCCTCAGTGACTGGCGACGCTCAGTCGCCCAACGCCCACCGCGCCGTCCCCCGCCCGCACCCCTGCCCAGCACCTACTGTGCCGTCCCGCACAGGCTGCGGCCTTGCTCGCTCGCCGGCTAGCAGTTGCGCCGCCCTAGCAGCCTCACCCGGTCGAGAGCCGAGTCTCACCCCCGCGCACCACGCACTCACGGCTACCACCGCGCCACCATAGGGTGCAGGAAGATAGGGATAAGGTTTGGAAAGGAGTAGTTGTTGTCTCGCTGACATGCTGTGATAGCTGGGTAGGGTTGTGGGGGGTTGGATGGAGTGGTTGCTGGGCTGGGACTAGGTGGGCTCAATGTTTTTTCGGGCTTTGCTAGGACCACACGAGGCTGGTTTACCCTATGTTTCTCGATAACTCGCTGACACTAAGCACTAAACTTCTGGAATTCAAACCGAAGCCGAAACCAAAAAACCAAAAATTTTGTTCAGTTCGGTTCGGTGTTTCAGTTTCGGCTTAAAAGTGCCTAGCCTGATATTGGTGGGATGAATATCTTACTTTTGCTTGTTAAGAGATGCAGGGTAAACCAGCCTAGTTCGGTTCGGTGTTTCTTAACGTCCTGTGGTATCTGTACCATTTTCATTGTTCCATGCTATAATTTACCTTGTTATATGTAAATTTCTATTGTCCCAAGTGTGAAAAATTTTCATGCCCACATCCGCACGTTTGTAGTCAACGTCCTAACTAACTAGTGGTTGCCCATCCATAATGTTTAGTTCAACGCATACAATCGTTTTCTTCTACGAACCGGCACTACTGCAGGAAACACTATCGAGGTGGGCGAAATGGCTTAATCGAGGTGGGCATCGCAATCGCCTCGGCCAAAAGGTCACGGTAAATAGGACCTTTTCCGAGGCGGTTGGCCGCTCGCCTCGGGTAATCAAATATAGAAAACAAATAAAAAAGAAAAATCCCAACAAGCCCATCCACGCGCCGCCGCTCCGCTCACCGGTTGCACCGGCGTCGCGTCCGCTCGCCGGATCCGGCCGCTGCTCGCCAGATCTGGCCACCCGCTTGCTAGATCCGGCCGCTGCTCGCCGCGTGCCAGTGCAGGGAGAGAGAGGAGAGAGGGTGCACTGGAGCTGACGCAGAGCTGAGGTAGAGGAGCACCGCATCGCCCGCTCGACGCCACACCTCCTTGCCGGATCCGGCCTAGGGTGCCACCGCGTGGCCTGTCGCAGCTGGCCTAGGACGCTGCTCAGAGGGAGGAGAAGGAGAGGGAGAGGGAGGCGTGAGGGGGAGAGGGAGAGGGCGCCGTGCTCACCGCGACTTGGGGAGAGGCCGCGTGCTCATCACGATTGAGGGAGAGGGAGGTGCAAGGGGGAGAGGGAGAGGGGCGTCGTGCTCTACTTGCGACTGCAGGAGAGGGAGGAGACGATGAGTGAGTGAATGCTAAAATCTCGTATATGTACTTTGAGTGATATATCGGGCCAGGTGCGCTTTTCTCATTGCTAGTGGGCTTGGCCTCTGTTAACCGTGGCGGGCCTTATAAGAGGCCCGCCTCCGAAAATAGGGGATATTTTTGGAGGCGGACCTCTTATAAGGCCGGCCTCGGTTAATATATTTTAGGAGGTGGTTATTTTTAACCGTCTCGGTTAATAAAAAATAACCGCCTTAGTTAATCCAAGCATTAACCGAGGCAGTTTAAAAGCCTGCACGCCTCCGAGGCCTATTTGCAAACGCTGCGCAAAAGATTTTGTGTAGTAGTGCGGTGCTGAACCCGCACTAAGAGGCACTCAAAACAAGCCCCTAGACTAAATTTAAGAGCCCGTACCAAAAACATAGTTTTAGCAGGTCCCTACTCAAGCCCTCAAATTTGGAAGGTCATCAAATCTCACCCTCAAAAACTCAATCCCGTGAGCCGTCAACCCCTCAATCCGGTAGTAGGCCATTTTCCTTCCACGCGTGCCTTCTCTTCCCTCCTCGTCATAGACTTGTGCCCCTGCCGCAGGCCCATCCATTGGAAGCGCCCCTACCACCAGCAGCGTGCCTACCGCCGCGAGATCCTTCTCTTCCCTACCATGAGCGTCTCCTTATCTTCCCTACCGCTCATGGCCTCTACAACAGGCCCATCCATCGGCGGCATCCCTGCCTTCTCTTCCTCGGCATGGACAGGCGACGGCTCCCTAGTGCGAATCCGGTGAGGCCCCTCCCTGGCATGGAATCGGCGAGGCCCATCCCGTGCATGGCTCCTCCGGTGCCTCATCACGGGCTCCCTCCCGCATTGCCGTCGAGGCTCCCCTGCTCGGTCTGCCGCTCGAACGAGGCAGACGAGCGAGGCGCTCCTTGTTCTTCTTTGCTTTGTGATAGCTTAGCTAATAGAGCATTGAGATGATAGGTAGGTTTTGATTGTCAGTGACTATTAAAAGGATTTGGCGGCTCCTGCTGGAGCAGAGGAAAAAAATAAGACCCTCAAATATGAGGAGAAGCCCTCAAATCAAACGTAGTACGTAGGGCCACTAGTTCATGGGCTCCCGCTGAAGATGCTTTGGTCAGACCACATGGCAACACAAATCTCCCCGCCCGCATACCTAGACAGAAGTCGACCATCGACCATCCCTTCCTCTCCTTTTTTTTATCTTATTGCTCCTCCAACTTTAAAATTAAACATATTATCCCTTAACCCTTAAATGGTTTTCAAGGTGGTTTCATAATATTTAATTTTAAAAAGTTGATAAACATCAGATCTAAAAATGTCTCTAAGATCTGAAAATTCCAAAAATATTTATAGAAATAGAATGGGACACTACAAACTCAAATAAAATATTTGAATGCCGTGAAAGTAAAAGCTTCTAAAAATGAAATGTTGGGCGGGGGTTAGGGGGAGTTGATAGTTATCTTTGGTACTACTAGATAAATGTCCGTGCATTGCAACATGAACAAAATAATGCTATGGTAATTTTAAGTTTAAATGTGTTGTAACATTGGTGGCACTAAACTTCTCTCCAGCTCTCTGATCACGAGCTCAATCATTCAATCACCCTATAGTTGTACTAACTGCCTCCTAACTCCTTGTCCACCATTTGTTCAGGAGGTTGGAGCTGTTCTTTCCTGATGAGGTCGTAGTGCACGTTGGCCTTAAGGTACTCTGCCCCACACGCCTCCTACATGGAGTAGGCGAGGTGTAGTGTGGCATCTGACCATGTGTGGCTAATGAATTGGATCCCCATTAGGAGCCCTCCGTTGTTGTACCCAACCGACATAGTGATCGCCCACATCCCAAGGAAGTTCCTCATGATTGAGTATCGCACCAGCACAGCTGCAAATTTTTCAGCCATTAGAAGCCCGATGAGAGACGCATGTCAACTCCTGAAGAATCATCTCCTTGGCCAATCATTAAACCGCAGGCCAGCATAGACCTCCTCATCGTGTGGCTGCGGCACCATATTCGCCCTCAAGGACCCTCGCATTACCCTTAGCATACCACTTCCACTTATCAAACAAACCCAAAACTTTCTCAGTAACTAGAGAAGCCCCAAAATCAAAAGATTCAACCTCTGGTTTGGATGCGCCTTCCAACACTAGTAGAAAAGAGTTCTACGCCGGCGGTCCTCTTTTTTTTACTGGCGGTTTCACTTTAGGGCCGGCTGTGTAAAGAAATGGGTGGACCACGACTTTGTAACCGCCTGTGGAAATCCATTTCCACAGGCAGTTGTCATAAGCCAACCGCCAGTGCAAATGTTACATTTACACTGGCAGTTGTCATATAGGCAATCACCAATGATGTCAGATCTCTCAAAATATAAGGGGAGAGGTTTTGATCTTGATTTTTTGGAAGGAGGTTGATAAGAAAGGTTAGTTTATGTCCCTGTACCATCATTTTTGTTCATCCTTGCTTAATTTGAGCTACTTTTTAGATCTAGGGTTTCATCATAAGTTAGAGAGAAGAAAATCTAGGTTCTTGTCTTTATTTCTTCTAATGAGGTTGCTTAAGACGGTTACATAATGTCTCTCCTCTTTCCCTTTTCATGTTTGCTTCTCAATTTAGCTAGTTTATGCAAGATATATATTCCATCAATGGTGTGTTCTTTTGTATTTATGTAGAGAGAGAAATGTAGGTTTTTTGTTATTTTTTAATTATGCTCATTAGGTTTTTTACTTTAATCTCTCTCTTTATTTCTCAATTTATTTTATCCACATGTATCTATTTTAATTATGCTACTTAGGGTTTGTAATTATGCAACTTAGGTTTTTTTAATTATGATACTTATTAGGTTTTTTACTTTAATCCCTAGCTACCCTACCTAAACCCTAGCTAAAACCTCACATAAATCGTAAACCCTAGCTAATAAACCATAGCTATACCCTACCTCATATCAAAAGGTGCTAATAAATATCTCTAGATATGTATATGGTTACTTGTTTTGCATTGATTATAATACCCGAGGTCCACAGTGTCATGATTTTACAGGTAATGATGGAGAGGTCCTTTTAGATGTATAAGTTATCAAGACTAGATCCATCATACATACCCGAGGTCCATAGGTTTATTGAAGCCACTAAGAACCATGCAAGGAGAACAAAGAAGACGAACATACATTGTCCATGCATGGACTGCAGAAATGTTGTTGTATTTGATGACACTCAACAAATCCTTTCTCATCTGGTCTGTCAAGGATTTATAAAGGATTACTTGATTTGGACAAAGCATGGAGAGGGTAGCTCTGCACCTTATACAACTAGAAACCCTGCGAACATCGACATCGATGGTCCAGATAGGCTTGTTGGCGGGTTTCAGTTCATACACGAGACACAACCTGACACCGATGGTCCAGACACCGAACATGTTGTGCCAAATGTTCCTGATCATGGTTTCACTGGAGGAAATGAAGGTGTCAGAACTAATGTCCTGCCAAATAATATGGCTGCGGAAGATGCAAAATTCCTAGAGGTAATGTTGCGTCGTCATGCGAAAGATCCATCAATGTTCTTCATGAATGGTATGGAGGCCCTGATGAAGGCAGCAGAAGAGCCTTTGTACGATGAGTCCAAGGGTTGCACTAAAGAGTTCACGACGCTGCAGTATGTGCTAAAGTTGTTGGTGTGCAAAGCTAGGTATGGTCTTTCTGATGCTGGCTTCGATGCGTTCTTGAATATAATCGTAGACATGCTTCCAAAGGAGAACAAAGTGCCTGCTAACACGTACTATGCAAAGAAGCTAATCAGTCCATTGATGATGGGTGTTGATAAGATCCACGCGTGTAGAAATCATTGTATTCTATATCGAGGTGTTAATTATAAGGACTTGGATAGCTGTCCAAATTGTGGTGCAAGTAGGTACAAGACGAATAAAGACTACAGAGTGGAAGAGTGTGCTGCCTCCATGTGTAAAGGAAAGAAGTGAAAGAGGACCCAACAAAAGACCTAGAAGAGTAGTTCAAAACCCACCAGCAAAGAAAAACAAGAAGTAGACTATTATGCGTAGAAAAAGATTCCTACTTTGGTGATGTGGTACCTGCCTGTGGTCGATCGATTGAGGTGTTTGTTCGCTAACCCAGAGGATGCCAAACTTATGAGCTGGCATGCTTCTGATGAGCACAAAGACGATGGGAAGCTTCGGCACCCAGCCAATGGCCAGCAGTGGAAAGATTTCAATGAAAACCATAAGGAGTTTGGAAAGGAACCAAGAAATGTTAGGTTCGCACTGAGTACTGACGGAATGAATCCATTTGCTGAGAGGAGCAGCAAGCACAACACATGGCCGGTGATCCTCACCATCTACAACCTTCCTCCATGGTTGATGCAGAAGCGAAAGTACCTTTTGCTAACCATCCTTATCTCTGGACCTACACAGCCTAGAGTTGACTTGGATGTTTTCTTAGAGTCCTTAATGGAGGACATGAAAATATTGTGGGAAACAGGTGTTCAAATATTGGACGAGTACTGCAAATAATCATTCACGCTGAGAGAAATTATCTTTGTTACGATCAACGATTACCTTGCTCTTTTCACTTTATCAGGGCAGTTCAAGGGAAAGGTTGGTTGTGTGGTATGCATAGATGGAACCGCTTACATGTCCCTTACTGCATCTAAGAAGATAGTGTACATGAGGCACAAACGCTTCTTATCAAAAGGACACAGGTACCGCCAGAAAAAGATGGATAAGTACTTCGACAATAACGTTGAACTATAGTCTACTGCTCCATTGGGTAACAGTAAAGGCAAAAGAGTTTTCAACATAGTCAGCAAACTCAAATTTGTTTTCAGGAAGAAGACAAAAGATGGGAAACCAAGAAAGGATGTCAAACCAACTCCAAGGGCTACATTCAAGAAAAAGTCTATTTTCTTCAAGTATTTGTCATACTGGCCAAAGTTAGACGTCCGCCACGCGATCGATGGTATGCATGTTCAGAAGAACGTGTTTGAAAGCCTAATTGGAACCTTGCTAGACATGAAGGGCAAGACAAAGGAATGACTAAATTCACGCATTAACATGGTATAGTTAGACATAAAAAAGAACTTCACCATGTTCTTCAAGAAAATAGGAAGTACCACCTCCCGGCAGCAAGCTACAACCTCAACAATGATGAGAAACATGCGATGTGTGTGTGGTTGAAGAATTTGAAAGTCCCATCTGGATTCTACTCTAGCATATGGAGTATTGTGTTAATGAAAGACCTTACACTGACCAACTACAACTCACATGATTGTCATATTATGCTGACTACTTTCCTCCCTATTGCCATCAGAGCTATAAATCCAGTGTGGATAAAGGCTGCAGTCACACGGTTGTGCTACTTCTTCAACAGGATCTCACAGAAGGTGATTGACCGTGATGAGTTAGCGTCTCTTAAGGAATTCGCAGTGGAGACAGTGTCACAGTTTGAGATGTGTTTTCCCCCAGCATTCTTTGATATTATGGTTCACCTTGTGGTGCACTTGGTTCCACAAATAGAGGCAATG
This sequence comes from Saccharum spontaneum, assembly GCA_022457205.1. Classification (NCBI taxonomy): domain Eukaryota; kingdom Viridiplantae; phylum Streptophyta; class Magnoliopsida; order Poales; family Poaceae; genus Saccharum; species Saccharum spontaneum. Next base: position 52,810,651 of record CM039597.1, read on the forward strand.
GGTCCCATGTGCTTGCATGAGATGTGGACGTATGAGCGTTTCATGTCAATACTAAATGGCTATGTATCAACTCGTGCTTATCCTGAGGCGTCCATGGTAGAGGGGTACTTAACCGAAGAGGCAATTGAGTCCGGAGGTCCATTCTGCAACAGGGTCCTAAAAGACCAGGTTGCAATAGGTTTGCCTCCGTCACGACACAAGGGTAGGCTGAATGGAAGAGGGAGGATGGGAAAGAAATCATTCATCCCGCAAGATTACAATACAATCCTTAAGGCACATCATAGCATCCTACATCAACTCTCGATAATGGAGCCTTTGATCGAGGAACACATTGATGAGCTTCGCGAACATAATCATAGGCGCACGGATGAATGGTTAATGAAGGAACACAAGAATCGGTTCACCTCATGGCTAAGAGAGCATGGCATTCCAGATGGGGAAAAAATTGAGGAACACACCATCAAGGTGTTGGCTTCTAGACCATCATGCTAGGTCACGACATGCCAAACCTATGACATTAGTGGCTTCACATATTGTACCAAGTCCAAGGACAAAAAGAGCATGTCACAGAACAGTGGAGTTCGATGTGATGCCTTACACTCTGAAACTGGTGAGGAAACTACATACTTTGGCTTCGTTGAGGACATATGGGAACTAGACTATGGTACATTTCGAATCCATGTGTTTCGATGTCAATGGGTTGAAGACAGACATGTCACAGTGGACAACTTTGGGGTCAGAGTTCTTGATGTAAGTAAGGTAGGCTACAAAAATGATCCGTGGATAATGGCTAACCGTGCTACACAGGTCTTCTATGCTGAACAGATCCTTTCTCCTAATGGGAAGAAAAGTACTGACAAGCCGAAACATGTAGTTTTTCTTAGAAAGCAACAAGCTATAGGAGTTGATGGTGTATCTTACCTGGATAAATTTAACGAGTTTAGCGACATGTCTCTCTTTGTAGATGACCATCCAATAAAGATAAGGAATGTTGAGCGAAGCATCCCACAGAATTCGTTTCCCTGGGTGCGCCACGATGGACAAGGAAGAACAATAGCTGCCTAGATTATATTTGTCATTTGTCATGTAATCCATTTATGTTACAATGTGTACCTTATGCTACGTACCCTTCTCTATTTCTACATGTGAGACCCTATGCTTATTTGACCTTCATGCAATCTATTTCTATAATCTAGCTTGTATCATCTTCATCTGTAGTCCCTAATCTACCCTTAGCTAAACTCTAGCTTAATTAACCCTAAACCGTAGCTAAAACCTAACACAAATAAAAAAAGAATACATATATTTTCCTCTATGAATTTCATAAGAAATCAGCATTTAATTAGGAAAAACACAAATCCATTTTTCTAAGTAACAAGAGCACCAAGGAATATATTTTTCACAGCATCTACATAGTACAGTAAAGCTAACAAAATTGGATTCACATTTTTCTAGTATCCCTAGAATTATTTATGTATTAAACAAGATATGAAGCATATATTCAATTTAAATCATTTTAAATAAAGCTACATATAAAAGTTTCTCAAACATGGCATTTCAGATTTTTAACATGAAGATCATCTCAAGAGAAACACCACAATTTTTTTCACTAATTTTGGACCAATATTTCTCAATATATGAATTTTTGAAGCTTTTAAACAATTTCTACGAATTCATTTAAAAAAACATAAACAAATTTGGAAATACATTACTACAGGCGGTGGTCAATACCAACTGCCTGTAGAAATCATTTCTACAGGTGGTGGTCAATACCAACCGCTTGTAGAAATGCGCACCCTATATAAGAAATCGCAAGAGCCCTAAAATTTTCTAAGTGTCTTGGCGGGCCAGTTTTTCGAATCGACGCTGTCAAGCTGCCGAAATCACCCCCCGTCGTCGCCTCCGCCGCGTCGCACCGCCTCGCCATCGTCGTCGCGTCGGTGAGTTCTCTGCGCCTCCTCTCTCTCTCTCTACGCATTGGTTTGGTGGCGGTGGATGCGGTCAGTGCCGGTGGTGGAGCCGGCGGCGCCCGGTGGCGGAGGGGAGGCAGGTGGCGGAGGTGGACGGTGGGGGTGGCTGGTGGAGGAGGTGGATGGTGGCGGTAGCAGGTGGCCGGTGACGGTGGCGGTGGCGGAGGTGACGGAGGTGGTGGGCGCGGGGGCAGCAGAGGTGTGGCGGAGGTGTGGCGGGCATGGGGGCGGCGGAGGTGTGGTGGGCGCGGGGGCCGAGCAGTTGGGCCGGCCCAATTCCTTGGCGGCCTTTTTTATTTTGCTTTGTTTGATAAATATATATGATGTAAGTATTATTTCTTTATAAATATATATGTTTGATGTAATTATTATTTCTTTATAAATATATATGTAAGATGTAATTATTATTTCTTTATAAATATATATGTTTGATGTAATTATTATTTCTTTATAAAAATATATGTATGATGTAATTATTATTTCTTTATAAATATATATGTATGATGTAATTATTATTTCTTTATAAATATATATGTTTGATGTAATTATTATTTCTTTATAAATATATATGTATGATGTAATTATTATTATATATATATATATGTATGATGTAGTTATTATTATAAACTCTACTAAGTAGGGTTTAGGGTCCTTATGATATCATTATATATTTATATGTCAGATTTTCGTGATGAGTTCTTCGCGCAAGGACCAAGCACAAGGGTCCGAACACACGGAACAAGCCCAGGGTCCGACCCCACGGAACAAGCCCAAGGGACCCACCAAACACGCCAAGCTCTAGGGTCATCCCACCCCACGGAGCAAGTAGAAGGGACCCACGAAACGGGCCAAGCATTAGGGGCTGCCATGCCTTCATACGAAAGTGTTAGCGATGACACGGAGCCTCCCGAAGTAAGGAAGGCTCGTCATGAATTGGCACGTGACCCTGATTCCAATCCACAAGATGATGAGGTAAATTACACATCCATGATTTTCATGTCTGTATCTATATGTACCAATCGATAATTTGTTGTGTGTACCTTTTTTCATGAATAGGAGGTGTTGTCTCAGTTCAAAGAGATTGTAGCTCAAGAAGAAGTGGCACACGAAGACGCACCGAACCCGACCGAGACGACCACTCAGAGTTCAAGGAAATGGAAGCGGAGTGACTGCAAACGAGGTGACAGAGGACTGAACATGTGGCCAGATGATACATATAGAATCTCAGAAGTGAGCCCAAAAGGAAAGCCCCTAGCTACTGAGGAAGCCCTACCTAAGTTTCGGAACGCCCTTGGTTTCTTAGTTAGGGACAATCTTGACATCATAGTTCGACAGTGAAAAGATGTGTCAGATGATGACAAGAAAATTTTTTTGGGATAAGCTGGTGACCAGGTTCATTTTTCCTCGGGGCTCAGAAAAAATCGTGAAGGAATATGCCATGAAGCAGTTGGCGATCATGTTCCGAAACTGGAGGTCCGAGATGAATACCAAGTGGGCAAAGAAAGGGTTGGACCCAAGAAAAAGGTACAAGATTACAGCCGGGTAGTGGGCGGTTTTTCTAGAGCAAAGGAGAGAGCCAGAGTTCTTAGCTCGGAGTGAAGTAAATACTGAGCTCACAAAGAAGAACAAGTACCACCACCACCTAGGCACAGGTGGTTACCAACGCTAGGTTCCCAAGTGGAGGTAAGAAGAGGCTGCTAAGAAAGCGGCAGGGTTGCCGACGCTATCTGAGCAACTTGGAGAAAGGACTGTAAATTGGATTCATGCTCGGAAACCGAGACCGGTGTGTCCTTTGATGACCCAATGCTCAAAGGAGCAACAAAGAGCATATTTGCGGTGGCAGCTAAGCAACACAAAGGATTATTTAAGCCACGAAGAGAGAGGGACATCATTACTGCTGGCCTAGGTAACCCCGAGCACCCTAGTCGTGTTTGAGGCATCTCATCGAAAGAAGGATGAAAAGAAGGATTCAGACCTGTGTGGGAGGGTGAGTACAAGAAACGTGATCGATACAAGGAAGAAATGGAAAGTTATTTTAAGGAGGAGGCGAAGAAAGACTTCCAAGAGATGATGTCCAAAATTCTATCTGATCCTCCTCTAGAGTTGATGCAGCGTTTGGCGAGTGCGATGTCTGCTCAACAGATACAACTAGTCCCAACAACACAACCGTTGGTGACACAGTGTACCACTACCATTCCAAGCAGTGTTGCGTCAACGGCAAACAAGGTTCACTATCCAGTTGACGACATTGATAGGCCGGTGGCTTGCTCCCTGGTCATAAGATATGGTATTAACAATCATCGTACAAGGGAAGTAGCCGTAGGCCTTGCGATCCAGGACGCAAGTACCATGAGAGCGACATTCCAGAAGACTACTGCAATGTAGAAGTGTTGATGGTCGTCCAAGGATATGAGGATGACATGCTAGACATCCCCGATCCCGAGGGCATTGAGAAACTCGAACAAGCTATCAAGAACTTCATCCTTTGGCCTCGACGAGACGTCCAGTTGAGTGAGCCACCACCATCCTCTCAAGCCCCACCACTCACTCAGGACTCATCAGCACCTGCCGATCCTCTTCCTAACCCACCATCGTCGCCGATCGTGTCTCCTATTGACCCCCATCATCTCCGCCACCATTCAATTCTCCACCTTCTCCACCACCCAAAGATCCTGAACAAACACGGGAGGCACCAGAGCGGCCAAAGAAGAAATTTCCAGTACCCAAATTGGTTTCCCCCTTCGAGCCAAAGAAAATGACTGCCGGCATAGCCAATTTTTTGTCAGGAATTGCACTAAGTCGCACTACACGTACCCTTGACTTGGCTGAGCATGATAAGTTAGCAAAAAAGCCTAAGGTAATTACCGTAAGTATCAGGAAGCCAACAATGGACGATTACAAAAATGTCCTTGATAAATACGTGCTTGGAAGGCCTGTACTCAAGTGGGATACACTCAAGAAGATCCCAGCTGGTGTTAAAAGGCTGCATGACTGGTACATGAGAGCATCCTCTATTGGAATCAACACCATAAATGTGTCTATACCACCAGCTGCATTTGTTAGTGGTAGACAAACGACTGTTATTACCTTCTAGGACATGTGGTTGATGATGAACCTCCAGAGACTCGATGTACAGCTCATAACGGTGTTTGCATTGTAAGTGTCACTCATACTAACACATGCATGTGTTATTATTAGTGAGTTATATCAATTTTCAATATCTTACATGTACGTACGCCTTGCATAATGCAATATGATCAGCAGGAGATGCGTTACGGTCCGAATCCTAATTCAAATGCCAGTCAAAGGGTTGGGTATTTGAACCCAATGAAAATATGTGAGGAGCAGCACACATTCAGAATCGGGGATGGTCACGAAGACTTACAGGGTTTACAAGGTGAAGAACGGGAGAAGAAAATAGCGGACCGTATGAAGGAGTTTGAAGCCAGATACACCTTGTACCTAGGACACGCAATGCTTCAGTTTCAGCACTGGGAATCCATAGTGCCCCCCTACAACTTTGGGTTAGTGTGAGTTTGCATATATCAAATTAATTATTTTAGTACACGCATGCATCACAAATTTAATTCGTGCAGGGACCATTGGATCTGCTTCATGATTTTTTCTAGGTCTAGAAAGGTGTTGGTATGTGACTCCGTAGATTACCCGACTATAAGATATGGAACATTCGTGAGGCACTTAGAGCTGTAAGTCATGATTTTGCATGCATACTTTAATCGATGAGATGTTGAGAATAACAAGGTGATTCTTTCAAGATTATAGGACATATAGGTATTACAGGATTAAAGGTGGAAGGTGCGAGTCACCAACACAAGGGCAGCCATTGAAAATATATCATAACTGACCGGTACATATGGAAATTTATGAATACATATCATACATGTACAATACATAGGACGATGTTGCAAGTAAATAACCACTTTCCCGTTATATAGTGCCACAAGCAACCACCCAGATCAGTCCACTGTGGATTCTACGTGTGTGAGTTCATGAGAGAGAACGAACGATACATCAAGAACCCTTCTAAGGTAATATAAGTAATAGTCATGTATGTATTTCTAACATTAAATTTGCAAATGTATTATCAAGTGTAAATATATGAGGTTTATAAACCTCCTTTCCAGAAATTTGATGTAAAAAAGGCTAAGCACATGACCGAACGTGCTTTATACAACATAGTTGAGGACTTGTGCTCAATCATCTTGAAAGAAGTCATTCCATGCGATGGGAAATATCACAATGCTACCAGCGTCTTAGCACGCCTAGAGTATAGATGCTCACAGATATTAGTAGGCTTCAACTTAGTCGAGACAATTATTAGACATCGGGTGAAAACTTTGATGTATATAATGTGTGATGTATAGATACTCTTGTAACTTTATGTTTGTGAGCACGAAACTTTGATGCATATAAATGTATGTACGAAATATTTAAATTGCATGTTGCAATATTTGAACACCATCCAATAAGGTTTAGTAGTTCCAATATCAATGTATATGTATATATTTAATAATATAAAAATATCCAACATCACAGGCGGTTGCTTTTGAACCACCTGTGGAAATCCATTTCCATAGGTGGCTCACTTAGTGAACCGCCTATGTAAATGGATTTCCATAGGCGGTTCAAAAGCAACCACCTATGATGTGGTCCCATTTCCACTGGCCTCCAGCTCAGGCAGTGCTAGAAAACGCAAGTGGAAATGGTTATAGACCCGCCTGTATAGTATGTCTCTGTACTAGTGCAATCCCAGAACCAGTTTTACGGTCTGCTTAGGGCCTGTTTGGTAGAGCTCCTCCCCAGCTCTGGCTCTGGCTCCTTCAGAGGAGCTTGCTAAACATTTTTTTGGAGGAGCCGTTTTTCAGTAAAAAGTAGAGGAGCCCGAGCCGTTTTGGAGCTACAAATTGTGGCTCCTCCAAAATGGATCTAGCTCCTCTGGAGGAGCCCCTCAAGAGGAGCTGTGTCAAACACCCCCTTAGTACGAGCCATCACTAAAAAAGCAAGATAACCGCTTAGCCCACGAAACACGAACCAAGCCATCGAACAGCTCACTAGTACTCAAGCTGAAGCAAGGCCAACAGATCCATTCACCAAAGAACCTTCAGCAACAACAACCCTTGCCAAGCGCCCAACCTCTGTTCAATGAAAACCTTTGCACAACATCCCATCGCAGTATGGCAACAATAGACAACATGTGAGCCTAGGAAAGAACGCATCCCACCAACTGCTTCTACTTATAGGCACAAAACCCCCACCAAGCACCCGCGGGGATCAGGGTGATCCTAAAAATCGAGGAGCGACTCACCGAAACATGCAAAAACGCGTCCTCTTTCACGCCATCACGCATAACTAACTCCTCAAAAGACAAGCCCATCAAAATACCTTGAGTCCATCGCTAGTAGCTGAAGGCAGATGGGGTGTCGCTTGGGCCAAGGGGGCTACGGGCTCGAGCTCCACTCACCCTCCATCGGTTTTGCGCTACTTCGGCCCATCAGGCTAGACCAAACCTCCGAGGGGTGACTATTGGGGAAACGCCTCCAACGCGCCACCCCAGTCCACCCCCGCCCACAAGCTAGACCCTCGTCCACCCTCAACAGAGTCACCCTACTTAGTAGTATCCACGATGAAGGTTTCCTAACTAACCCTTCAAACATAGGTAACCTAGATCCTATGCAGCTACAGATCTGACATCGCTTAGCGAAGGTCCCCTCACGAGGAGGCAGGACCCTTATGGAGCCGGACATGCGCTGTCTGATGGATGACAGAAGATAGTGGTACTAGGAATGGTGTTCACAGCGTCATCAACGAGGGTAGTTGGGTAGAGCATGGGAAATGACTATTGTGCCCCTGTACACCTGTAAAGAATCGACCACGCTGGTGAGGGCGAGATGTAAATTCACTCCACCCCGGGTATGATTTATAAATACCCGGGTGGGTGGCACTATAATGATGACGAATTAATAGCCATTTACTCTAGAATTTATCACAACGCCTAACTGCTCTGTTAGTCCAACCTTTGGTCTCCTTTTCCCAATGCGAACCCTTGCCTCCTCCGTGCTGATCCTGTCGGTGTTTTGAACCACCGACTAGTAAATTTGTATTTGCGCATTTGGCCTGGATGGTGTGCTCCGAAGACACAAGGGATTATACTGGTTCAAGCAGAATGTCCTTACGTCCAGTTTGTGGCTGCTCGTGTTATCGGCACTTAGTTTGCAGTAGGGGTTACAAACAAGCGAGAGAGGGAAAGGTGTGGAGTTGAGTTGCCTTTGTCTCGCTTCTGAAAGCTTGCCCCTGCGGGACGCCCTACTTTCCCCTTTATATGCCAAGGGGAAGGCACGGGTTACACGAGAGATAGAGAGAGAGAAAAGTAGAGAGGAAGAGAGCCCTGGGGCTACGTTGTCCTTCTTCTCCTATAGGTGGGTCCCGTTGGTCCTGCAGATGATGATGGAGGCGGCTCCATGCCGTGACCCTGCTCGTCACTGGCCCTACAGGCGGGCGTCGTTAGCCGGCCGTGGCGTTCCATCCCGCCCTGGTGCACGGCATGGTCAACTGGCTCCCTTGACAGGAGTCGTACGAGGACTAGGCAACATAGTGTCGGTCCGCTTGGTGCAGTTGGCGACTTGCGGGTCTAGGTATGGCCCGTCGTGGCCACGGGTCACGTCGAGGCGTGCCTGCTCCCTTCCTGAGATCAGGAGCATGGTCAACAGGCTCCCTTGACAGGTGTGGTACGAGGATTAGGTGGCACAGTGCTGGTCTGCCCAGCACTGTTGGTGACGTGCGTGCCTAGGTTTGGCCTGTCGTGGCCACAGGTCGCGTCGAGGGATGCCCGCTCCCTTCTTGATGTCAGGAGCATGGTCCTGGGCTCGCGTCATCACATCCGTAGTGGTTGGAGATAGCATGGCCCCCCGCCCCCATGGGGGCCTGTGCTCCCGTCCGAGCCTGGATACGCATCCTAGGATCGGGCGAGGTGGAGTCCCTCCTCGGGGGGTCGGGGGGAGGCGGAGCCCGTGCCCCAAGGGGTCGGGCAAGGCGGAGCCCGTCCCCTGGGGCTAGGCGATACGGAGCCATGCGCCCCTAGGGTCGGGCGAGACAGAGCCTGTGCCCTCAGGGTCAGCGAATCGGAACCTTCCCCGAAGGGGTTGGATGAGGTCATGGTTATACCCTTGATCGCTTGGGTGAGTTAATGTTGTCAACCATTAGCTCCCCTTCTCTGGGTACCCAAATATTCATACCCGACAGATCCCTAGTGAGGATTCAAGGCCAAAGGAAGCCCCAACATCATTATAGAAGCATCTCAATCAGGAGCCACCTCCGCCCAAAAATGCTCTCGTTGCTGACAATCATTATTGTAGTAGTGATAGCCATCGCAACACTATTGGACCGCCATTGTAGCACTGATGTCAACATTGTTTGAACGAGGATGCCCAAACCGCCTCATTTTCACCAGAGACCAAGTGAACCGCGGCCAATTTCCTAGATGTCATTGGTGAATAAAAAGCTACCCTCCATCTAGAGTTAGGGATTGGAGAAGGGAACGGGGAACGATTCGGGTATGGGGGTGAAAGCCCTAGTTTGGTTTTTCTTAATTAATGAAACCTATTGGGACTAACCCTGTGCTCTAAGTGTGAATTTGAGATAGGTTGGTCCAACCCAAGTGATGGAGCTAAGTGGCACTCATGGGTGGAGATGGCCACATAAAATAAAGATCATGGTGATGGTGTGGACATGTGATGATGATCAAGCTTCGGGATTTTGAAAAGAAGAAAGAAAAAACAAAATAGGATCAAGGCAAAGGTATAATGAATTGGGCCATTTTGTTTTGGTGATCAAGACACTATAGAGAGTGTGATCACATTTAGGATAGATGGTCATACTGTTGAGAGGGGAGCTCTTATCAGAAAACTCGATCATCTAGTGCCACTAGGTGTTGGAAAACTTGCATATGCATTTTAGGCCTAGTGCACAATCAGTGAGAAGTGATTAACCTTTGAAAAATGATTGTGAAAATGCTAACACACTTGCACTTGATGTTGAAACACTTGTGGTTGTTGGTATTTACTAACGCACACAGAAAATTCCGCAAGCGCACGGATACCGTTGAATATTCCAGAGTATCGTATTTATCCTCAGTGAAGCAATGGTTAAAGAGATTGATAATTAACCATAATGTATCTACTAACTTAATACACCAACTAGTCTAAAGTGGAGGTAAATGGTAAATGATATGAGTTATGAATAATGACACACTTAGGAGAGTTCCATGAATAAAGAGTAGATTAATTAAATTGAGAGGACAATGGGAGAGTTCAAGGTTCCTAAATATTTCTCTATAGCTTTGGTTCTATTCTAGTCTAGACTAGATGATAACTGAAACATGGATAAATATAGCAATCACACAATAACACTTTGGAGCAGCAGTACCTTTCTGACTCTCGAGGCGGTGAGGAAGCATAGTCGGGGGAAGGCTGCCTAAAGCTCTACGAACACCAATCCGAACGTGATGGATTACAAAGGCTTGGTCAGAGCTATCACCTCTAGATCTACCACAACTATCCAGGGGATTGGGTGCAACCTCAGGTAACCCATAGCCTAGACACCATGTCTACACTATTGATTACTACTCTAATCACATATAATAACTAGACCACTCAATATGAGTGAAGATCCCATGCCAAAGTATAATAAGTATACTAACCATACACATGAAAGGCATATAAGCAAATCGAGAAGATAATATATGAAAGCATAATTTTTGCAAAGGTAAAGTACAAAGATATACCAGACCTCCAAAGATTTCTCCAGAGCCATGACTCAACTCTCCCTAACTCTCAAGTTCCTAATCTACTACATTGGAGAGTCTAGTCCTAATCCTCCTAGTGTGGTCTTGATCTGAAGAGATGAATATGAATTAGAGTTTTAGGGATATCTCCAGGGAGGGGGCAGGGGCCTGCTTATATAGGCTGGGGCTTGCAATGTGAGCCTTGGATCAAACTGACTTAGGGAATGGCGTAGATGCAACTCTAGGAGGCAGTGGAGGAACATTCTGGAAGGTGCTGATGAGCAGGACCTATAGGGGGGCGGTTGGCCTGTAGGTGGGGCTGGCCGAGCCCACCTAGTGGCGCCTCGCCCTCTGCATTAGTGTGGTATCCTATGGAGTCCTCTAGATCCTTTCCACGTTAGTTTCATGACGGATTTGCATAATTAACACTGACGTGTAGGTCCTCCTAGACGGTTTTCTGGATATACCCTGCAGAAATCATAGATTCACCAAAACTTGTGGAATTTGTTAGTTTAAGTCCCTAGATCTATGTTGGTGATCTCAAATGTGCCCTTATGCATGTTATGTTGACGGTTTATATGGTTGTTAACTACTGTCAACAAGCTCCCCCAAGCTTAACCTTTGCTAGGCCCTTAGCAAAGCTAAACTCAGCAAAAATGGATTAGGAGTTGCTACAATGTTTTCATGCCTCAAAAGTACACATGCGTTCAATCAAAAATTATTCTCCGGATTAGAATAAACTGATTTGACTTTTAAACTTACCCATATTACCTTCAACCATGGGGCTTCTTAGCCTTCACTTGGGTCTTGAGCAATTGAAAGACAGAATGATCAAGTCAAGTACTATGTCTCAAGTTCTTTTTTCAACCATTATTCCGGAGTTTTTTTTATAAGTTTTCAAAATAAAACTCCGAGATTCCAATGTATGACACTCTCAAGTCTCTCAATATGTGGTATTTGTGGATCCTCACCAAAGCAATAAAGATGTTATGCCTTTTTCTATTCCTACTCCTAAGGCTCATGTGGAGTTCATAGGTAGGGAGAAAGCTAGAGCATAATTACAATGCATATATTATAAAGTCAAACAATGGATCTAACGAGAGTTAAGTCATACAATCAAATCAAGATGTGCATGTGTGTGGAATATATGGTGGATATATGTGGTAACTAATCCTAATTCTAATTTGCTCCTTGAAAACATATCTCTCTTTTTGAAACTTGGGAGCACTTGCTAGAGAGTAGGGGTTATCTTATCTCTCTTCTTTTTTTAGGCGGGCATCCAAGTACCCATTATTTAGATGTCTCAGACACTTGTCCATTTTTTTCAACTCTTTTTTTTATGAATAACTTTTGCATAGCCCCATGTTTTTTTGCAACAAAACCTTGAGATATAGCTTACAAGAACTTGGAGCATTTATTTGGTGGAAGGAAAACCTAACAAACATGTTTTTGTGTTCACCCCCAGTGTATGAGTAGAATATTTTTAGGTGGATCTAGATGGAAGGCATGTTTTTGCGTACTCCCAGTGTAGGAGCAGCAGGTATATGTGGTGTGTACATGATCTTGATTTTAAGAGCATGACAAACCTCTCATAAGGCATCAACAAAGCTTGACAAAACTCAATGCAAAAGCAAGCAGCATATACATGAAAGTTTTCCTAGCCTAAATAACATGTATGGCTCTAGTAGGAATTCAAACTTTGTTATACAGGAACTCATCATATAGCATTTTTGTATTTTTTAAAAGATAAATCTCTAGAACTTAAGTGTCACTTGGAACAAGATAAATAGCAACTCAGACATTCTCATATCGTATCCGTCAATTACCTAGACTTAGATCAAGCATTTGCTACCCACGAGTTTCAAGTTCAAAGCAAATCATTATATCAAAACAATCTTATCCAAAACTCAGGAGAATTCAAGGCTAAAAACTAGGTACTTGAGAGGAGTTACAATAGAGCAACTATTCATCACTTCCGTTGCAAGAGATTATCCTCAGACTCCATTACTTGCTCAACTCTTAAAAACAGAAAACTAGACACACACTTTTTATTCTATTTTTAAAATTTATGATCACACCTTAATAATATATATATATAGCTAATAAATTTTTTTATTTTGTTTTGTTTGTTATGCATCTTTTTATTTATTTAACTAAAAAGTAACTCAAAAATAATAAAGCTAAAGGAAAGAAATACATAGCTAGATACATGGGGGATGCTCCTCCCCCAAACTGGATGTTGTCGTGGTCGAATGTGGAAAGTTGAGTGATCCTTCTTAGAGCATGTTTTGCCAGTAGATGTCCTTCTCATCCATTGGTGGAGTGAGATGAGGTCAACGGGGTAAACCTGCTCTTGATCATATGTATCATCCTGCAAAAATATTTCAACAAGAACACCAAAAACTCGAGGCTTGGATTATGATAAAGGGTTAGCGGTCAGCCATTAAGAGTTTGGTTATTCTTATGAGGCTAAGGATAGATTTTTTTAACTAACAATTTTTTAGCAGGATGTCTATCTAATAATTTTGGATTTTCTTTTAGCAGGATGTCTGTCTAATAATTTTGGATTTTCTATATATGCAGAAAATGAAATATAACTAGATGTATGCATAGTATTTTTATTTTTATGCCACCACGATGAATATTCTTACAGGTTTTTACACATCGTGAAAATCATTCATAGGTGGCTTAAGGTTTATGATGCAATAAAATTTTTGTTTTTCTTTTCTAATACATTGCTAATGCAGAAAAGTAAATATGCTGAAGGAAAAAAATTCATGCAATGCTAGGGAGTAAATATGGATAACTACTGATTTTACCTCCCAGCGAGGGTTCGGTGTCTTGAGTCCTCCGAATGGGACTTCTCCTTGTGATGGTTCACTGATCGAGTACCTCAGTTCGCTCTTAAGGATGAAGAATTTGGGATGGTGCCTCCATTAATGGTGCTTCCAATGGTAGTGCCACCTTCTTCCTTCCTCAACGTTTTGAAGACAATCTTTGATGACAACCTTACGTGCATCGTTGATACTGGTTCAAAACTTTCACTTGTAGAATTTGGGGGAGTCTCCCCCTCCACACTTTTGCTTGAAGTGTGTTCTGCTCATAAAACAAGGTAGAGATCAAGTGCGTGGGCCTTGTTGGTGGGAAAACAACAACATAACTAGAAATTTATTCATTCTTCTCTAGCCTTAGATACTTTGAATCATGAGAAGATTGATGTTGTGTGCATTGTTCAAGTATAACATGGGTGATAAGATCAGAAGGATGAGCATGAATGTAGCATTTTGACTATGACAAAAGAGTGGAGTTGCTTAACCTATGGAAGGATCGTCCATCTTTATATAATATATCAAACTTTTCATGACTATGACTATCAGCATCCAAGGGTAAGATATGCAACATTTTAGCTCATTTGGTTAAGACCAACATTAAAAAAGTGGTGCTATGAACATACTTAAGGAACAAGTCATGTTGAGTTATTCAGGTTGGATTAAGCAAAGTTGTAACTCGAACATGTTTGTTTCTTCATTTATGTGCATACCAAGACCAAGAGGAAAATGATGACCACTTACCTTAAGATGTTACCTTCATTATTGGAGCATGATGACACCATGTGATGAAGGATAGATGACTTGTGGTCTTCCCTTCCTTCTTGAAGCTTTCCTTGCTTGAGCTGTTCATGAGCATCTTATCTCCCATGTCGCACTCCTTCTTTCTCATTCTTTTATCATGTCATCTTTTAGTTCTTTCTTTTGTGCATCTTGTCATTGTGTTTGAACCTTCTGCTCTACTCATTGTTTCTTCTCTACAAAGGATTAGTGGATAACACATACCCGAAGGAATATATAAATGATTCAAAACAAGGATAGTGTTGTCATAGAGCTAAAGGTCATATGTATCCTATGTTTTAAATATTTTGCCTTTATTATTCACCACTACTTCAATCTTTCAACAAGGTTAAGGTAAAGATGTGTGAAATTGTTTTGAAGAATACCTCAAACCTTGATTTGTTCCTACGAATGATCACCAAATATTCCCAACAAAATTTAAAATGTTTCCGACAAGTGTTAGTCCACATTCGAATTCTATACAAGTATGTTTTGATTTAATGATTATGTTCGAATAGTGTTCCAAAAAATACTTATAACAGAATAAGGAAGCTTAAAAGACTAAAGAGATTCATTCAAGTAGAAACAAGAATATGTATGGTGACCCAAAAGAGCATGATTATTTAAATTTTTACTTGTTGGAGATTTTGCAGGTTGAGCACATCATAAAGGTAAAGATGACCAAG
Organism: Saccharum spontaneum; assembly: GCA_022457205.1. NCBI lineage: Eukaryota > Viridiplantae > Streptophyta > Magnoliopsida > Poales > Poaceae > Saccharum > Saccharum spontaneum. The sequence continues at coordinate 52,825,715 of CM039597.1, forward strand.
ACAAATTAGCAACATGGCATGAAATATTTTAAAGAACTCCATCCCCTAGACTTGAATTTCGCATAATGCAAAATCTAGCTTGGATGATAGAATTCTCCTATGTTCTATGTTGCATAATGCTTGGGTGGATATACCTTATGTTTTCCTTTTTTTGTTGAAATAAGTAGTGACAAACATACCTGAAGGAAACTTGTCCGATGTACCTATCAGTGAGGGCTTCATGGCTTTAGGACCATTGAGCAGGACCTCTTCTTGCCTTCAGCTTTTCTTTGCACCCTCTAATCTTGGAGATGAGGTTATAGACAATTGTACGCTCTTCTTCCATCAACTTTTCTTGATTTTTGTTGATCCTTAGTTGATGAGTTGGGGTTCATTGGAGATGTAAACTCAAGTTCCTCCTTCATTGTCTTTATCTTCTAGCGACATGACGGAGAGTTCTTCTTCTTTGTTTGTTAGCGATACGCCAGCCGTCTTAATGGTCAAGGAAGAAATTTCTTTGGAATTTGCATGAAAGCTTCATCTCCAATGACTTAGGGGTGTCATGTGTGACCATGGCTGTCTTTGGTCCTTATGAGACACCATCAGTAGTCCAACATCGGTTAATGACATTGGATGGCATCTCGTTGTTTTGGTCCTTATTGCCGACAGGCGAGCCAGTCTTTTTGAAGATGATAGAAGCAGGCGTATTTTGGATAATACGACGTGGGTTGCACCTTGCTTCTCATCACCTTCCTAGCTTGAATCCTAGGAAGGTTCAATGCTAGGTTGCCTTTGACGTCACGTGAGGCCCGTTGATTTGTTCGTTCACTTCCTATTGTAGATTCTTTTGTGGCACTTGTTTCATTTCCTCTTCAAAACCGAAGTGATGGTTTGGTTTGGGTTTGCAGGTTCATTTCAAACCATGAACAGACATATCTTCTATTCATTCTTTCCTGCAAAACGTTAGTGGACACATACTGTAATACCCTAAAATTTGCTCTTTTCAAAATAGATGCAAAGTAATTTAATTTTGTATTCTAGTGCTCATGAAAACATAGGAAAATAATATTTTTCACTAAATTAAAATTTATCATAAGGTTTAGCAACTTGTTGATGCTTTCATGCTGATGTATTTGTGTTTTTGTATTGTTTGGTTTTGACCAAAGATCAAAATGAATTTAAGTTGTTCTTTCAAAATACGTTTAGGTCGATTTTCCTTTCCCAATATACATATATTATTTTTCTACAATCAAATTCCTTGTTTCTCATCTGTCAATCAACCTCTACTAACTTCTCAGGAATTTTTCTGGCTTTTTATGTAGCTTGTTTTCACTTATTTGTGAGTATAATCAAATTTTTAGATCCTCTAAAATATTTTATCATGACCTCCAAATACTTTATTTGGGTTCCTCATGTTCCATAATGTCTCTGGAAATTTTTCCTGAATTTTCGGAGCTTTCGGAGTATTTTTCGCGGCTTAAATAATAATTCTGGACTTTTCTGGAATTATTTTATCCATGAAAATAATTAATTCCGAAAATAATAAATCTCTCATTTGTTTTCCAACGCTCAAAGCCCATGTGCAATAATCCTAATAAATCTCAAAGGCCCATAAATTTATTTACTAATGGGCTTAAATGATTACTTAGGCCTATTAGCGGAGGTGGATGGTGTAACGTCAATTAGCACCATATCGCTAGTTGACATGGAGGTGGAGAGTTTTTCTCCCTATATATACGTACCTACCCCATGGGCAAAGCACACCAAAACTACCGTAGAGGAGCCCCTAGTTTGGGAAATCTCTCGTATAGTAAATTATATTTTCTCCTCTTTCTCTTGTCGCCGTCCGACGAAGCCACCAGGCGTTCTACTCCAAGAAGAAGAAGAGATATTTACTTGAATTCCGCCGTCTAGATCACATTGAAAACCAGATTTTGATTTATTTTCGAAACTAGGTATTTACAAAACTGCCACTATCTTGTTTAGGCCATATCTTCTACGTTTTAACTCCGATTTGACCCGTTCAAATTGCGTTAGGTTCGTATTTGCGAGCTCTACATGTTGGTAGTACTGTACAGTAGGTTTGGAAAATTTAATTTTCGAGTTTATATTAAAGTAATTATTTATCTATAGGAAATCTTAGAAAATTCATAACTTTCACGTTTTAAATCCGAATTTCGTGATCTTTACATCTGTGTGTTCATAGCAACGCGTAGAACATCTTTAAAACCTTTTCGCACGTTGTTTCATATGTTTGGTGTACTGTTCTAATTTATTTCTATTGTTTGCTTCGTGTATGATTGAATGGATGTTTGTGTTGTGCTTTTATGATCTTATCTAGTCGGTGAGCTATACGTGGTGATCAAGAAGCAGTTCATTGAGGTTTGGACTTGAAGAAGGATCTAAGTTAAGGCAAGTATAGCATGGGATCATCCTTGTTTCCTATTTACTTTTAATACACTTAATTCATGTGCATGTGTCTACCTTGTTACCACTAAGGATATCCTAGTTTTTGTATCTTGTACCTTGACACTTATGGGATATTGCATTGGGTAGTATTTATGCTAGTGCTCAAGATAAATAACCATGATCTGTAACTTGACTAATGGTATATGCAATAAACGTTTAAAAAATGCTTTATAGCAACATGGCTCAAGGGGGCTAGAGCATGGGGTTATTTTTGGTGCTCTAGTTTCTCTCCATAAGGACTTATCTGTAAGCAAACATCCGGGACTTACAGTATAACTGTGAGGGCTATATGGCTCTGGCTTTAGCTCAGTATGAGGACCTTTTCTAGCTTGTTAGAGGTTACCCTTGTGGCACAAATGGGGTAAAGCAGACTGTGGATCCCTGCGTGGTGTATCACACGGACTGACTTCTGAAACCTAGCGGCCCTAACTTGTTAGACGAACCTTTGAAAGGCTTCATAGTGAACCCTGCCTGCTCACCTTGGGAGTGTTTTGGGGATTGGCCGTCCCAGGCTATGGGCAACCACGACTCACAGTGAAAGTGTACAACCTCTGCAGAGTGTAAAACTGTTATAACAGCCGTGCTCACAGTCACGAGTGGCCTTGGACCCTTACAGAATAAATGATGACACTGATGATAATGATAATACTGATGATATTGATGCTCACTAATGAGTATTGTTTATTGCTATACGTTATTCACGTTTACATGATCATGAGGTTATTTGGGCTTATGGTAAACTTGTTGCTACTCAAATGCTAAAAAGATGACTCACTAAAAGCTATTGCAGTAAACCCGTGTCAAACCTTTTGAGCTTCATGAACCCCATGATATATTTGCTGAGTTCGACATGGACTCACTCTTGCTATTTCCCACACCTTAGGATAGTCTCTGGAGTTAATAGGCTTGTGATCAACCAGTTAGTTTGTTCCTGGAGTGAAGTCTACACCCGGTGTTTGGAGTTGTCTTTCCGCTGTGTTGCTCTCTAAGGTATATTTTATACTATTGAGTTATGTATATTAAGCATTTGCCTCTTGGTATTACACTTATCTGTGGCTATATGTGAGATTTGACTTCTTTATTTCACATATAGTGTATGTCTGGTTTTGTCCTTAAAACCGGGTGTGACAGAGTGGTATCAGAGCAATGCTGACTGTAGGACGCAAGCCTAATTAGAAATTGGTCGTCTTAAGGTTTAAAAATTGCTATAACTTCCTTGGTCTATAAACCTTGATATTTCTTCTCCACTATATCCCCACCCTTGATATTCATCTTCTCCATGATGCTTGTTTTATGCCTTTGATCTCATCTACACTCCTTGATTTGATATGCTTTTTAGAACCATTCCTCACCCCCTTCTTGCGAAATTGAAAGAGGAGCTTTAGGATCTTTACCTTTGGTATGAAGAGAACGATAGCATCGTAAGTTGAGTCAATGATTGTGTTGTGCACCTTTATTGCTTGTTGAATTATCATTATGCTTTTGCTTGATTTGGAGCTTTGTAATGATTGCAATGATCTTGTGGAGTATTCCTACAATTTCATTTAGATATAGGATTAAGACATAAGGAATAGTGGATAGATATAGTTGGGTTTTGGTTATCTTCTATTTTCTCCCTATTCTGTCTTTTCGGAGCAATCTGTCTTCTTTGGCTTATACCTCTATTTTCGGACTATAAAAAAATTATGGGAAAATTCTGGACAAAAGTAGACTTCTAGATCTTTCTCTGAACACAAGAACCACCTTCAAAGCTATTTTGGTTTGGGAGATACAAAAATCACAAGGCAATACAACTGCGCTGCCTGAACCCTGGAACAGTTTCTGTTGGGCACTGTGTTCGACTACCTTAACTACAGAATATGGGAAAGTGTTCTATACAAAAGTTGCAGAGGATTTCATAAGCTTTTCAACCATGTAAGGCCTGTCATCATATGAATTTTGGAACTCGAGATATAACTGTTGCAAGATGCCGCATCTGTGCTGCCAGACTTTCTGGACATATTTCATGTCTCACTCTGAAACCATATTTTAAAATCGGAATCTGGGGAGGTGATCAGTAACAAAGTTGTAGAGGATTTGATAAGATCTCCAACGGTATAAGATACAATTTAATTGGATTAAAATAACATGAGTTATGACAGTTTTTCTGCACTGCTGTTTATCTACTCGCGAGGAATTTCAGATCACTTGTTCCTGCTTATATACATGAGAATCCTTGGGATATCAGGATGTCTTTATGATAGTACAAACTCACTCAAAAGAAAAAGGCAAGCTACTTTTGGTTCTCCCTACTGTATCTTTTCTTAAGGGGGGTAGCCGAGTTAAAGAAGTTGCAAGTTGAAGGATTCCAACATTCTAGTGCTTCACTTAATCGGTAATGCTCACGATGGAGAAGTCACTATCGAGTATGGACATCTTTTCTCAGGGTTGATGACTGGTTGGATCGTTTACATGGAGCTCGGGTAATCGTCAAGATGGGTCTTGGTCTTCGCTCTGATCTATCATCAATTGGGAGTCCAATCTTACTCAAGATAAGTTGGCATCGATATTGGACATCTACAATTGATTCCACGAAGGTTCAGAGGATGTCGACATTATGACTAGTTTAGCAAGTGAGCTGTGAGGGAAGAAAGTCCTCTATTTGGATAGTTATCTCTAGTGGTGAAGAAGAGCTCAAGAAAGTTGGTGATGGGGAATTCACCTAGGGATGTAAGAGTGACTCAGAGTTTCTTTTAAAAATGATGACATTTAGTTAGAAGTTGAAGGAAGGTTTATCCAAGACTCTCAAGATATTTCTACTAGAGAAGATATTAAGTATCTTTGGACTCGTGAACCTCAGAAAATTATAAAGGCATTGAAGAAGTAAAACTTATGAGTTAGATCTGCCAGATCAAGACAAGAGTGTCCCATCTATCGTGATGCACCATGTCAAGGTGAGGGATGTGTCCTTATGCAAGAAGGAAAATGTGATGGCTTGAGCATTAGGGATGCATGAGAAACATGAGTTGAACTACTTGACACAAGGAAGTGGAGATATCAGTTTATGCTCTGAAGGTTTTGGAGATATTATCCTATTGGACACAAGTGTGGTATTTACACGGTTTATAAGAGTGACACCTACATGGATTGTAAGAATATAAAGGACATCATTACTAGGTTGGGGTTGAGCTAGTGACATTGTCGATGGAACGGAATTGATTATATATGACTTCGAAAAGTGCTATCACTGGGAGGAGCAAAAGTCGTTGCCAATGTCTTTAGCAAAGGAGAGTTATGCTAAGAAGATTCGAATGACGCCATGGACTAAGAATTATATTTAGGAGTTGAGCAACCCAACCTAAGCATATAGTTATTAATGTTATGAAGTTAGTGGTAATGCCTACATTGGAATAAGAGATTCACAAAGGTCTTTGGAAGACAAGAATAAAAAGGAGATAGTTATGACTATCATGGATGGAAAGGTACCAGGTTTTTAAATGGACAAACAAGGAACATTATGGTTTGAAAAGATAAGTGGCTTAACGGTTGGTGTTACCTTAGAATTTGTTGGCATACCTAATGTGTTTCAAATGCTATAGTTGGAGCAGTGATTGTGTTTACTTAAGGAGCAGACATCTTTGGACAATTCAAGGGTAAAGAAGAATCCTACCTATACAAAGTTCCTATGGAAGTGTTTGAAGTAGATACCCGGAGTAAAGTTATGAAGGTATGAAATAGGAGCTAATCAAGCAAGAGAAGATCTAAAGGCAAAGTATCCATCGCTCTTTGATCACCATCTTCCGAATCTCGAGGACGAGATTCATCTTAAGGGGGGTAGAATTGTAATACCCTAAAATTTGCTCTTTTCAAAATAGATGCAAAGTAATTTAATTTTGTATTCTAGTGCTCATGAAAACATAGGAAAATAATATTTTTCACTAAATTAAAATTTATCATAAGGTTTAGCAACTTGTTGATGCATTCATGCTGATGCATTTGTGTTTTTGTATTGTTTGGTTTTGACCAAAGATCAAAATGAATTTAAGTTGTTCTTTCAAAATACGTTTAGGTCAATTTTCCTTTTCCAATATACATATATTATTTTTCTACAATCAAATTCCTTGTTTCTCATCTGTCAATCAACCTCTACTAACTTCTCAGGAATTTTTCTGGCTTTTTATGTAGCTTGTTTTCACTTATCTGTGAGCATAATCTAATTTTTAGATGCTCTAAAATATTTTATCATGACCTCCAAATACTTTATTTGGGTTCCTCATGTTCCATAATGTCTCTGGAAATTTTTCCTGAATTTTCGGAGCTTTCGGAGTATTTTTCGCGGCTTAAATAATAATTCTGGACTTTTCTGGAATTATTTTATCCATGAAAATAATTAATTCCGAAAATAATAAATCTCTCATTTGTTTTCCAACGCTCAAAGCCCATGTGCAATAATCCTAATAAATCTCAAAGGCCCATACATTTATTTACTAATGGGCTTAAATGATTACTTAGGCCTATTAGCGGAGGTGGATGGTGTAACGTCAATTAGCACCATATCGCTAGTTGACATGGAGGTGGAGAGTTTTTCTCCCTATATATACGTACCTACCCCATGGGCAAAGCACACCAAAACTACCGTAGAGGAGCCCCTAGTTTGGGAAATCTCTCGTGTAGTAAATTATATTTTCTCCTCTTTCTCTTGTCGCCGTCCGACGAAGCCACCAGGCGTTCTACTCCAAGAAGAAGAAGAGATATTTACTTGAATTCCACCGTCTAGATCACATTGAAAACCAGATTTTGATTTATTTTCGAAACTAGGTATTTACAAAACTGCCACTATCTTGTTTAGGCCATATCTTCTACGTTTTAACTCCGATTTGACCCGTTCAAATTGCGTTAGGTTCGTATTTGCGAGCTCTACATGTTGGTAGTACTGTACAGTAGGTTTGGAAAATTTAATTTTCGAGTTTATATTAAAGTAATTATTTATCTATAGGAAATCTTAGAAAATTCATAACTTTCACGTTTTAAATCCGAATTTCGTGATCTTTACGTCTGTGTGTTCATAGCAACGCGTAGAACATCTTTAAAACCTTTTCGCACATTGTTTCATATGTTTGGTGTACTGTTCTAATTTATTTCTATTGTTTGCTTCGTGTATGATTGAATGGATGTTTGTGTTGTGCTTTTATGATCTTATCTAGTCGGTGAGCTATACGTGGTGATCAAGAAGCAGTTCATTGAGGTTTGGACTTGAAGAAGGATCTAAGTTAAGGCAAGTATAGCATGGGATCATCCTTGTTTCCTATTTACTTTTAATACACTTAATTCATGTGCATGTGTCTACCTTGTTACCACTAAGGATATCCTAGTTTTTGTATCTTGTACCTTGACACTTATGGGATATTGCATTGGGTAGTATTTATGCTAGTGCTCAAGATAAATAACCATGATCTGTAACTTGACTAATGGTATATGCAATAAACGTTTAAAAGATGCTTTATAGCAACATGGCTCAAGGGGGCTAGAGCATGGGGTTATTTTTGGTGCTCTAGTTTCTCTCCATAAGGACTTATCTGTAAGCGAACATCCGGGACTTACAGTACAACTGTGAGGGCTATATGGCTCTGGCTTTAGCTCAGTATGAGGACCTTTTCTAGCTTGTTAGAGGTTACCCTTGTGGCGCAAATGGGGTAAAGCAGACTGTGGATCCCTGCGTGGTGTATCACACGGACTGACTTCTGAAACCTAGCGGCCCTAACTTGTTAGATGAACCTTTGAAAGGCTTCATAGTGAACCCTGCCTGCTCACCTTGGGAGTGTTTTGGGGATTGGCCACCCCGGGCTATGGGCAATCACGACTCACAGTGAAAGTGTACAACCTCTGCAGAGTGTAAAACTGTTATAACAGCCGTGCTCACGGTCACGAGTGGCCTTGAACCCTTACAGAATAAATGATGACACTGATGATAATGATAATACTGATGATATTGATGCTCACTAATGATTATTGTTTATTGCTATACGTTATTCACGTTTACATGATCATGAGGTTATTTGGGCTTATGGTAAACTTGTTGCTACTCAAATGCTAAAAAGATGACTCACTAAAAGCTATTGCAGTAAACCCGTGTCAAACCTTTTGAGCTTCATGAACCCCATGATATATTTGCTGAGTTCGACATGGACTCACTCTTGCTATTTCCCACACCTTAGGATAGTCTCTGGAGTTAATAGGCTTGTGATCAACCAGTTAGTTTGTTCCTGGAGTGAAGTCTACACCCGGTGTTCGGAGTTGTTTTTCCGCTGTGTTGCTCTCTAAGGTATATTTTATACTATTGAGTTATGTATATTAAGCATTTGCCTCTTGGTATTACACTTATCTGTGGCTATATGTGAGATTTGACTTCTTTATTTCACATATAGTGTATGTCTGGTTTTGTCCTTAAAATCGGGTGTGACACATACCCGAGGGAATACAATGAATTTGAAACATGGATTGTTGTCCATAACTTTTGTAATTTTCCTCTATGCTAATAAAAAGATGTTTTTTGAATTATCTTAGCATAGATTTTGTTTATTAACAAATTTTATGTGTTGGCTGCATTCTAGCATGGTTCAATGCTAAGGTAACTTGCAACAAAAGATAACTGAATAAACCTTGATACTCACAGTTCTTCCTTCCATGAAGAATGAACTGGGCCCTCTTTTGCGCAAAGTTATTGGAGTTCATCGTATATCTTGATTCATCTCTGATGTGAATTCATCTCTTTGACTTACCCCGATTGATTTTTAGAGTTTTGTGTAGGGGTTAGTCCAATAAAATATTCAGTGTCTACACAAGCAATTTTTAGTTCAATAACCAAACTAGACTCCATGTGTAATTATGATTAAGGAAGGCATTTCAAGCTAAGCACCACGCTTAATTTAAAAGCCTATGGAAGTGTGTCAAATACTTCCAAAATAAAGCATACTATAGCAGACAAAGGTAACATGAAAGCACTACAGAGATTTATTCAAATAGTGATGAAAGAGCATGATCATGGTGAGTGATTTTTTAAGACAAAGGATGCAAGTGGCATGGGGCTAAACATGTTGTGGATTTGATATGGGAGAATTCAAACTAAACAGAGTGGATGCATGGATTATAGAAGTAAACATGCCATGGTATGCAAAAATTAAAAGTACTCATTAAGTTTAAAGTCCATGAGCAAGACTATCTCACTTTTCTTGATCGTACTTACATGATGAAATTTATGAGTAGTGCAGCATCTATTTCCGTCACTTGAGATGTGATTTGAATTCTTATGACGTCAATATTTTCTCCCATCTACACACACACACAGATATATATATATATATATATATATATATATATATATATATATATATATATATATATATATATATATATATATATATATATATGGGTTCCAATATTGATGAATCTTGAATGTTCAGGCACCCTGGGTTCTTCAATGTTTCTTCTTTTCTTGTGAAAGTTTGCTGGAAGGTTGAAACGGCTTCTGCTGCCCTGTCTTATTCGACAATTCAACAGAACAAGGGTAATCCTACTAAAGCTAGTGGTACACTAAATTAGTAGACATCAAGATCAATATCAAAATCTTTATGCCAATTGCTTCCCTGGTAATAGCGCCAAAAAGCTTGTTGGTATTTACTAACGCACACAGAAAATTCTGCAAGCACACGGATACCATTATAGGTTTTACCTGGGAGTATTTTAGAGTATCGTATTTATCCAAGGGAAGCATTGGTTAAAGAGATTGATAATTCACCATCATATATCAACTAACTTAATACACCAACTAGTCTAAAGTGGAGGTAAATGGTAAATGATATGAGTTATGAATAATGACACACACTTAGGAGAGTTCCATGAATAAAGAGTAGATTAATTAAACTGAGAGGACAACGCGAGAGTTCAAGGTTCCTAAATACTTCTCTGTTGCTTTGGTTATATTCTAGTCTAAACTAAATGATAACTGAAACATGGATAGATATAGTGATCACACAATAACACTTCGGAGTAGCAATACCTTTCTGACTCTCGAGGGGGGTGAGGAAGCGTAGTCGGTGGAAGGCTGCCTAAAGCTCTACGAACACCAATCCGAACGTGGTGGATTACAAATGTCTGGTCAGAGTTGTCACATTTGGGGCTTCCACAACTGTATTTGAGATTGGGCGCAATCTCAGGTAACTCGTAATCTAGACACCAATGTCTACACTATTGATTACTACTCTAATCACATATAATAACTAGAGCACTCAATACGAGCAGAGATCTCATGCTAAAGTATAATAATTATACTAACCCTACACATGAAAGACATATAAGCATATAGAGAAGATAATATATTAAAGCATAAGTCTTGCAAAAGTAAAGTACAAAGATATACCAGACCTCCGAAGATTTCTCTAGAACCATGACTCAACTCTCCTTAACTCTGACGTTCCTAATCTACTACATTGGAGAGTCTAGCCCTAATCCTCCTGGTGTGGTCTTGATCTGAAGAAATAAATATGAATTAGGGTTTCAGGGATATCTCCAGGCGGGGGGGGGGGGGGGGGGCGGGGGCCTACTTATATAGACTGGAGCTTGCAACGTGAGCTCTGGGATCAAACTGACTTAAGGAACGACGTAGATGCAACCCTAGGGGGCGGTGAATGAACATTCTGGAAGGTGACCCACAAATTATTATATTAATTCAAGAGGCACCCTTTGTTAAAAAAAGATTTCAAGCATGTTTTGGATGATACTGAAATCATTTAGATACCTTTTGAAAATAACCAACTTGATCAGCATCACAAGCTAATAGTAATATATAATGCATACCGAATTATTAATTCAAGTGGCTAGGGACGTGGGACGCGGATCAAGAAAGAAATGGCATGCACGTATTCTTCACGAACTGTCTTGGGATCGAATCATCTATGGTTAGATGTGAATCAAAATTCTGATTTCCAGCTGCAGCGAATGTCACAAGGGTCGAAACAACATGGAACTTGGACTTCCCATCAATCAGCGTCAGCAACCCAAAGAAAGTGCATTGAAATAATAAATAGTATGGATGGTCCTTTAACATTGTAATTTTTCCCCTCAAAACTCATGTTTACCTACTTGGTGTACATATATAGCATAGCATGCTATGAATGTAGATTCTGAACCTGGTAAGACTAATGCTGTACAATATGTGTCATACATGTTGCAGCAGTAAATATATAGCTAATACCTAAAGTGCTTGAAATACAAGTGGTTAACGCTACTTATTGTGGAGATATGTATATACATGGAATTGGTCATCGAGGCGATCACGTGAAATCACACCCTCTCTGTAAACAATGCCGAACCTCGATCTCTATTGACTGAGTTAGCGTCCGGATCTAGTTTTGCGTATTATTTTTCTCCATGCGCGCAGCAACACTTATATTCAATGAAACTGACTGAACCTATTGATTCATTAATCGAATACATGAAGCATGTGAATAGGCTAATCATCCTAAACCTCGTATGCCTGCACTCTCGCTAGTACACAGACTATCTTTACTGGCGGTACTTTTCTTATTATTAATGGAGTTTTTACCAACCACCAGTGTGAAAATTAGTAAACTTTACTGGCGTCGCCTAAGAACGCCACTACAAATATTTACACTGGTGGATTTCTTAAGAAAATTGCCATAAATGATGTTTCAAAAAATAGAAATCGTGCTAAAAATAGCAAAAAAAGTTGTAATTGGGAGAGGCCCACACTAGGCATCCACACCCAATTTCAATAAATTCATGGAAGTTGCAGTATCCGAGAACTGAACTCACGACCTCACAGCTCGCGCAATACACCCCTTATCACTACACCCCAAAGTCACTAGTTACTTAGCAATAGAAACAATCCCATAGTACTTACTCCATAAGATTTTGAAAGGGAGATTTGAGGCCCTAACCTAACCTAATTTTGATGAAAAAAGTTTCAACTACAAATCTTTAACTCTCGTCGAGATCTAGAACTTTAATTTTGACCATTTTTCCATCCGAGGTCATTTAACAAATTTTGAAAAATGTGTATTAAAATCATTATCTTAAAACATAATTTTGGAGTCCTAAATTATTTCAAATAAAAAATAATCAACTAAAAAGGTGTAGATAGTTTTGAATACTATAGCTTTTGTTCAGACCATGTATCCATCCGAGATCATTTGAAAACTTTAAATATTTAATTTGTAGTGGCAGTAGGTTAAGAAAACCGCCGGTATAAATATATTTTTACTGGCTATTTTGTTAAGTCTACCGTTTGTAGAAATCATGGCTGAGGCTCACAGTTTCATTTCTACAGGCACCTATACATTATAAACCACCAGTAAAAGTAGCAAGAGTGCCTCTAAGAGTGCAACTACTGTTGCGAAGCCGAAGAGTGGCACTACTGCAGAAAAGAGTGCTTCAAAGGAGAATGTGCCAGCGCCGAAGCCAGCTAAGTCCACAACTCCAGCTAACCCACCGACACAGCGCCGAAGCCAGCTAAGTCCACAACTCCTCCATCGAATTGAGTTAAACCCGATAAAATCTTATTTATATGGGCACAAAGACAATTAACAATTTACAATTATTTCTATAATTGGTGGAGGGTCATGTCTCCCGTTTCTTGCTGTTTCTTTGTGTTTGTTGTGTTGAGTTCCCAACCACCTTCTCTGTGGTTTGTAAACGGCGCTGGGGTCTCCCCTCAGCTGCGTTGTACTCACCGTTTTTTCGGCTTTCTTCTTCTTAATGCAATGACACATGAAGTCATGTTCGAGAAAAAAAACAATTATTTCTATAGGTAAATAAGGACAAAAATTTAATATGTTATGACACAAAGACAAATAATAAATTTCTACTATAAGGGAACAATCCAAATTACTCTAGATATAACCAAATATGCATCCCCGCTGAGATAGTCTAACCATTGTGCACCAACAAATTGCACCCATGATTTTATCATTATTAAAATCTATGGCTCACAATCCTCTCTCACAGGCTTTAACTCAATCCGATGGCTAATATCATGTGGATGATGCAGGCTTCAACGCACACCACACCACCCCGCACGTCCTCCCCCGGTTTTTGCGTTGCTTTGGCCCATCAGGCTGGACCAAACCTCCAAGGGGCAACTATCAGGGGAAACGCCTCCGCTGTGCCACCCCAGTCGACCCTCGCCCACAAGCTAGACCCTCATCCACCCATAGCAGAGTTGCCCTACTGAGCAATATCCATGGCGAAGGTTTCCTAACTAACCCTTCCAACAGAGGTAACCCTGATCCTATGCAATTGCAGATCTGACATTGCCCGACGAAGATCCTCTCATGGGGAGACACAACCCTTGTGGAGCCGGATCTGTTCATGGCGTCGTCAACAAGGGTAGTTCGGTAGAGCATGTGTACCACCCGTGTTTTTGCATCATAATAAAAACCACTAAAAATTTGAACTTTTAGAACTTTACGACGAATTAAAAACCTTGACTATTTATTTTCTGTAAAAACCCTCCAAAACCCTTGCATCGAAATTCAGCATATGCATTTAGGATAGAATGTGTGGAGTGATGAAATGATTGTTCGAATGCTTGTTGCTTGAAATGTTTGATTTCATGTTTGCTCTAGAATTTATTTTGGCACTAAATAATTCTCCTTGGCAATCTCCCCTTGATATTCTCCACTCAAATAATTATCTTGACCTTCTCCTTGATTTACCAAGGCCATCACATTTCAAATCTCCTTGATTTTCAAATTCAAATCAATTCAATGCCCTAGTTTGAATTTCTAGGAAAAAGAAAAGGATTTCATAAATGGGAACTGCCTCTCGGGCTCAATCCTTCCGCTCTCTCCTTTCTGGCCCGGCCGCAGCCTGCCTCTCCCTCTCCTCCCTTTCCGCCTTGGGCCGCAGCCAACCCAGCCAAGCGCCCGCACCATCTTCCCGTCTCCTCTCTTGGCCCTGGCCAGCCGCTCACGCCAGCCCATACTACTTCCCCTCTCCTCTCTCACTTACACCGTAGGCTGCCCTGTCATCATCGTCGTCTACCTCTGGGTGAACGACGAGAATCCTGCGTCGCATCCGTCTCCTACCTCCGCCGCCTCAGGTTTGCCGTTACCGCCTTACTCTGGCGAAGAGGATAAGGATCCAGGACACCAGCGGTCCCCACCGAAGTCTCTCGACTCCACGCGGCCCCTCTCTCGCCATGTGGCCATGCCCGAACGCTCGACCGTTCCCACCGCCATGGAGTTACCTTGGCTGGGCAGCAGATAAGACTGCACTGTGCGCCACCGCCATTGATTCAAATGCGTGCGCGGGATGAAGGAATCCAAGGCATCTGTGAAAATATCTCACCACCACGTCACAGGCGTGAACTGCCATTGGCGGCCTATAAATAGGCCTCCCCAGAGCCCCTCCGCTCCAACCATCGGCGCCCCCTACTTCGCCTCGGTCTAGAACATGCCATCTCCCCTCTATCTCCCCTCTTCCCCTACTCTTCTGAGCACGAGCTCAAGTTCTCCCAATTCGGCCACCATGGCTGACATGGGAGCCAAGCTCCACGTTCTCCACCCCAGTGCGTCTTAGACCAATTAGGCTAACAGGCTAGCTCCTAGGTAGATCCCCTACCATCTCCACCATCTCTAGGACGCTCTCCCTCTCCATATCATTCCACCACCGAGAGCGACCTACCGCCGAGCCGCCATGGCTATGGCTCGCCACCGATACGGCACAACCGGAGCAAGACCGGACCCCTACACACTCGCGCTCATATCATAGTCACGCTGCACACATCATAGAGCTCTCAAACAACTCGGCTGGGAGTGGACACGTCTCCGCGTCGCCGCAGCTACTCCGATGACCCGCCACCAACGCTGTGGAAGCCTGCTATCGCCAAGGTCTCTTCCAGCCGCTAAGGGATCACACCCCGAGCCTCGGCCACCGCGTGACATCAATCTCCGAGCACCGACATCGCTGGCATGGGCAACTCCAACGAGCTCCTCGTCGTTGCTCTGCGCCGTCACCATGCCGACACCACCGTGGACACCGTGTCATCTCCGTTTCCCCTCGCTCACGGTCAGGTGGGCTAGACTCGAAATGTCGTCGCCGTCTATCTTAGTGAGGAGGCCAAGGACGACCCACACGTCAGTGATGCATGACACTAATGTTCTGGACCCCATGTGTCAGCCACAGCCTCCCCCTCTCTCTTTCCTTGTCTGGGTGAAGCCGGTCCATGTGAACCAGTGCGGGAGAAGAACGAGACCACGGCATAGTACAGACCCAGTGCACCGCACAAAACCTGCAGCTGACCCCGCCCGCGTTGGTCCACGCGTCAGCTGCCCAATCAAGGAGGAAAACGCTATGGCCACCCGGAGAGTGTACACAGAGGAGTGAAAAACCATTTTCTGTGCATGGAAAAATTCCTAGTAAATTCATAAATAAACTAGGTACACCCCAGATCCTACCTAAGAATTTTCATACCATTTCCATTATTCTAATTTCCAGAAATATTTTCCAAAGTATATCTCCACATACCTTTTCCCTATTTAAACTTTGATAAATCATATCTTCCCCATCCTAACTCCAAATTCCTTGATTCCACCACCAAAAATCCTCTAAATTCAAGCTCTACTAATTCATACCCTTGATCCATTATTTGGTGCCCATTTAAATTCTAGTTGATTGCTTTCCCTTTCTTGTATTTAAATTAAATACTAAATAGCCAATCTCCGTAGTAGTAGTTAACCCCATATATTCGCGTATGTGCATGTACTATGACACATACTGAATACATCCACACCCAATCACCTAACATAATAGGATACCTACATACAAGGATATGCTCGATACCCGGGTATACGCCTATGTATATCTAACTTTATCTCCCACCTTTTCCATTCTAATTAATCTTGGGCACATACATATGCATGTGCGTATGTGCCACTAACCCCATGGACCTATAGAGGTCAGACATGTCATCTATGATGACTTGGTCAGACTTTCTCTTTCAGGTTCACATAATAGTGAACCCCTAATAATGTGGTCTGGTTTTCCATCAGACCCACCACCAGCCTTAACCTAACCCATAGAGCCCAACCCCGTGGATAGAATACCTCTATCGAAACCTTACTTCAGGTTGACATGATAATGGTAACCTGGCTAACAACTCGTCCCCCGACTAGTACCAACCCATCTCGGATCGTTTTATTGCCTATGCTTTTTTTACATGCCTTGCTTGTTATTTTCCTTGTTTGTGCTTTCTTGCTTGTCGACGCTAGACCGCGTAGGATAGAAGACATGGAGAAGCCGATGGAGTCCAGAAGACAGGAGCATGAGGCACAAGAATCGAAGAAGGATATAATCGTCAGCGAATGGAGGCAAGTCCAAACACCCACCTATTCCCTTCCCCTACATTACATGCCACTCCTTAACCACCTTCCCTTCCACCATACATCTTGCTAGCCTCCAGCATAAACCCTCTACCCTCCATCTCCATTAATTAATAAACTCAACTTATATTACTTAAACTCTTATTTGTGAATTAATGGAATTATAATGGGTCCTGAGCTCGGTTATGATAATGAGAAAATTGATGAAAATTATCTTGATATGATATAAACTTGACCATGATATTGTGAATAATAATGATAAGGTAATGGTTACCTTGATATGTTATGAGCTCCATGAACCTGATGATAATAACTATGGAATTTGAACCGGTAAAACTGGACTAAACCCCGACACGGGCGAGTGGGGGTAATTTATGTGGGATGGATTACCTTGGTAGGAACGCCTGGTGAGGGTTCCTGTGGGAGATACTCACCTCAGTTACATAAGGACCAGTTCCTAGTCCCTCTCGCCTAGTGAGATATTTCGTACAGCCACATGTCTGATATGGGCGGACTTGATCTCGCACCCCGTTAGATTGAAGTATAATTTCTACTAGGAAGCCGGTGTTGACAGCGGAATATCAGGAGCAGACATGGATGCTATGTGATCTTCCGTGGTCCGATTGGCGTGGTTGCTATGTGATCTTCCACGTTAAGCCCTTGAGTTTAAAGGCCTCGTTCGAGCCCATGATTATTGTTTTGGTCATGTTCGAGCCATGTTATTGTTTATTATGATGATTTGGTATCATCGGCACTATTATGTTGGGATGATTAGGTATTGTCCGAGATTGTATGATGGGATAACGTGGTGTCATCTAGGATTATGAGATGGGACGATTTGGTATCCTCCCGAAGTTAGTGTGTTTTCTAACCCCTGAGAAGTTGCGGCAGAGTTATATGGAAATCTAGGGTAGCACCCAAGCGGGTACGGGATCTCGTTAGGCCTGTTCCTACCACCGTGCATGGTTTGGAGCTGTGTCTTGCATGTGGGGAAATTTGTACACCTCTGCAGAGTTTATTGAATCTATTCAAATAGCCACTTCCTTGGAATGGGCAGATGCTGGGATGAGAGCAACTATGATTAGACTTCTACAACTATCTGGTAAGATGTATTTTACCAATTTGGTAAACTATAATTGACCCTGGAAACTAGTGAGAATGATAATACTCTGCCAGGGTCCAACCTATAATTATAATCACTCCACTCAACCACTTTTACTGCTATAACCACCTCCACATATAGCCTTTCCCTTCCACCTCTCCTCCACCCAAAGTTTAAGGCTTGCTGAGTACTCTATGTACTCAACCTCCTCCATTCTATGTTTTTAGGAGTAAAGCCGCAGGAGCACATACCGGATGGAACTATTAGATCTACGTGAGGATAGGACAATAGGAGAACGTACGAGAATGAAGCTATCGAGGACCGCGCAAGGATAGGACAATCGGAGAATACTCGAAGACGGAGCCGTGCAACTACGCGAAAGAGCTATGCTAGGACTATGACGATTGGGATATAGGAATACGGTTAAGGAATAAGGTCTAGGGTTATGTCCGCACACCAAGTTGCCAGTAGGAATGGAGCCACAATGATATAGGACCGCTGTCTTAGAACTCTGATATGTGATATAAGGCTAATGGCCCAAACTATGTAAACCCGAACCATGTAATATGTTTTTCCCATTAGCAATCTTGTTCGAGTTGTGCGTATCAGCTACTGATCCAGGGACTGATACACGATGCATAGAGGACCCTAAATTAGGGGGCCGACAGCATGGGAAATGACTATTGTGCCCCCATGCACCTGTAAAGAATCAACCCCACTGGTGAGGGCGCGATGTAAATTCACTCCACCCCCGGGTATGGTCTATAAATACTCGGTGGGTGGCACTGTAACAATGATGAATTAATGGTCATTTATTCCAGATTTAACACAACGCCTCATTGCTCTGTTTTTGCTTTCCTTTTTCCCAATGGGGAACCATTGGGCTCCTCCGTGCTAATCCCCAGCGAGGATACAAGGCCAGGGGAAGCCCCCCACAACACTATAGAAGCGTCTCAATCAGGAGCCGCCTCTGCCCAAAAATGCTCTCATTGCTGACAATCATTATTGTAGTAGTGCACCGACATTGTAGCACTAATGTCAACATTCCTGGATCGAGGATGCCCAATCCACCTCATTTTCGCTAGAGACCAAGTGAACCACCGCCAATTTCCTGGATGTCGTTGGTGAAGAAAAAGCTGCCCTCGATCTAGAGTTAGGGATTGGAGAAGGGAATGGGGAACGGTTCAGGTAGGGGGGGTGTGAGCTCGTGATGCTATGTGTTTGGATGGGGGCAAAAGGGTCCATAAGCAAATATAGTATGTGTCCATACATCTGATAAGGCCTCGGGCGTAGATAGTGGCATATCTCAAAATTTGGCACAATTATAATAGGACAAATCTGATTAACTCTTGTTTATATAGTTTCATCCAAGACCCTATATATACAAGCAAGTAGGAGTCCTACTTCAAGTAAAATTCTACTCAAAGCAACATCTTAGAACACTCATGCTCTCATGAGCACCATGTATTGCAGTGACCTCTATCTCAAGCTCTACAATATGTATACTTGAATGCTGTAACACTCCTTGCAGCGTGTTGCTGCTAATCAATCAAGTATCTGTCAAGCGTATCACAGGAGATACTGAAATATTGATATTCCCTTTAGAGAATACATGTATGATCACCACAAGCTAATACGGTAATATTTAACAAATTATTATATTAATTCAAGAGGCACCCTTTGTTAAAAAAACAGATGTCAAGCATGTTTTGGAAGATACTGAAATCATTTAGATACCTTTTGAAAATAACCAACTTGATCAGCATCACAAGCTAATAGTAATATATAATGCATACCGAATTATTAATTCAAGTGGTTAGGGACGTGGACGCAGGTCAAGAAAAAAGAAATGGCAAGTATTCTTCACGAACTGTCTTGGGATCGAATCAGCTATGGTTAGATGTGAATCAAAATTCTGATTTCCAGTTGCAGCGAATGTCACAAGGGTCGTAACAACATGGAACTTGGACGTCCAATTTCAAAGTCGCGGTAGTTCCCAAAGAAAGTGCATTGTAGTATGGATGGTCCATTAACATTGTAATTTTTTCCCTCGAAACTCATGTTTACCGACTTGGTGTACATATATAGCATAGCATGCTATGAATGAAGATCGTCAACAGGGGAAGAGTAATGCAGTACAATAGGTGTCATACATGTGGCAGCAGTACATATATATATAGCTAATACCTAAAGTGCTTTGAATACAAGTGGTTAACGGCTTAACGCTACTTATTGTGGAGATATTTATATACTTGGAACTGGTCATCGACGCGATCACGTGAAATCACACCCTCTCTGTAAACAATGCCGAACCTCGATCTCTACTGACTGAGTTAGCGTCTAGATCTAGTTTTGCGTATTATTTTTCTCCATTCGCGCAGCAACACTTGTATTCAATGAAACTGACTAAACCTATTCGAATACAAAAAAAATGTAAAAAGGCTAATCATCCTAAACCTCATATGCCTGCACTCTCACTAGTACACAGACTATCTTTACCGGCGGCACTTTTCTTATGTTTACTAGAGTTTTTACCAACCACCAGTGTGAAAATCAGTAAACTTTACTGGCGTCGCCTAAGAACTGCCACTTCAAATATTTACACCAGCAGACTTTTTAATAAAATTGCCATAAATGATGTTTCAAAATAGGAAATCACGCTAAAAAATAGCAAAAAAAATTTGTAATTGGGAGAGGACCACACTAGGCATCCACACCCAATTTCAATAAATTTTAGGAAATTCACTGAAGTTGCTGTATCTGAGAACCGAACTATATATATGTACTGCTGCCACATGTATGACACCTATTGTACTGCATTACTCTTCCCCTGTTGACGATCTTCATTCATAGCATGCTATGCTATATATGTACACCAAGTCGGTAAACATGAGTTTCGAGGGAAAAAATTACAATGTTAATGGACCATCCATACTACAATGCACTTTCTTTGGGAACTACCGCGACTTTGAAATTGGACGTCCAAGTTCATAGCTTGCGTGATACACCCCTTGCCACTGCACCCCAAAGTCACTTGTTGCTTAGCAAGAGAAAAATATCCTGCAGTATTTACTCGATAAGATTTTGAAAGGGAGTTCTGAGGCCCTAACCTAATTCTGATGAAAAAAGTTTCAACTACAACTTTTTAACTCTCGTCGAGATCTAGAACTTTAATTTTGACCATTTTTCCATCCGAGGTCATTTAATTAATTTTGAGAAATATGAATATTAAAATTATTAATCTTAAAACATTATTATGGAGCCCTAAATTATATCAAATCAAAAAATAATCAACTAAAAAGTTGTAGATATTTTTGAATACTATAGCTTTTGTTCAGACCATGTATCCATCCGAGATCATTTGAAAACTTCAAATAAATTAATTTGTAGTGGCAGTAGGTTAAGAAAACCGCCAGTATAAATACATTTTTACTTGCTATTTTCTTAAGGCTACCGCTTGTAGAAATCATGGCTTAGGCTCACAATTTCATTTCTGCAGGCGCCTATACATTATCAACCACCAGTAATAAAGTAGCAAGCGTCAACAAGAATCATTTTTGTACTAGTGTCTAACCCACCTTAATTCACATGGGTTAGGAGAAATTGGGATGAAAAATTAGTTTATTTTTCACCCTAATCCATCCCATTTCATGTGGATTGAGATGAACTTGAGTATAGGCATGATTTTGCATAGATCAAACATTGTTTCGATGTTGAGCCTTTGCATGATTTATTTGCATACTTGTTTGCCCAATGGGCTGCATGAAAATATTAGAATTATAAAATGTTGTGTTGGAACCCTTGTTCCTGGATAAATTTTTATATGCTCTTTTTGTTTTTTGTTTTATTATATTTATTTAAAATTTCACTCAATTTTTGGCAAAGTTTGGTGACCTGTTCCATAACCTGTGTGAAGGAAACAAGCAGGAATTATTCAATTTAATTCATACATCACATTGCTTTGTTTAAACCAACAATAAAGTGCCCCTTCAATTGACGACTTACATTAATTTTTATGTCATGGATCATCCATGGTTGGCACGATGACTCCTTGTTTTACTGAGTGAAGCTTTGATCGACTCAGGCAGTTCCAACTTAGAAACTAAAAGAGAGTTTCTATATTTATCAAGTCATGTTACACTGCACATAGAATCCATATTCTCAATGAATGGTTTTTTCAAAACAAATTTGGTCCAATCACTTGTCTTCTTTCTCCTACCATCTACGAATCACACCTCTTCGTATATCTTGGTTCCCGTATAGATATAGTTTCTTCTCTAGGAAACCATTTTCTTATCCCTCAGCTCTCTTCCTTAATTGCAGTGAAACATCACAGTTTTGCTTTGTTGGTACCTTAATAATTAATAAACATAGAAATCATCATAGTTTTTTGTTTTGTACTGCCCTTATGAAATCAGACAACGATATGCGTGTAGAGAATAATGCTGAGTAGGTGGTTCGCACGAAGGTGCGCCCGCCATTCTAAAATATAAGGATGAAGAGTTCAAAATATGTACCAAATTATAATGGATTCTAGGTGAATAAATATTCTGAAAGGCAACATTCACATGCGTACCTGGCGTTTAATGTCTACTATCACCAAACCAAATATGGTAATCAGGGATGGTTGTATGCGTCATTTGTCTTATTACCCTATAATATGTCCTAAAATTGCATTGATTCCTTATATTTCAGGACAGGACGAGTAGCATGGCTGTGCCCTCCGATTGTATGATAATGAAGGGTATTATTCCTTTACTACACTTTGAGGAAAACCAATTTCCTAAAATAAAACACTGAACCACACCTGATCCAGTTGTCATCATCACATGCAAATTATAAGATTACAGATATTTAATCCATGTATGGAGCTGTTGCGTGCTGATGGGTCACAAGTTTGACTTTACATGTCCACAGGTAAAGCATCACAGGTTTATATATATGCGAGGGAAGCTACGGGGCCCAGATGCAGCTTGAATCAGAGCATCAACATACATACTACACACAAAACAATGAGTGCTGTGGTGAGGAAGTCATCACCAGTAGTTGTCACTTGTCAGGCCATCAAGGCCGGTTACAAAGAGCGACACCATTAAACTTTCGGCCTTTGACAAGGTTGTCGGAAAAATACCAGTCACAGTGTTGCTTGTGTTTGAAAATCCAATCCAAGAGCCAGCCAACACCATAATGAGGGCGTTGTCTGAAACACTTGTCCACTACTATCCTTTCGCTGGTCGCATTGTTGCAGGAATCGATGATGGTGGTGAGGAGGATCACATCCTGTGCAACGGCGAGGGCGTGGCATTCATCTCAGCATCTTGCAGCAACTGTGCCTTGAAGGAAGCCATATTCTTAGACCACTCACCATGCGAAACGGCGCTGCTACAGGAGCTGGCCATCTACTACCCTGCAAAGGGCTGTGGCCCCGCTGATCCTTTGTTGCTGATGCAGGTGACAGAGTTCTCCTGCGGTGGATTTGTTCTCGGGGTTACCTGGAACCACGTTATCGCCGACGGCGCTGGGATGGCTCAGTTCTTGCAGGCCGTTGGCGAGCTTGCCCGTGGGTTGTCTTCACCATCTATCATTCCAGTTAGGTTGGATGATTCACTCCCACGTCTCCCTCCATCCATGGACGATGCGTTACGGCAGGTTATGCTGACGCTTGTTCCATGGCACCTTGCCTACCTTGACATCACTGTCCCCTCGAGATCAATTAACCTCATCAGATCTGAATTTGGCAGTCGCTTCGATTGCCAGCCATGTACCATGTTTGAGGCTGTCTGTGCAGTATTATGGAAGTGCCGAACCCGTGCAATTATGTCAAATTCAGAGATCCCAGCCGTGCTGATGTTCAGCGCCAATGTGCGGAAGCATGTGGGCGCCAAGCCAGGATACTACGGCAATTGCACATCGTGCCAGTTTCTCATGGCACCAAGTGGTACCGTGGCGAGTGCAGATATCTTGGACCTAGTCAAGATGATCAAGCGTGCCAAGGAGGACATACCTCACACATCCATTGTGAATCAAATCAGCAACCTGACGGAAGCCAATAAGGGTCAGATGCAGCAGTTATTTGGTCCACAACTTCGGTACAACGAGTTACTGGTGACATCTTGGCGAAATCTTGGCTTTGAGGACGCTGACTTTGGTAGCGAGAAAGCGGCTAGAGTGACGTCATATGCGGCAGGAAACACGCCGTCGTCTCCAGCCTGCATTGTGTGCCCGCCGTGCCAAGGCGAAGGCAGGGCCAATGTGTGCTCAGCATTTGTCAAGGAGGAGCATGCTCAAGCTTTCCTTCAAGAACTAGCAAAACTCATGTGATTTCCCACCTATCGTGTATGTACTTTTTATAATTTGGAGGAAGCATGCATCGTTGTGGAGCAATAACGTTATCTTATTCAGTGCCCAATCTATATTGTGTTTGTAACATACTGATATTAAATTATTACAGAATTATTACACTGCTACGAGACACTTTTCTTTTTGAGTCAAACGGCCTAGTAACCTAGATTGTTGGAATTAAGGATTCTAACAGAGTGAGAGGCGCGAAGCACTACTAGGGTTTCATAAATGCATTCATGCTCCTTTACATAGGGTTTTGTTTCTCCTTTTATAGGGCACCATCTGGGGTACTACTTTACATTCTTGCCGCTTGACAGCTAAGGCATATTCTCAAGGATATTTTTATACAAGCACAAGCTATTAGGGGCACCTCCGGCTTTCTCTGTCCCAACCGCCTTTGCTTCCTGGGCCTTAGCCCCGGCCAACCAACGGCCCACCTGCACTACAGGAGTTCCTTCCTTGGCTGCGTGGATGTTCCAGCATGCAGCCTTCATCCTAAACACTTGAGCCTCCGCTTGTGCCTTAGCCCTCGGCGCCTGGCCTTCGCGCCAGTCTCAGTCGCAGCCGGCAGCTTCCGGTGGCCTCCACCTTCGCCTCTGTAGCCTTTGCTAGGCTAGGGGGTGCGGGCGAAAACCGTCCACCATGATGCCTGTAAATCATTACTTTCACGGCTCAGTTAATGTTTTTGGTTAGGTCGTAAGTTAGCCTCCGCAACTCTGATATCTATTGTTCCCCCCTTGAGGGTTTGGTTTGATGCAGGCGGATCGTGACCCTCAAGTTTTTTACTGATGTCGAGCTGCGGAGGCTCCCCCCTTCCCCCTGGGACACGTTGTGTCATACCTTCACAGATGTGACGTGTCATTTTTTTGATTTGACGTGGTGGTTCCTGAACCGACGCACTTCTGAGCGGATGTGACCGTTGGGTGTGGAAGTCGAACCGTCCTTCCGAGGGCTATATAAAGGTGCGGTAAGTGAAGGCTCCTCACCCCGTCCGAGCTATCGTTTCACCTACTAGTGCCTTCTAAGTTTTCCTTCGTCTTTTTAGCCTTCACTTAGGTCCGTTGTGCCTTTGCTTCTCTGAGCTTGCTTTAGTGCTTAGAGGTGGCCTTTTCTTCTAGTTTCCACCCCTGCCGGCCTTCTTTGTTCGGCCCTTATTCTCGCCTACTCGGTGTTAGGGCTAGTGGTTGGTCTCGACGCTTTGAGGAGTGTGTGCTGGCTAGTGCGGAGGCTATTGAATTGGGGGAGGATCTTGCTAGCATCGAGGCCTCTGTTGCTGATCTAATCACTGCCGAAGAAGCAGAAGATATGGCCAGCACGGGTAGGACATGGGACTTTGGGCCTTCACTCATGACAAAGGATATGATTGAGGCTTTGGAGAAGGAGGGCTGTTTTGGTGCAGAGAAGGTGAAGCCTCCGCAGGATGAGAGGTGCCTAAGCCGCAGGGTGCTGAGGCCGTCGTGTTTCGTGACTTCTTTGCCTGTGGCCTTTGCTTCCCTACCACGCTGTTCCTTCGCCATGTTCTGCAGGATTTTGAGGTACAACTGCACTATCTCACTCCAAATGGTATCCTAACTTTGGGTAAGTTTTGTTGGGCTTGTCTGTCTTATGGTGCGGAGCTACACATTGGCACATTTTGTGAATATTATGAGCTTCAACAACAACTTGTTGCCCAGTATGGCAGCTGTGCCTTCATGCCTAAGAGGCAACAGAAGGGCGAGAGATTGGAGATTTCTTTTGCCCAAAAGAATAAGTGGAATAAAGACTGGATGCAGTATTGATTCTATGTCAAGACCAGCAGCATGACCTCCATGGATAGCGAAGGGAAAAAGCACACTCGGTATCTGTTGGCTTCGGTTATCACTCCGATGAAGCCTTCGACCCAAGAGACTCTTGGACCAGAGGTCGTCAAGGGACGTGAAGCTTGTGACAGGGCCTTCGCTTTAGCCTATCGCTATTCCAGAGGCCGTGATCTGGTGGAGGAGATGGTGGCATCGAAGTGTTGGCCGTTTGGATGGAACAGGCCAGTGATGAGGATCGAAATGGTTAGCTTGCCAGTTTTTGGTGATAGGGTTGGTGTCCTGTTTCCTCGTTTTGACGTGAAGCGGGCGGAGGACGTGACTATTGATGAGTATGTCACGGCCGTTGAAGAAGGTGTGCGTGATGTTGGAATAAACCACGCCATGTTCGGTCGTGGTGTGTGCGGCTGCATGCAAGTGTGCATGCGCGGGTGTGCATCGAGTCGGTGTTAGCCAGGTCTTCGACGTTCCGCGATGAAGGCTAGAATATGCATGCGTGCCAAGTCTACAGTCAAACTGGAGACTGATTCCTGTGGAGAGCAATGGCTCATGGCCCAAGTCTATGGTCAAGATGGAGATCTATTCTTGTGGAGAGAGCGGCAGCTCATGGCCAGGAGTTCACGGTCACCAGCACGAAGCGTTCGTGTGCGCATTGATGGCCAAGGCTGCATGGGTATTGTGTTAGTGTGGGCTATAAAGCCGTCTTGTAAGCATTGTGTGAGTTGAGTCGAGAGAAACAGAGAGTGCCGGTGTTGTGTCACCGCTGCGGCGTTCATCGCCCCGGCAGGCGTGGGTCGCCCGGTGAGTCTCCTCTCGTGTTCCAAGTGTGTCTTGAGTTGTGTTATCATTAATAATAGCCAAGATACAGGCGTTTGTTGCCGCGGCGTTCGTCGCCAGAATTTCCTTGTCTATTGTTTATGTTACTATGATCGTTCATCGATCCTCGGTTCCAACAATTGGTATCGGAGCCTAGGTTAGGGAGAGGAGAGCCAGCTGAAGATGTCAACGTCGGCACCACGTACGGTCGTGGTGGAGTGTGTCATTGGCGGCATGGCAGAGGTCCCAAAGCCTCGTCGTGAGATTCATTCGTGCTGGTGGCGGCCGACACGAGGTGGCGATCAACGACGGTGGGGCACTCAAGCTCCAGACCGTGTGGCGGTCTATGGAGGTCCAGAGCACGGCGTGTGTCGCTGGCCCAAAAAAACGGCGTGTGTCGCCGAGAAGAAAGCTTGCGACGTTCGTGCGGAGATGGGGCATGCAAAGGTGGTCGCGTCAGGTCGGGAGGCTGTAGTGGCGGCCATGG
This sequence comes from Saccharum spontaneum, assembly GCA_022457205.1. Taxonomy (NCBI): domain Eukaryota; kingdom Viridiplantae; phylum Streptophyta; class Magnoliopsida; order Poales; family Poaceae; genus Saccharum; species Saccharum spontaneum. The sequence continues at coordinate 52,853,084 of CM039597.1, forward strand.
CGATGAAGACGACGGCGGCTACAGAATCTCTAGCAACGACAAGTCAAGATTAAGGGGAGGCATTGTTTGGCGACGCTGTTGATGTACCTATGCTCCTGTATGGCGGGATGCACGGTGATGTCGTGGTTTAGGGGGAGTTTGTTGGAATAAACCACGCCATGTTCGGTCGTGGTGTGTGCGGCTGCATGCAAGTGTGCATGCGCGGGTGTGCATCGAGTCGGTGTTAGCCAGGTCTTCGACGTTCGGCGATAAAGGCTAGAATATGCATGCGTGCCAAGTCTACGGTCAAACTGGAGACTGATTCCTGTGGAGAGCAATGGCTCATGGCCCAAGTCTATGGTCAAGATGGAGATCTATTCTTGTGGAGAGAGCGGCGGCTCATGGCCAGGAGTTCACGGTCACCAGCACGAAGCGTTCGTGCGCGCATTGATGGCCAAGGCTGCATGGGTATTGTGTTAGTGTGGGCTATAAAGCCGCCTTGTAAGCATTGTGTGAGTTGAGCCGAGAGAAACAGAGAGTGCCGGTGTTGTGTAGCCGCTGCGGCGTTCATCGCCCCGGCAGGCGTGGGTCGCCCGGTGAGTCTCCTCTCATGTTCCAAGTGTGTCTTGAGTTGTGTTATCATTAATAATAGCCAAGATACAGGCGTTTTTTGCCGCGGCGTTCGTCGTCGGAATTTCTTTGTCTATTGTTTATGTTACTATGATCGTTCATCGATCCTCGGTTCCAACACGTGATATCCTTGGTGAGATGTCGGACAAGGAGTATTTGGCGTGGAGGGCCACTAGGGGCATGATGCCCCGTCTTAACCATGCCTTTGAAGAACTGGGGATGCATCATGAGGAACATATAGTTCCTCCGAAGGTGTTCAAGTCGCTTGAGGACAAGGCAAAGAAGGCCACTGGTAAGAACACAACTGCTATGGCGGAGGCAAACGATCAGCGAGAGGCAAAGGACTTCGGCTGCTTGTGTTGCTGCCTCCACTAGTTTTGGGGAGGAGGTGGCAGAGAATATTGATGGGGGTTCTGCTTCTACGGCCGCTAGCACGGAAGGTGAGCATTCTACCGCCTCTGCTGATCTTGGGGGTGATAATTTCATCTCGACTGCCCTCCAAGGAATGGCTAGTGGTTTTACTACTGAAGCCTCCATCGTGGAGCCTATGCATGGAGTACTGGGTGATGAATCATCTAGTTCTAAGGGTAGGGACGGTGGGGCCGGTGATGCTTCTCCATCTGGAGGTGCGGAGGTTGGAACTGTGGGCCATCGCCACCTTGCAAAGGTCCCTATTGTGGAGGTATCCGAGGACACATTTGAGGGGTGTTCTCTGGCTGCGCAAGCTCAGAATGTGGCGTCCCCAGCCGCGGCGTGCCATTTTGTTAAGAATTCCACTGCGGATGCTGGTCAAGGTGCTTTATATTTGAGTAAGTGGCCACTTGTCTTTTCTTAATTTGCTGTTTATCCTTGTGTTTTACTCAGGACTTACTTGTGTTTTCTGTTTCAGGCGACCTGACGAAGGCTATAGGGAATCCTACAGAGCCTGCAGACCAGGATCTTGCTCGCATTGGCTTAGATGCTTCTCCGAGACCTCCGCTTCTCGAGAGGAACCTGGCCCTTCGGGCCATGACCAGGCTAGTGGCGAAGGTCGTTTTTTGTTTCCTCTTTCATTCTTTTTGTTTTCCCCTGTTTTATTTGAGCTTTTCCCTGATGCTTTGCTTGTGTTGCAAGGGCTTCCGACAACACAATAAGTGGGTGGGCGGAATGCCTTGATGCTGTTTACAACGATATTGGAGGTTGCTTTCTAATTTGTACTTCTTGTTTTTTATCTTACTCTTCTTACATTTTGATTTTTGCTAGGTGGCCTTCGCCATCATTTGAAACATGTGGATTATTTCAAGCTACTGCAGGACAATCTGGAGCAGCAATGTGTATCTTCGCCATTTTTTCTTCTTTGCTTCTTTCTTGTGTGCTCGTAACTTTGTTGAGTTTTGTCTTTGTAGAGCCACCGTCTTGCGGAGGCTCTTGAGGAACGCGGCACATGGGCTGTGGTGGATCGCGACTTGGCTATTGAAGCCTTGAAGAAGGAGCTGGAAATGGTTGAGGCCGAGAAGGCCCGGCTTGTGGGGGAGGTTGCGGGCCTCCGCCTGACCCGTGCTAACTTTGAAAACTTGCAGGGAAAAGTGGAGTCCCTGGGCAAAGATCTTGAGGGTGTGAAGACTGCTGAGTAGCTTGCTGCAAAACGTGCCCTGAAGGTCCTTGAGAAAGCCGATAACCTCCGCAAGGAGATAGATGCAGAAAGGGAGTCGGGCGCGTCCTTGAAGGCACAGGTGGATAAACTAACCAAGCACTTGGAGGACGCCAAGGCTATTGAGCTGGCCGCGGCTGAGCTTTATATTGGTGCACTTGGCCAGTTTGAGGGTGTTACCTCTTAGCTACCTCCTGACCATTCGGCATATAGCATCTTTTCTTGGATTAAGTCCAACTTCGCCAAGCTTCTAGTTGGGCTGTACGCACACCGAAGGCCTTAAGGAAAATAAAAATATTGAGAGCCCGGCCGCGCTTGGGAAACTTCCCGGGGTCTTGCGAGATCGGTCAGGAATTTCATGAAGTCCTTTTGGGTAAAGTTTTGTCGTGTGAATGCTTGCTTGGTGGCGGAGGCCCGACGTGCTGCGGTTAGCTCTTCATCCTTAGCTAGATTTGACCTTTGTTGTATTCGCTACTTCTTTTGTGTTTAAACTTATGACTTTTATGTTGTGTACTTGTGTGTAGGAGTTGAAAAAGGTGGAGGCTGTGCGTGTTGCTGTGGGGGCGCGTACTTCCAAAACTCAGGAGGCGGTGGCCCTGAAGGCTCCAACCTGTGATAGTCAGGCGCAGCAGCCGGGGGAGACTACCTCTACTCCTACTGTCCCGGAGGTGTAGTGCTTAGGCTTTTGGTTGCTAGTTTTAGGTTTAGGCTATATGTAAACTTTGCTGGTTTAGTGCCTTCGCTGGCTAGGGCTTAATTGTAAATTTATCTTGCGTAGGTTTCCTTCTCTGGGCCTGTGCAGGACATGGTACCTTTAACTATGTTTCAAGATGGTGTTTATGTTAGTGGTGAACTGTGGCAGTATTGGCGGGAAACTTTTCCAAGACCTTTAGTTTTTCAGATGTTTGCCTTCGTAGCACATGATATTGATGATAAACGCACGGAATTTGTTAGGTCTCTTGCCTGGCGAGGGCCTCATCCGACTGTTTAGCTTTGCGCTTAAGTTATGTTGTATGACTGGCCTTCGGGCCTTTGTAATTTGTTATTGGTCTCGATGCCTTTGGCGTTTTGTCTTTGTAGCTGCCTTCAGGCCTTTGTACATTTTGATTTTCTTTTTGACGATTTCGCTTGCAAGGCGCATTGTTGTAATTTGTTTGTTTTCTTTTGAATAACATTGTTTGAATCCTAGGAGAACACTTGTTTGATTGTAGAATCTTATTTCAATTACGATTTGGGCCGAAGAGCTCTAGCTGATGGCGCTTATTTTCTTGCTCTTACCTCCGCTTCTTTCTTCTCTGGTTGCCTTTGGGGACGAGCTTGTTCATCCATGCGGAAAGGTTTAGATGCTAGTCTTTGACCTTGTATCCCTTGCGGAGGCTTGGGCTCTTACTTTCTTTCTGTGGCCTCCGATTGTTTGTTGTCTGGTTCTTGCTAGGGGTTGTGGTGCATCGGCGTGGAAAAGCTGAGGTGCTCATGTTCTATCTTACAGCTGTTGCGAAGGCTTTGGCTCAATTTGAGCATTCATTGGAGGTGCTAGTCTTCGAACTTCATCCTTCTCCAAAGGCCATAGTGCAATTTGAGCAAGCAACGGAGGCTATTGTACTCATGCTTGATCGTTGCCTTCACTTGCACTTGGATGGGGGCCTTGTTGCCTTTGGCCATGCTAGAGCAGCTACGCTCTTGTTGAACATGGTTGATGCCACGCTGTATTAGTTGGTATCTTTGGTTGTGGTGGGATGTTACGAGTCCTCGTGCGCTACCCTTCCGCAACCTCTAATACTGACTAGTTCCTGGCATGGTGTAGCTGCACACCACCCACTAGAGGCTGTACATCAACTAGTGGCAGATGTGTACAACCTCTCCGTGGTCTTCGCCGGGTAGTGCGAACCGCTATGATTACGAGTCTTCGCACGGTATACTGCAACCCTCTTATTTTTAAGGATACTCTTGCCGTTTTCATGTCTAGCTCTGTAGTGTGTTGGGTTTGCTTTGCCTTGACCTCCCCCCTTGCGCTCTCTGGAGCTAGTGGTCTGATGCACCGACTGGGGCTGGTGTGGGGGTGGGAGTTCCCGTTTTATAGTCTTCTACTTGTATGCTTTAATAAATTTTGGTAGTTTGTCGAGGTTTATTGTTTTTTATACGCTTTAATGTCGTAATGAGTTTGACAGATTTGTTTGTACTTGGTGTATCTTTGGTTCTTTAATTCTGTTGTACTTCAGTCATTAATTTCTAACTGTAACCTAGTGCCTTATAAGAACAGGTCTTCGCCAGTGTTGACACAGAAATTTGGTCCGAGATAGGAAGTCCCTAAAGACAAGAAATTATCAAGAAAAGCTGAGTTCTCCAATCAAATCGGCTAAACAAATTGCTAGACCAGCTAGTGAAATGGCGACATCAGGGAATGAGCCCTATCAGCAGGATCAGCAAGGCATAGAGCGAGAAGACACGTCGAACTCCATAGAAGGAAAAGATTGAAGTCCAAGTTATCCTAGATTAGGAAGTTTTGTTCGTTTTTCCAAGTTTTGTGAACAGTCTTGTTCGACCAGGACTCATAGTCAGGCCTTGGGTATGAAGATTCAACCTCGGCCATTGTAATAGACATCTCACATCGGTCAACCAAATCAAGTACCTTTACTTTTCGGCTCCAGCCACCGCTTAGGAGTAGGAGTAGAGTAGATTTTGACGAGTTTTTTGGGCAAGCAGGGCTACATTGGATGACTTGACCTCCAGCTTGTTTGTGAGTATCTATCATGACTTATATTGTTACTTGCAAGGCTGCAACAAACGACTGATCTCTTGCGAGTTACGGTATAAGTTAGTTATCGATCTATATTGTTATTTGTAAGGCTACAACAGACGACTGAGCCCTTACAAACCGCGGTATAGATTAGTTATCGATTTTTATCAACTTTTACAAGGCTGCTACAGATGACTGATCTCTTGTAAACATTGTTATTAATCAAAGTCATCGATATTGTGTTAAGTAGTTTATTGTTTAACATAATATCACCAATTGCCCGATCTAGATTGAGATTTGTTGGTCCTATCTACTTCGATCTATCATCTGCTGATTACTATCACGGTTGAATTCAATTTCTGACGTTAGATCTTATTTTAATGACCAATCTATCTCAGTCTTGATCGTACATGATAGGTGTTTGAGGTCATCTTCCATTAGGAGATAGATCCATTGATCGCTAGTATCAAGTATGACTCCGCTATCAATGCTGCATCAGATAACTTGACCTATTGATAGTGTGTTAAATTGGATATTGGTGGTTAGTAGATCTATCTATTAAGAAGAGCATGGCGTCAGCCACCCACCATGTCCGATGGCCTAAGCTTTAACGCCTATGACATGGCTTCATGATTCTTTTGCAATATAAATAGGTCCATCGATTGCTGGCCTCTAATTTAGGGTCCTATCGTCAATGCTGCATCAGACGACTCGACGTGTTGACGCTACAATAGATTGAGTCTAGTCATTTGTAGATTTACTTGTATCAAACGGATGAGTGATCGTATGCCGTATGACATGATCAGTGAATCGGTTGTTTTAGCCCATAACCCGCTTTGTTGAGGATGTATTGGCTATTTATATGCTTTTACTTGTTTTTATCTTGGTTAACAGCTAGTATGTCCCTCACATGTTTGCTTGCACGCCTATCCTTACATCCTTTGCATGTTTTTCATGATCATCGGCTAAGCTAGATCATAACTGAGTAAATAATAATTGCTGACATGCTTGTTTTGTTTACATTACATCATGAGCATGATGGATATCGACTCTCTAGTGAATAACCTTATCACACTGGCCAATTAGCCATATATTTGGAATTGTCTGGACAAACACCGGTATGTTCCACCTTAAATTACTGATCAACTTTCTCTCCTTGTCAATTGCAGGGTCAAATTGACTGCCATGCCCTCGGTCACAACCATTCAGTCCGAGGCCCACCTTAAGCCCAGAGAGAGCTCGGGATCTGCTTCGTGCAGTTTCTCTTGGCTTGCTTGTGTCAGTGGCTCCCCGTCGCTTTTTGCCGTTGACACATCTTTGGCACGCTCGGTGGTACCACAATCGTTTGATCAGAAGTCGACCACAATCATCAACACGGATAAGAAGTGGTCTGGAGTTCAATTCTATCTTTCTTTATCCATTTTTCTTGCTCTCTGATCTTTTCTTCCTCCTTTAATTTTAAGGCTCTCCCTCGTATACCCTAGTTAAATCTACAATAGATTCAAGAATATATTCTCTTGATCCTTTATTTCGTACTACCCACTCTATGCTGCTACCAAAATAATATATCAGAGATCTCCATTCTAGAGGACATACTACACAGAGGATGCTATGAAACAACAGTTCGATCAGGTGATTGCAAAATCTAATTCCCGGTCTATTATATACAGGTGTATGACGGCACGCAAGCATGGGATACAACTTTTATTGTCAAAGCATATTGCTCGACTGACCTGGTTCATGAGTTTTCTCCAACACTCCGGAAAGCTCATGAGTTCATAAAAAGTTTTCAGGTTTAATTGTATTATTCAATACTCTTATGTACTGTAAATTTTTACAATATTTGCATAGAAAATATTAACATGCATGATTTTAGATCCCTGAAAACCAACCCGACCATGAAAATTATTACCGCCATAGATCAAAAGGTTCATGGGATCATTCAACATTAGACAATGGATGGTCTGTATCTGATTCTACATCAGAAGCAATTCAGGTCAGTGCAAGCTATGTATGGTTTATCTAGAGAGTCAAAAATATTCTTCCCTTCTATATATAAGTATAATGAACGCATGATAACACAGAGCGTTTACAATGTGCTGCTATATCTTTTGCCCCAAAAATTTAATGGTAGAGAATCCGTGAGGTGTTACATGGCATTTTCTAAGCAACCGTACATATGCATAAAATGTCATGTGTTAATAGTGCTTCTTGGATTTTTCTTCTATTAACCCCTAATAAGTTCAATTTCTATATATAGGCATTGTCGCTGTTATCAAAGATCTCTTCCAATCTTGTGGGGGATCCCATAAAAGAAGAAAGATTATATGATGCAGTGGATTGCTTGCTTTCTTTTATGGTATGACTCTATCTAAAATTATTTATCATTTTCTTAATTATTATAGGGAATGTTTAGTTGTTTTCCTAGGCTGGCAAATAACCCTGAGTTGAGCAATATATATTAAGAGGCCATCATTTGGTTTGTCTGTACTAGCCAAGTCTATGTTTTCTAGATCTTGTTCTGTGAGCTGTCTAGCTTAGTTTCAATCACCTCATCGTTGCTAAAGTGAAATTTACCTCCATCCCCTCTCGAACTTCTTCAAGCTGGACATTTGGTCATACAGGTGACCTGCATATTGTTGTCGCACTACTGCTAGAGCTAGCTACTGCTTTCAAAGCATTGCCCACATCGACGTGGACTTTGTCACTTCCATGGAACTGCCTGCACCATGGCTATGCTGATGGAGAACAACGTGCACCCTATGGCATCCTGCGCCTAACCCAGCACCGGCCGCATTTTTGCAAGGGCCCGCCATAAAGGCAAGGAAAGAAGCTCGCTGCCCCATGGTAGCTGCTGGGCTCAGTGACTCTAATAGTCTGACTAACATGTCCATTACATAAGATTTAATTTCACATTTGTCGGGCCCCTACTTTAGGGTTCACTGTGCATCATGTATCAGTCCCTGGATCAGTAGCTGATACGCACAGATCGAACAAGATTGATATCAAAAACCATACTTTTATTGATAATGGGGAAACACATTACAAAGTTCATATTACATAACTTGGGCCATTGGCCTGATAATATACATCAAAGTTCTAATCCAGCGGTCCTATAACGACGTGGTTCCATTCCTACAGGCAACTTGGAGTGCGGACGTAAACCTTAATCCTAAACTCAATCCTATATCGTTATCCTAGTGGTCCTCGAGTAGCTCCTTTGCATAATCGTACATCTCCGTCCTCGTACGTACTCCTGTCTTTCTAACCTGGCATAACTTCGATAGCTCCATCCTCGTTTGTACTTCTGCAGCTTGACTCCTAAAAACATAGAATGGAGGGGATTGAGTACATAAAGTACTCAGCAAGCCCTAACTTTGGGGTAGAGGTGAAGTGTATGGCGGAGGCTATTTGTGGAGGTGGTCTTATGGTGGAATTTTATATGGTAGTAGTAGAGTGATATAAAATGGAGGTTTGGGCCCTGGGAGAGTATTAACCCTTCTCGCCAGTTCCCGGAGTTTATAAGTTATAACTTACCATAATTAATAACTTGCAACTTACCAGATTGTCACAGTTTCTTTACATAAAAGGTCTAATCATTTGAGACCTCATCCCAGCGGTTGCCCATTCCAAGGACGTGGCTATTCGAATAGATTTAGGAAACTCTGCAGAGGTTGTACAAATTTCCCCACATGATAGGCACAGTCCGACACCAGACGTCATTGGCTTGGACAGGCCTAACGAGACCTCGTACCCGAAAGAGCGCTACCTTAGATGTCCATATAATTCTACCACGGCTTCTCAGGGGTCGGAAACGACTTGGATGATCACACAGCATCCAATAGATATATATATATATATATATATATATATATATATATATATATATATATATATACATATATATATACAAAGGGGCTCGCACACGGCCCGACAATAATTTTACATGGAAGATCACATAGCATCCATGCCGACCCGACCACGGAAGATCACCCAGCATCCGTGTCGTCTCCTGATAGTCCGTTGCCACTCCGGCCTCCTAGTAGAATTTATACTTCTATCTAACGGGGTGTGAGATCAAGTCTACCCATATAGACATGTGGCTGTACGAAAATCTGGCTAGGCGAGATGGCAAATGAACCGGTCCTTATATGACCGAAGCGAGTATCTCCTAACAGGAACCCTCACTAGGCGATCGTGTCCAAAAGGATAGTCCACACCATGTGAAATATCCCCACTCGCTCCCGTCGAAAATAAGTTATATTTTACCAGTTCAATTAACATCCATGTTCTTAGGTCATCCATATCATAAAGCTCATAGCATATATATATATATATATATATATATATATATATATATATATATATATATATATATATATATATATATATATATATATATATATATATATATATATCACATTATTCATTATATATCACGACATTCATCATATACCACAATATTCATTATATATCATAATATTCATCATATGCCATATATGCTCATAACATTGGTTCCCATGATAATACGGATAACATTATTTATGTTTAATTTAATAATTATTTATAAAGGGGAGTGGGAGACTTTATGGTGGGAGTGGTGGAATATAGTGGGAGCGGTGGAATGTGATAGTGGTGGAGCGGTGGATGAGGGAGTGGTTAATATATGTGGAGGAGGAAGAGTAGCGGGATGGATGTGGTAAAATATATGGAGGGAAAAGGGGGAGGTGGGAGTCAGGACTTGCCTTCATTCAATGCCGAGTATACTCTTCTCTGATTCATGTCTCTTGTTCCTGTCTTCTAGACTCTGTCGGGTTTTCTCCACGTCTTTTATTTACGCGGCCTAGCGTCGACAAACAAGAGAACGCAAACAAGAAAAAAAAATAATAAGGAAGTCATGTAAAACAAGCATAAGCAATCAACTGTCCTAGACGGGTGATGGGTTGGTTAGTGGCACATACACGTATACATATGTATATGCCTGAGTTAATTAGGATAAAAAGGTGGGTGCGTGGCTGGCTATGGATGTAGGTATGGCGCTTAGTATGTGTATATATACACGTGTACATATATATACCCACCAGGTGCGCCTATATATGCATGCGTGTTACCTATTATGCAAAGTGTCAGTATACTCGAGTAGTTACGTATGCAATATAATGTACACGTATACGCAAATATACGGTGCTAACAGGTGATAATGGGTGGGTGCAACTACGGGTCAGCGTTATTACAAATAAAAGAAATAGAAGACAAACAAACTAGAATTTAAATGGACACCAAAAATATGGAAAAGGATACGGGTGTATAGGGTTTTATTTAAAAGATTTATGGTGCAAGCATTATGGATTTCCGAATAACGATGATGAAGGTATAAATTATTAAAGTCTACCGATTATACGCGAATGGAAACAAGCATGAAAATTAATTCTACAATTTTTATTTATGCAATATGAGTGGAAATTATAAAAGTATGATCTAGAGCTACTCTAGTTTATTAGAAATTTTCCTGGAATTTTTATGTAATTAATAAGCTTACGTTTTCACATACTGTGTACAAATCCCGGGTGCACATAGCAATTTCCCAGCTGGCTGATGCGTGGGCCTGGCCAGTGTCAGGGCTGACCATCCCTGTACTGTGCTCATGAGCCCTGAGTCGATCGTTGGACTAGCTCCCTCTCTGTTTTGTTTTATGTGGAACACGTCCACACAGTAAAGAAGGGAAGGAGATAGGCCACTTGTGGCTGACGGACTGGGTCCACCAGAGGCTGGGGCTGATGGCCTTGGATGCCTCGGATGCCGTCGTGTGTCCGCTCGTCCTCATCTGCGTGGTCAACGAACAGAAAATCAGAGAAGGAGCGAGAGGGGGAGAGAGAGAGAGTGAGAAGGAGGGAGAGAGGGAGTGGGAACCGGGCAGGGCTCAGCCATCGACGGCACCTGGCACGGCTTCGGCGCGCGCTGCATCAGCAGAGGCGAGCGGCTTCGGCAGGGCAGGGCGCTGGTGCTTAGCGCAGGCAGCGGCGTTCGGCGGTCGCGTACCGCGGCGACGCTGGCGGACAGGGGCGAGCGGGCGCAGCGGCACTTGACCCCGGCGAGGGAGCTCCGATGGGCGGTCGACCACGGCTACGACGAGCGGCTTCGGCGCGGCGAGCAGCGGCGAGGGCGGCGCACTACGACGGCGGTGACCTTGGCTCCGACGAGCAATGGCAAGCTCGGCGATGCTCCGGTGATGCTTGGCGAGAAGATCGAGGCACGGATAAGACGGCATCACGGACCGGTGTAGCAGCAGCTCCGGTGCCGTTTTCGTGCGTCCTCAGCGTGGCGATGCCTACCTTTGGCGGGTTCGTGTACGGCGAGGGCGAGGACTCCGTGGTAAGCGAGCTCATGCTCGGCTCATCGACACTGCTGGAGCAAGCAGCCGGAGAGAAGCAGAGCTCGTCCTCAAGTTTCCTGCATCCAAGCTCGACGGAGGTGTCAAGTCATGGTGGCCTTGCCGGCCTTTTATAGGCGCGAGTAAAGGCGGTGGAGAGGCAGCCGATATTTCTCCGGCCAAGCAGATTTTTTTTTTGCCGGCATGAACTGCAGCTAGCATAGCAGCGGCAGTCAACGTCTACATGTGCACACGCGAGGCTTCAAGCTGGCCTGTCCGGAGGCGGCAGCAGCACAGCGTGTGAGCTGACCATGGCCGGGCATGGCAGTGCGGCAGGAGTGTCTTCACGTGGCGTACCCTCCGAGCTTGAGCTGGCGCCTGACAAGTTCGATAGGACATGTCGAGACATGAGCCGGTGGTCTCTGCTGCACGGTCTGGTGTGTTGATGTGCTAGCGTGCTTCTCGTGTGTACGGGAAAGACGATGAAGATGTAGTGCTGGCCTGAGTCCATACTCCACACGGCACGAGAGCAGGAGAGGGCCCGAAGGAGGCAGGCTCGTACAGAGGCGGTGCTTAGTGGCTAGTGCTGGGCTGGTTCCATACGAGCAGCAGAGGGGCCGAGAAAATATCTGGGTCCAGAAGCTTCCCCTTTATATATGAATAATAGAATGATGGATTTTCCATTCCCAGGAAATTAAGGAAGTGTAACAATATGTATATATCTATAATTATAACGTACTTTCTCTTTTCTAGAAAACTAAAGAAAAAATTTTAAATAATTTGTTGTGAATTCGTAGAATGGAATTGGAAATTCAATTGATAGTTTTGGTGCCGCAAATAAATTCCAGAAGAGGATACAAGCATTCAAACAAACACACAAACATTCCAATGCAACGATTTAAATGCGAGGCAATTTTCTAATCCTAGAGAATATCTCTAGCGCTACAATTAATTCATACGGGACACGAAATGTGTATGGTGGATTTTTTTTGTGCAAGCTTTTAGGAATATATTTTCAAAGCGGTTTTGTGCAAAATAAATAGTCAAGGTTTTAATTTGTTATAAAGTTTTAAAAAGTTTAAATTTTTAGTGGTTTTTATCATGATGCAAAAACACGGGTGTTACAACATTTTTCAAAACTATTTTTATATGGCAGGGAAAATGAACATCATATTTTAGAATCTAGAGTGAGCCCAAAGGAAGGATCTCATCTAAATTGTACGTAACTTTGTCATAACAAGGCATGCTATTTCTAAAAATACTCCCTCCGTCCTATAATATAAGGTATACAAGCATTCAAATTTATCCCAAATTATAAGGGATTCTAGATGTACAAACCCTTCAAAAAGCAACATTCACATGCATACCTACTATTAATATATCACCAATCCAAATATGGTAATCAGAGAGGGTTACATGCATCATTTGTTTCACCACATAATGTGTACTAAAATTGCTTGGATACCTTATATTTGAAGACGGATGGAGTATGATATTGCAAACCGCATTGCCTAAAATTAAAACGACAGCACAAAGATCTGAGTCCTCTATAAAAACCTTTTCTAATGGGAAAATCCAATTCAGAATGCACCATCACTAAAGCTTTCATGGAGCGGATAATCATTATCGAGACAATTTAATCTTGTATTTAGCATAAATTGTACTAATCGCCATTTCATTTTCCATTGAAGAACAAAGATGGCACCTTTTCAACATATGAGTGTAAGAGAACTACATCTTTGTTAGAGGTGAGTACTTTTTATATATGTTGCATTGTTATTAGTCTGTAAAACTAAGTTTGTGAACAAATTCTCTAGCATGGGCAAGAAACCCTTAAAGAAAAAAAGGATATTATATAATACTATGAGTCGGCCCAGTGCACCAAGACAGGTTCAATGGCCATATGCGAGAAAATATTCTTTAATCTTGCATTGCCAACAAAAATAAGTGTTCTCCATGGATGCATGTTTTATGGGTTTGTTCAGGATTTTGAACAGTTGTTCATGTTTGCTTTGTCATGGCTGATGACACACTCACCTCAATTATGTTCGCGATAGGTTCTCAACCCTTCTGAGACTTTTCTCAACATTGTTGTTGATCACCCGTAAGAAAAAAATACCTTCTCATTTGAATACCATTAATCCTATTTTTCATATATATGTGTGTGCGAGCTAATTCTTGTGTTCAACAAATTGATAGATCTGTTGAATGCATGTCATCAGCAATTCAAGCTCTTGTTATGTTCAGAGAGTTGTCTCCGGGGTACCGCGATGAAGAGATAAAACAATGTATTAAAGGAGCATCCAAATTTATTGAGAGCAAACAACAAAAGGATGGCACATGGTATTTAAAATCATCTTGACTGTTGTATGCTGTTATCCATTCTTTTAATGCACACAATAACTAACTTACTAATTACATAACAGGTTTGGCACTTGGGGTGTATGTTTCACTTATGGGATATTATTTGCAGTGCAAGGATTAGTTGTTGCTGGAAGAACTTATGAAAATAGTTCTTCCATTAGGAAAGCATGCAGCTTTCTATTATCAAAGCAGCTAAGTACAGGTGGATGGGGTGAGACTTACCCTTCTATTGAAACTGAGGTAATTCTTAATTTCCTTTACCTAACTATGTGCCTTCTTAGTCATTTCAGTTTGATATTTGTTAGAACGGTTTGGTACACATATATATATTTTGGTCTCCAATTAAAGATTTAAACATTATCATGTGAACTGTTCCCATCTAGCAAGTCCATCAATTAGTTCAGTCCTTAAAGCATTATAGATCATTGCGTGATGGTTTTCATTTTTAATATTTAATAGGTCTATGCAGAGGCCACTAGTCCTCATGCAGTGAATACTGCTTGGGCAATGTTGGCTTTAATTTATGCTGGACAGATAGACATTCCACACATTGCTACAATTGGAGCATTGTAACAGAACCGCCCAATTATACGAAATTAAGTAAGAAAATCATCCAACAAGCGAACGATTTAACAAACTTAAGCCCGTATAACCCGGTCGTCCATGAAATCACGACGGATTTCAAACTAATTCACATACCAGCCAAGATTGTAATAAGTTTAGCGGTCACCATCACAAGTTACATAAAAGTTCGCGTCACAAAATACATCGGAGTTTAAACATAGTTATTACAAACCAGGTTCAAATAAAAGTAGCGGAAGCATTTAGTTCAAACCACACACGCACCCAGTGTTTGAAATAAAGTGCCATCTCATGATCATTTCCAGCAAAAGCATCAGACGAGACGTAGTGAATGACCACTGCCCATGGTCCTAAGCTTCGCCCATCGCAGGATAAAGGCAGTTGATACAGTAGCCGTAATACATCTGCCCATCTGCAACAAGTGGGAACAAAGCCCTGAGTACGAGAAGGTACTCAGCTAGACTTACCCGACATAACCGAAAATAAAATAACACCAAGGATCATGACAGGCTTTATGGTGGGATAGCTGACTCATTTGCAAAAATGCATATTTAATCTTAACAAATCTTTTCCAAAAGCCTGCATTAAGTTAATCTTTATTAACCTGTCAACTATGTTTGCACCTGTACTAGAGTAACATGTAATTAAGCAAGTAAGGATCACCAATGATCATTAACAACATTCATCATGTCATATTCCACATAACTGTCCAAGTGTTCCATCAATATTACTACGATGAAGTAGCTCAAGTCAAGTGTTCACTATCCAGTGAACGATGGTGATTCAAATCGATTATTAACCAGCTGGTAAATTATTCCTCACACAAACCTCACTCACCCGCTAAAGTGAGGTGTTAGTCACCGAGTCAACTATTCAGGTAAAGTCGCGAGTTTGCCAGGAGCCACATGTACCCAGGGGCCGCCCGACTGCTCTTTGGTCTTATCATCGCGCCCCCGTATCCTACCACTACTGCTCCGGTACAGTGCGTTGCGGGCAATCCACTCGGCCCGAATAATCTCCCAGCTTCATGGTCGAAAGGTGAAAGCCCAAGTTTGGTTTTGGTAATTAATGACACCAAGTTGCTAATGCTATTGTATC
Source organism: Saccharum spontaneum (assembly GCA_022457205.1). NCBI lineage: Eukaryota > Viridiplantae > Streptophyta > Magnoliopsida > Poales > Poaceae > Saccharum > Saccharum spontaneum. The sequence goes on from CM039597.1 coordinate 52,868,474, forward strand.
AAGTGTGATTAATCTAGGCATAAGCAACATGTGATGGAGGTGGATGTGGCAAGGAGTTGTGGCCACAAGATCACAAAGAAATGGTGCATGGACATGAAATGATGATCATGGTGGAGATGCACATGAAATGATGGACATGATGATCAAGTGAAGGAGAAGGATCTAAGAGCGCAAGGCAAAGGTATAATCATAGGGTTTTTCCTTTTGCCGGTCTAAGATGAGTAGAGAAGTGATTGACCGGGTTTAGGATACATAGCCGACTATCAAGAGGGGCAATCACGGTTAGCTCGGAAATCAAGTGCCACTAGATCAATGTCTTGAGCATATGCATTTAGGATCTAGTAAAGAGCTAACATAACGCCTTAGAAAATGTTTGTGAAAATGCTAACACACGAGCACAAGGTGGTGATCACTTGTTGGTGTTGGCACATTTGCGAAGGCGGTGAAGTTTAAGCAGTAGAGAGGGGTTTGGGTTCCTCTCTCCCTCCCGCCGAGCTTGCGAGGCGGGATTCGGCGCTTTTTGGAGAAGTGAAATGCCTATTTTCTATTGCGCCAAAAGTTGGAAAAGAAACGGAGGCGAACGGAGGTCACTGCGTGCACCGGACGCTGCACCGGACGCGGTTACTGTGCGACCGGCGCGTCCGGTCAGGCGAACAGCGGTTCACGAGGACCACCGGACGCGGTGCGCGTCCGGTCATAGGTGACCGGACGCGTCCGGTCGTCCAGGGAGCTTACTGGACTCCCACCGGACGCGGGCACTGTGGCGTCCGGTCAGTTCTTCAGCGCGTCCGGTCGTTGTTTCGCGGTGCGCGGCTCGGTGTTGACCGGTGCGTCCGGTGGGTCACGGGACCGGCGCGTCCGGTCGTGACCAGCGCGTCCGGTCGCTCGGTCGAGCGCGTCCGGTCAACGGTAACGGCTAGTTCTGACGCGCACTGTTCACGTCTGTCGCGTAGTGACCGGACGCGTCCGGTCACCCTGACCGGAGCGTCCGGTCAGCGCGATTTCTGCCGCGTCGGTTGTAACGGCTAGCTGCGTACCCCTTCGTTATAAATAGATGGTGGCCGGGGTTTGAGGGCAACTCTTGCACATTTTGAGACATAGAGACATCTTTTGAGCTAGAGAACAACCCCTCCACTCATCTCTTTGATTGATTGCACATCTTGAGTGAGATTGAGTGAGATTCAAGTGCATTGCTTGAGAGTTGCATTCTAGAGGCACTTGATCTTCGAGTTGCTGCGGATTTCTTGTTACTCTTCCGTGTTTCCCGACACGGTAGACGGCTTGGAGCAGCGGAGGTGATTGAGCTCGCAATTGGAGATTGTTGGAGCCTTCACCAAGTGTTGTAAGGGGTTCTTGATCCTTCCCCGCGGGAGTTCGCAAATTGGATACTCTAGTGGAACTCGTGGCTTGGAGGATCCCCATCTTGTGTGCGGTTGTGCGGCGCCCGCCGAGGGCTCAACTCTTGATAGTTGATTAGCTCGCGAACCGACAAGTGGGTGCATCGCCACAACGAGGAGTAGCTTGCCGGGAAGCAAGTGAACCTCGGGATAAATTCTTGTGTCATTCTCTTCCCGAGAATTTCTCTTGTGTGATTGATTGATTGGTGCTTCTCATCTCTACACGGCGGTATAATCACTCGAAGCTCTTCTCTCGTATTACATCTTGTATCTAGCTTGTTGTTGTTGTTGTTGTGTTTAGTGGATAGCCTTGTACTAGAATTGTGTAGGTGGCTTGCTTAATTAGTTAGAGCTAGTGCTTTGTGCTTCGCCACCTTTCGTACTAACTTGTGGTCAAGTAATTTGTGTAGAAGTTTTTGTTAGGCTATTCACCCCCCCTCTAGCCTATTTGGACCTTACAAGTGGTATCGGAGCCGAGGCACCATTTATTTGAGGCTTAACAACCTACGGTGAAGAAGAAATGGCTCAAATAAGTTTGCACATCAACAACACAAAGAAGGCACCTCACTTTGATGGCACAAATTATGCATATTGGAAGGTTAAGATGACCGCACACCTCAAGTCAATCAATAGAGAAGTGTGGAAGGTCACCGAAACAAAATTTGAGGTTGCTAATCCGGAGGCACCTACACCGGTGGAAGAGAAGAAGCTCCAATGCAATGATATTGCCATTAGTGCTCTTCATGAGGCATTAGATGACAAGACATTTGAGCAAGTGAAGAACATAGAAGTTGCACATGATGCTTGGGCCAAGCTAGAAGAAACATTTGAGGGCACCGAAGGCACAAAGACCGCTAAAGCATATATCTTGCAAGAAAAATTTTCAAGCTTCAAGATGCAAGATGATGAGAGTGTACCGGAGATGTTTCATAGGTTGCAAGTCATTGTAAATGAGCTCAAGGCACTTGGAGAAGAAGTGAAGGACAATCAATTCTCTATGAAGTTCCTAAGAAGCCTACCTAAGAGATTTGACACATTGATCACCGTGCTAGTGAGGACTACATTGAAGGATTCAACTCCTCAACAAATATTTCAAGAAGTGATGACCGATGATTCATATAGAGAAGATGATGAGAAGGATGAGTTGGTCAAGAAGAAGAAGAAGGAGAATGAGAAGAAAGATGATGAAAAGAAGAAGAGTGTGGCATTCAAAGCCACCACATCCAAGGGCAAATCCAAGATTGAATCATCAAGTGAAGAAGACTCAAGCTCTTGTGATAGTGATGACATTGATGAGAAGATGGCTCTCTTTGTCAAGCAATTTGGCAAATTCATGAAGAAGAAGGGCTATCGTGCAAGGAGGAGGAAGAACACATCTAAGAAGAATGAGCATACCATGAGATGCTTTAGATGCCATAGCAAGGACCATCTCATTGCAAAGTGTCCTTATGATAGTGATGATGAAGACGCTATCAAGAAGGAAAGGAAGAAGCAAAAGAAGAAGCAAGAAAAGAAGGAGAGTTCTCATAAGAAGAAGAATGATTCTCATGTTGCTACATGGGATAGTGATGATTCCTCAAGTGATGATGAGGATGACTACAAGAGCAAGAAGAAGGGACATGCTAACATTGCCATCCAAGAGAAGGTCTCCCTCTTCGACACTCCATCGTGCTTCATGGCTAAGGCCACTAAGGTATCATTCGATAATGAGAGTGATCATGATAATGCTAGTGATAGTGATAGTGATAGTGATGAAGAAGAATTCACTAAAGATGAACTAATCACTATGCTAGAAGATTGCACTCAACATTATAAAGAATCTAGAAAGGAATGCAAGGGCTTGCTTAAGGAAAAGAAAAACCTTATGCAAGAACTTGATGAGCTTAGAGCATCTTATGAGAGTCTAAAGGTAGACCATAAGAAACTTCAAAAGTCTCACACTAAGCTTGAAGAAGCTCATTCCTCTCTAGTTGAAAAATGTGAAAACATGCCAACTAATGTTGAGAAAGCTAAAACTTGCAACATAGGCATATCTTGTGATATAATTGATGAATCTTGTCATAAGCCTATTGTTGTTGCTCCCACTAATCCTTCATGTAGCTCATCTACATCATCCTCATCTAGTAGTGATGGTTTCACTTGTGACTCCACACTTATAGTTGAGAATGAAAATCTCAAGATGGAGGTGAAAGAGCTCAATCACACTTTAGCTAAGGCTTATGGTGGTGAGGACCGCTTGCTTATGTGCTTGGGTAGCCAAAGAGCTTCTCTCTACAAAGAGGGATTGGGCTATAACCCCAAGAAAGGCAAGGCCGCTTTTGCTCCTCACAAAACTCATTTTGTGAAGAACAATGGTAGCTATTGCAAAAGTTGCAAGCAAGTTGGTCACATAGAGCAACATTGCATGAACAAGAAATCAAATGCTAATGTATCCTCAATTAAGTTTGATTCCTTCTATATACTTACCAAGGGTACAAATAGTGTTCATGCTAAGTTCATTGGTGCATCATGGATGGGCTCAAAGAAGAAAGCCATTTGGGTACCAAAGAGCTTGGTCACTAACCTTGGAGGACCCAAACAAGTTTGGGTACCTAAAAGGAATTTATCTTGTCTTGTAGGTCAATTACAAAGCCGGAGGAAGGCATTGGGTGCTTGATAGTGGGTGCACTCAACATATGACCGGGGATTCTTGTATGTTCAAATCAATTGATACTAGTCAAAATGGTGGTTTTGATGCTATCACTTTCGGTAACAACAAGAAAGACAAGGTCAAGGGGCTTGGTAAAATTGCTATCTCAAATGACATGAGCATATCAAATGTATTGCTAGTTGAGAGCTTGGATTTCAATCTTTTGTCGGTGGCATAACTTTGTGATCTTGGCTTCAAGTGCATATTTGGTAGTGATGATGTTGAAGTCATAAGTGTGGATGGATCAAACTTGATATTCAAATGATTTAGACATGGTAGTTTATACTTGGTTGACTTCAATGATAGTGAGACACAATTGACATCATGCTTGCTTAGCAAATCTAGTATGGGTTGGTTATGGCATAGAAGGCTTGGTCATGTTGGAATGAAACAATTGAACAAACTTTTGAGGCATGACTTAGTTAGAGGCTTGAAGGATGTCACCTTTGAGAAGGATAAACCTTGTAGTGCTTGTCAAGCCGGCAAACAAGTTGGAAATAAACATCCTAGTAAGAGTGAAATGAGTACATCAAAGGCATTTGAGCTATTGCACATGGACTTGTTTGGGCCAACAACATACACTAGTATTGGTGGAAACAAGTATGGTTTTGTGATTGTTGATGACTATACTAGATACACTTGGGTGTTCTTTCTCTATGACAAGAGTGATGTTTATGATCTATTCAAGTCTTTTGTCAAGAGAGTGCAAAATGAGTTTGAGACTACCATCAAGAAGATTAGAAGTGACAATGGTAGTGAGTTCAAGAACACAAGAATTGAAGATTTATGTGATGATCTTGGTATTGGACATCAATTCTCACCAACATACACTCCTCAATCTAATGGTGTAGTTGAAAGAAAGAATAGAACTTTGATTGACATGGCTAGATCAATGCTTAGTGAATACAATGTGAGTCATTCATTTTGGAGTGAAGCCATTAACACGGCTTGCTATTGTAGCAACCGTCTCTATTGCCATGGAAAGCTTGGAAAGACACCATATGAGCTATTGAATGGAAGAAAGCCCAACATTGCATACTTTAGAGTGTTTGGTTGCAAATGCTATATTCTCAAGAAAGGCACTAGATTGAGCAAGTTTGAAAAGAAATGTGATGAAGGGTTCTTACTTGGTTATTCTACCACAAGCAAAGCATATAGAGTTTGGAATCTCACAAAAGGCACCTTGGAAGAAGTTCATGATGTTGAGTTTGATGAAACCCAAGGGTCTCAAAATGAAGCTCAAAACCTTGATGATGTGAGAGGAGATCAATTGTCAAATGCAATGAAGAACATGGACATTGGTGATGTTAGGCCAAGGCAAGTTGATGATGATGATATTCATGTGATCAACCAAAGTGTGCAAATTGATGCAAATCAAGCAAGCTCTGGTGGTTCTCATGATGAAGTGCAAGATCAAGGTCAAGCTAGTGGAAGCAATCAACTCCCAATACTCCAACCTACTAGTATTGCAAGAGATCATCCATTGGATCAAATCATTGGTGGAATTCAAAGTGGTGTTCAAACTAGATCAAGATTAGCATCTTTTTGTGAGCACTACTCATTCGTGTCACTTGAAGAACCTAAGAAAATAGAAGATGCTTTGAAGGATTCCGATTGGGTAAATGCCATGCATGAAGAACTAAACAACTTTGCTAGAAATCAAGTTTGGGAACTTGTGGAAAGACCAAAGAAATACAATGTAATTGGCACCAAGTGGGTCTTTAAAAATAAGCAAGATCAAGATGGAATGGTTGTGAGGAACAAAGCAAGATTAGTAGCACAAGGATACACTCAAGTTGAGGGTCTTGACTTTGGAGAAACATATGCACCGGTTGCAAGATTGGAGGCTATTAGAATCTGATTAGCATATGCTTGTGCACACAACATCAAGCTCTATCAAATGGATGTCAAGAGTGCATTTCTTAATGGTTACATCAATGAAGAAGTTTATGTTGAGCAACCTCCCGGTTTTGAAGATGACAAGAAGCCCAACCATGTTTACAAGCTCAAGAAGGCATTGTATGGTTTGAAACAAGCACCTAGAGCATGGTATGAGAGATTGAGGGACTTTCTTCTCTCTAAAGGGTTCAAGATGGGAAAGGTTGACACCACTCTCTTCACCAAGAAAATTGGAAATGACTTGTTTGTGTTGCAAATCTATGTGGATGACATTATCTTTGGATCAACCAATCAAGATTTTTGTGAAGAATTTGGAAATATGATGGCAAATGAGTTTGAGATGTCTATGATTGGAGAGCTTAGTTACTTCCTTGGACTTCAAATCAAGCAAATGAAGAATGGCACTTTTGTCAGTCAAGGCAAGTACATCAAGGACATGATCAAGAAGTTTGGATTGCAAGATGCTAAGTCAATGAGTACACCAATGGGCACAAATGATCAATTGGGTATTGATGATAGTGGTAACATGGTAGATCAAAAGCAATACCGGTCTATGATTGGAAGTTTGCTCTATGTCACCGCTTCTAGGCCAGATGTGATGTTTAGTGTGTGCAAGTGTGCAAGATATCAAGCTTCACCTAGAGAAAGTCACTTGAAAGCAACCAAAAGGATATTGAGATATCTTAAGGGCACTCATGATGTTGGATTATGGTTTCCAAAGGGGTCTAATTTTGAGTTGATTGGATATTCGGACTCCGACTATGGTGGATGCAAGATTGATAGAATGAGCACAAGTGGAACTTGTCAATTGCTTGGAAGGTCTCTTGTTTCATGGTCATCAAAGAAACAAAATAGTGTTGCACTATCTACCGCCGAGGCCGAATACATTAGTGCCGGTAGTTGTTGTGCACAATTGCTTTGGATGAAGGCCACCTTGAATGACTTTGGAATCAAGTTCAAGAATGTGCCATTGTTTTGTGACAATGAAAGTGCTATCAAGATGACTCAAAATCCGGTTCAACATTCAAGAACAAAGCACATTGACATAAGGCATCACTTCATAAGAGACCATCAACAAAAGGGTGATATTTGCATTGAGAGCATTGGCACCGAAGATCAACTAGCCGACATATTCACAAAGCCACTTGATGAGAAAAGATTTTACAAGTTGAAAAATGAATTGAACATACTTGACTTCTCCAACTTGAGATGAGTGCAACCCCACATTATTATATGACATGCCTCTCCTCCGACATAGCAAGGTAAAGTTGTTTGACATATCATCCATACTTTGCTAAGGACATGTTTAGAACATATAGACATATTTGCATGACAAATAGGCTCATTCATGAAAATCAAATGAGTTTAATGTATATATGGTATCACTATTGCTTCTATGTTTTAATTGATCTAGTGGTAGCATATGACATGTTTGTGGGCTTGCAAACCTAGTGTTGAATCTAGAAAATGAGCTCATGATGTGTAATTCAACATGGTCAAGATAACCCTTATACTTTATGAGGTGTGAAGAAGCTTGTCCTTGGTTCAAACCGAATTACATATTCTAGGCAAGTGATCTAGATTGAACCATAATTTGGACTCCCTCATATTGATTGACTTAACTCTCACTAAAATTGGCACCTTTTTTGGTGATTGTTGACAAAGGGGGAGAGAAAAGTCACAAAGATAGAAAAGTCACAAAGGGGGAGAAAGATATAATAAGAGGGGAGAGAAAAATCACAAAAAAAAAGTTACTAAGGGGGAGAGAAAGCATAAGATAAGACTTTGGAAAGGATTCAATTAAATTTGAGCACACAAGTAGGGGGAGCAAGCTCATGAACTATTTGTTGCATTTGTATGCGCATTAACATGATGAATTGTTGCATTGCAAAGCTTAAATTTATATTCATGTTTGTATGGTGTTTGCTAGAAATAGAACTTGAATGATGTTTTGTTGAGAGTAGCTTTACTAGTGGTATCTAGACACCTTTGCTTATAATGTTGATCTCACGGGGTACTTTAGTGTTTATGATCTTTACAAGTGATGAATTACAAGTGGTGTCTAGCTACATCGATGCTAAGGATGGTATATAAAGGCAACTCCGATTGGTATCACGCTTCAAAGGTCCATTCTATATACCTTAGCATCAATTTGATAGTAGTAACTCTCCCAAAATTCAAATCCATACATATGTGCACAATTGAACCAAACTCATGGAAGCACATATGTAGGGGGAGCTAATACTATAGAAATTGAAAATTGATTTCATTTCATATCTTTGTGATGGTTGTCATCAATTACCAAAAAGGGGGAGATTGAAAGCCCAAGTTTGGTTTTGGTAATTAATGACACCAAGTTGCTAATGCTATTGTATCAAGTGTGATTAATCTAGGCATAAGCAACATGTGATGGAGGTGGATGTGGCAAGGAGTTGTGGCCACAAGATCACAAAGAAATGGTGCATGGACATGAAATGATGATCATGGTGGAGATGCACATGAAATGATGGACATGATGATCAAGTGAAGGAGAAGGATCTAAGAGCGCAAGGCAAAGGTATAATCATAGGGTTTTTCCTTTTGCCGGTCTAAGATGAGTAGAGAAGTGATTGACCGGGTTTAGGATACATAGCCGACTATCAAGAGGGGCAATCACGGTTAGCTCGGAAATCAAGTGCCACTAGATCAATGTCTTGAGCATATGCATTTAGGATCTAGTAAAGAGCTAACATAACGCCTTAGAAAATGTTTGTGAAAATGCTAACACACGAGCACAAGGTGGTGATCACTTGTTGGTGTTGGCACATTTGCGAAGGCGGTGAAGTTTAAGCAGTAGAGAGGGGTTTGGGTTCCTCTCTCCCTCCCGCCGAGCTTGCGAGGCGGGATTCTGCGCTTTTTGGAGAAGTGAAATGCCTATTTTCTATTGCGCCGAAAGTTGGAAAAGAAACGGAGGCGAACGGAGGTCACTGCGTGCACCGGACGCTGCACCGGACGCGGTTACTGTGCGACCGACGCGTCCGGTCAGGCGAACAGCGGTTCACGAGGACCACCGGACGCGGTGCGCGTCCGGTCATAGGTGACCGGACGCGTCCGGTCGTCCAGGGAGCTTACTGGACTCCCACCGGACGCGGGCACTGTGGCGTCCGGTCAGTTCTTCAGCGCGTCCGGTCGTTGTTTCGCGGTGCGCGGCTCGGTGTTGACCGGCGCGTCCGGTGGGTCACGGGACTGGCGCGTCCGGTCGTGACCAGCGCGTCCGGTCGCTCGGTCGAGCGCGTCCGGTCAACGGTAACGGCTAGTTCTGACGCGCACTGTTCACGTCTGTCGCGTAGTGACCGGACGCGTCCGGTCACCCTGACCGGAGCGTCCGGTCAGCGCGATTTCTGCCGCGTCGGTTGTAACGGCTAGCTGCGTACCCCTTCGTTATAAATAGATGGTGGCCGGGGTTTGAGGGCAACTCTTGCACATTTTGAGACATAGAGACATCTTTTGAGCTAGAGAACAACCCCTCCACTCATCTCTTTGATTGATTGCACATCTTGAGTGAGATTGAGTGAGATTCAAGTGCATTGCTTGAGAGTTGCATTCTAGAGGCACTTGATCTTCGAGTTGCTGCGGATTTCTTGTTACTCTTCCGTGTTTCCCGACACGGTAGACGGCTTGGAGCAGCGGAGGTGATTGAGCTCGCAATTGGAGATTGTTGGAGCCTTCACCAAGTGTTGTAAGGGGTTCTTGATCCTTCCCCGCGGGAGTTCGCAAATTGGATACTCTAGTGGAACTCGTGGCTTGGAGGATCCCCATCTTGTGTGCGGTTGTGCGGCGCCCGCCGAGGGCTCAACTCTTGATAGTTGATTAGCTCGCGAACCGACAAGTGGGTGCATCGCCACAACGAGGAGTAGCTTGCCGGGAAGCAAGTGAACCTCGGGATAAATTCTTGTGTCATTCTCTTCCCGAGAATTTCTCTTGTGTGATTGATTGATTGGTGCTTCTCATCTCTACACGGCGGTATAATCACTCGAAGCTCTTCTCTCGTATTACATCTTGTATCTAGCTTGTTGTTGTTGTTGTGTTTAGTGGATAGCCTTGTACTAGAATTGTGTAGGTGGCTTGCTTAATTAGTTAGAGCTAGTGCTTTGTGCTTCGCCACCTTTCGTACTAACTTGTGGTCAAGTAATTTGTGTAGAAGTTTTTGTTAGGCTATTCACCCCCCCTCTAGCCTATTTGGACCTTACAAAAGGTACATTATTCGGCCAGCTAAATGTGAGGCATGCGTTCAACATGACTCGAGGCCCAACAACGGTCGGTTCTTAATCGACACAGACGGAAAACACTACAGTCTGAAACCCTGGAAGTCTCCATCCGGTCTCAATTTCAATTCGACACTTAGTTATTCCCATATGACATACTTTTCAAACAGATCCAGGTAACCACCTATAGCTCGCAGGTGACAGGCAATCACCCGACTTCTACCGGTCTAAGCAAACTAAGCATTTCTTGACTACGAATAACAAGGTAACAAGGATATGGTAGAGCAAGGGTAAACAAGGTATAATGCAGCAACGGTTGCAAACAACTCCTAAACGTAATGCATCAATTAAGTAAAGCAATTAATAAAATATTTGCAAACCGGGAGAGAAATGCTCCAGGGCTTGCCTCTCTCGAAAGAGCTCGGACGGTGGTCTGGGCACTCTGGAAGATCCTCACCGACCTCCTCGTCGGCTTCGGGCACCTCCTGCTCTTGCACCTCGGACTACTCTTCCGGATCCTCGGGAAGTGCTACCTGGGTCACTTCCTGCGATCCTGTATGATGCAGATGTATAAGTGCGCATGCCTAGGTGCATTGCAGAGATGACATGAGATGATGATGATGAATGAGATGTGGATGAACAGGTTACTTTATTTGGATTAAGTGGAATTACAACTCTTCTACAAGGTAGTCTACATCATCCAAGAACATATACCCATAAACTACAACCAACATTCTCTACCATGCAAAGGCATCCTAGCACCCTAAGATGCTTCAAAGATACACCAAAGCAAAGTTTATCAACTAATCTTGCATTAAAATGTTAATTTAAACCCTAGTTAGCACTATGCTTGAAGAGCAACACTTATTTTGGTAACCCGGAAAAATCTAATAAAATTACAGTTGACTACTATCATGTACTCCAACATGTCACAAAAGTTTCATTGCAATTTGAGTACTACGACTGCCTACACAAAAATAACAATCTAGGGTCTAAAAATGAGCATAAAAATACTTTATACTATGAAAAGTATCAAACAATAGATTTATCATTTTTCCTAGATTCTACACAATAAACAATCACTGTATAAAAATTATCACTTGCATGTTTTATTCATATTTTTCTATTTAACAAAAATAACAGATATTAGCAATAAAAAGTACTTGAACTACACATAAGAATTTTTCTACAAAACATGCATGATACATATTTTTCCTAGCAAGTATAGTGCACAAAAAGATTAACAAACTTGAAACCATATTTTTCTGAGTTTTCTATAATTTATTACATATTTATCAAAAAAACAGCAATTTCCATGATTAAATAAAAACATTACAGAAAAGTATCATAATTTTGACATGCAATAATTTTAGACCGTAGATCTGGCCCTAGGTAGTCTACAAAATTTTACTTCACAATTTTTGGAGCCACAAAGATTCAATGAATAATTTCTAAAGCATTTATATTTCCAAAAATAAAAGAAAAACGAAAACCACATTTTTCTTCACACTAACGGGCCAGCCCAGTTGGGACTGGCCGGCCGGTCACGGCAGTCCGGCCTGCGCGCGCGTGCGGGAAAGAAAACGGGCCAGCTCCGTTGGAGCAGGCCGGCCCATGTCGCCCGACCCACTCACGTGCGGGCGAGGACGACGCGCGGCCGAGCCGGCGCCTAGAACCGTGGCGGTGCGGTGGCCGCCGACGGCCAGCGGCTGCCTCCGGGCTCGAGCGAACGAGGTGAGGCACACAACACCATCGCGGGGACAAGGTGAACATGAACGCATAGTTCGAGAGAGATGGGGAGGGGCGAAGGCGCCGGTGGCCGGAGTGCGAGCGCGAGCGCGACGGCTCCGTTCACGGTGGCGCGGCGGGAGCGGGAAAATTGTGCCCTACCGGAGCGAGCAAGGGGATGATGGCGCTCGTTTAGAGGAGGGAAGAGGGCGGCGGAGCTCCGTGCACACGCAATCGGGCTGTAGTGGACTGGCGTCGCCGGAACACGGCGGCGGAGGCGGAGCTCGCTGTGGCGAGCAGTTCGCCCGCTCAGATTTTGGAAAGGGGGAGCAAGGGAGTAGCGAGAGTGAGAGTGGGGGCGAAAAGGGTAGGCCTGGGCGCTTTGAGCACGCGCGAGCTGGCGGGATGGCAGGGCGAGGGCAACGCGCGGCGAGCTCGCCGTCGCATGGCCGCCACGTGGCTCGCGCGCTCTGTCGCAGTCGGGTGCGTGGGCGCGTCCGCGCGGGAGCGGCGCGAGCGGGGAGCAAGCAGCGCGAGCGGGCCGGCCTAGTGGCGAAGCGGGGAGCGCGGGGGGGTGCGGGTGGTGCAAGCTGGGCCGATTCGGCCACGGGCCGGGAAAGGAGGCCGAAGCCCGCTAAGGAAGAAAATTGATTTTTCATTTATATTTTCAATTTCTATTAATTCAAACTCCTCTCAAATCAAAATTTTGCAAGTAGACAACGTTTTCTCAAGGTGATCCAAAAATAGAAGTTGTTCTAAATTTTTATATCTACAATTTTGTAAAAAGGACTCAATTCAAATTCTCCCTAGTTTTTGAGATAGGGATTTAAAGTCAAATCTTTTACAAAGAAATCAATTTCTAGATTTATTTTTAAAAGCAGAATTTGGAGAGATTTTTAAAATGGCTCCACTTATTAGTGCACTACTAGAATACAAACAAGCATGATTCCTAATTATAATTAGCAGTGACCTATTATTTCTAATTACACAAAAGCTACTCTTATGGGAAAAATGCTAACATTTCATGTGAATGCTTAATGCATGATGATACTTATGCATGTGATTTGATGAGGCTAAATGCAAGCTAAACACCAGAGGTGTTACAGCCCTCCCCCCTTATAAAAATCTCGTCCCGAGATTTGGGTTACGAACCATTTGTTATAAAAATCTTCATAGGCTTTTTGTAGATATTCACCCGTTTCCCAAGATGCATCCCCCTCATCATGATGACTCCACTGTATCTTATATGTTTTCACCACACTGTTTCGAGTAGCCCTCTCTTTAGAGTCCAAAACTCGAACTGGCTGCTCACAATATACCAAATCTGACTTGAGCTTTATGCCTCGGGGTTCAATTCTTTCCTCTGGAACACGCAAACACTTCTTGAGATGCGATACATGAAAAACTAGGAATATAGCACCCATTGTTTCAGGTAACTCCAACTTATAGGCTACTGGACCTTTTCTTTCCAAGATCTTGTATGGTCCCACAAATCTGGCGGCAAGCTTTCTACGTACTCCAGACCGCTTCTTCTTCATTGGCGTGACTTTCAAATACACATAGTCACCAACCTCGAACACAAGCGGTCTTCTTCTCTTATCCGCATAGCTTTTCTGATGTGATTGAGCTGCTTTCATATTTTGTTAAATGATATGAACTTTCTTCTCGGCTTCTTTTACAAAGTCAATACCATAATACCTTCTCTCTCCTGGCTCAGTCTAGTTTAGAGGTGTTCTACACTTTCTGCCATACAGAGCTTCAAAAGGTGCCATTTTTATACTTTCTTGATAACTATTATTGTAAGCAAATTCTGCTAAAGGTAACCATGACTCCCATGAACCCCTGGAACACAACACATAGGCTCTTAATATATCCTCTAGAACAACATTAACTCTTTCGGTCTGACCATCCATCTGAGGATGATAGGCGGTACTACGAATCAAACTAGTTCCCAAACCTTTGTGCAAGTGCTCCCAAAAGTGAGCAGTAAATTGTGGCCCTCTGTCAGACAATATAGTCTTCAGTATGCTATGTAATCTCACAATCTCAGCAATATACCTCTCAGCATATTGAGGTGGTCGATAATCGGTCTTGACAGGCAAAAAGTGAGCTGTCTTTGTAAGACGATCCACGATTACCCAGATTGAATCATGACCTTTCTGAGTAGTGGGCAAACCTGTGATAAAATCCATACTTATATCATCTCACTTCGAACTAGGTACGGACAAAGGTTGTAATAATCTGCCAGGTTTCATATGAATAGCTTTCACTCTACAACATGTGTCACACCTGGCCACATAAGCTGCAATTTCTTTCTTCATCTTTGTCCACCAATAACGAGGTCTTAGTTCTTGGTACATCTTACTACTGCCAGGATGAATGGATAACTTAGAGAGGTGAGCTTCATCCATAAGTTTGTTCTTAAGCTCCCTATCCTTGGGAACAACAAGACGGTCGTCAAACCACAACACATCCTGCTCGTCCACTCTAAAGTGCTTGGATGGTTCTTCTTTAATTTTCTCTTTGATGTGAAATATCCCTTTGTCTGTTTTCTGGCCTTCTATTATCTTATTCTCCAGGGAGCAACTGATTTGAAAACTATGTAACACAGCAGGGTGCATCAGATCAAAACCATCTTCGAGCAAAGGTTGCACATCCAGGCAATGTGACTTTCTACTCAAAGCATCTGCCACTACATTGGCCTTTCCAGGATGATACTGTACATTCAAGTTGTAATCTTTGATTAATTCTTACCATCTTCATTGTCTCATGTTCAACTCTGGTTGGGTAAAAATGTACTTGAGACTCTTGTGATCGGTGAAAATATTGCACACATTACCAAGTAAGTAATGTCTCCAAATCTTTAAGGCATGCACCGCAGCGGCAAGCTCAAGATCATGTGTCGGATAGTTGATTTCATGTTTTCTCAACTGGCGGGAGGCATAAGCAATGACTCTTCCTTCTTGCATAAGAACACAGCCTAATCCTATTTTCGATGCGTCGCAAAACACATCAAAAGGTTTCTCAATGTCCGGTTGCGTAAGAACTGGAGCAGTGGTCAACAGTTTCCGCAAGGTGTGGAAAGTTGTTTTACACTCCTCTGTCCACACAAACTTGTGATCTTTCTGTAACAGACTTGTCATCGGCTTGGTGATCTTCGAGAAGTCTGGTATAAAACGACGATAGTAACCAGCTAATCCTAAGAAAATTCTAAGTTCTGACACTATGGTTGGTGTCTTCCAATCCATAACCTCTTGCACTTTGCTCGGGTCTACCGAAACTCCATTTTCTGATAGAATATGACTAAGGAAAGGAACTTTCTTCAACCAAAATTCACACTTGCTGAACTTAGCATACAATTTATGATCTCTAAGTCTGGTCAAGACAATTCTCAGATGCTCTTCATGATCTTTCTCGTTCTCGGAGTATACTAGAATATCATCAATGAACACAACTACAAACTTGTCCAACTTTGACATGAAAACCGTATTCATCAGATACATAAAGTATGCAGGAGCATTTTTTAAGCCAAAGGACATAACAAGATACTCGTACAACCCGTATCTGGTGGAAAAGGTGGTTTTCAGTATATCTTGTTGCCTAATCTTTATCTGATGGTAACCCAATCTTAAATCTATCTTGGAAAACACTCTAGCCTTGGCTAACTGATCGAACAAAACATCAATATGAGGCAAGGGATACTTATTCTTGATGGTTACAGCATTAAGAGGCCTATAGTGCACACACATTCTCAAAGTACCCTCTTTCTTTTTCTTCACAAACAAGACAGCACATCCCCATTCAGACTTACTTGGTCGGATAAACCCCTTCTTCAATAATTCCTCTAGTTGCTTCTTCAGCTCAGCTAACTCATCCGGAGGATCCGGTAGGGTCTCCTTGAAATAGGAGTTGTCTCGGGGATCAACTCAATCCTGAACTCAACATCTCTATCTAGAGGAAGACCAGGTAACTCATCTAGAAACACATCTGGAAACTCACACACTACTGGAATCTGGTGAATAGGAATGACTTCCATAGCACATATTACACTCACAAGGTCTGTTCTCCTAGGCAATGGTACCTGAAAAGTACCCTCTGCCTGGGGATCCTTAAGGGTAAGCACTCGACTTCTTGTATCTATAACTGCTCCCCAGTCCTTCATCTAATTCATTCCTATGATGACATCCAGAACTAGTCCAGGCATAACTATCAGGTTTACCTGAAACTTTCGACTACCTAAATCAAGGGTTGCCCCTCTAACCATCTGATTGGTTAAAACATCAGCCCCCGCTGAACTTATGTGATAACCATAACTCAATTATGTGCATAGTTGTTCATGCTTCTGTGCAAATGCTTGACTCATAAAAGAATGTGAGGATCCAGAATCAAATAGAACAACTGCAGGGTGTTGGTTAACAAGAAACTTACCAGCGGTTACGGGCTCTCCCTCAGGAATCTCATCCACAGTGGTGTGGTGTACACGAGTAGTATAGGTCTGTTGCTTCTTCCTGGGCGGATAAGGGCAGAACTTTAAAAAGTGGCCTGGCTGATCACAATTGTAGCAGGGTCCCTTCACTATACCAGCAGACCCTATAGCTCCCTTAGAGTTGCCCTATCCTGCAGCTACGACTGTTTTTGCTGGTGGTACGGCCATCTTGTACGGCTTCTGCGGTCCCTTGTAGTTCTGAGTTTTATGCTGGGGCGGCCTAAACCTTGCACCAGGTGCGGACGGACGATAGGCAGAACAATTTGCAGCGAGAACTCTGGGCTGTGATGGTCCTGACTCAAAAACCCTCTTGCGAGTCTTGGATGCAGTGTACGCGTTGTTGTTCTTCTCTTGTTTCAGACAATCACTGATAAAGTCATTGAATCTGGCGCGGGTATTGGTACCCACATGCCTCATCATCTTTGGACTTAACCCTCTCTTGAAACTAGCAATTCTCTTAGCGTCTATGTCGACCATGTCGGGAGCATAACGACACAAGTTGTTGAAGGCATGTAAATACTGCATCACGATTTTGGTGCCCTGATTTAAAGCCAAGAACTCTCCTAACTTCATCTCGACCAGCCCTGGTGGAATGTAAACCCCACGAAAGGCTTCAGTGAACTCTCTCCATGAGATCTGGGCATTTGGGGGAAAGGTGGTGCGGTGATGCTTCCACCACATCCCTGCGGGGCCCAGCAACTGATGTGCGGCATATTCTGTCTTCAGAACTTCGGTCAGCCTCAACACACAGAACTTATCTTCCATGGTATTGATCCATTCCTCAGCGTCGAGTGGCTCGATTGCTTCCTTGAAAATGGGTGGCCTGGTGTCCATAAAATCCTTGAAGTTGCTGTACTGGTTCACCCCATTGCCACCACCTTGGTTGTTACCCCTCTGAATATTGTTGGCAATGGTACGCAAAAAATCTTTCATGTTCTTCTGCGATTGTTTGGCATTGCGCTGGCTTCCAAGAAACTGCGCAAAGAATACCTCTGCAGTGAGCGGTGGAGGAGGCGGCAAATGTGGTTCTGGTTGTGGCTCATTGTGGTTGACGTTGTTTGCACCACTCCCACCAGCCCCTGCACCGTTACCACCAGTTTCGGTAGCCTCATATGTGGCGCGGCGAGTGTTTGCCATCTGCATATTCTAGCAACAAGTAATAATTAAGCGAAGTTGTAGTAATTGTAATTGAATGAACAATTATGCCATATTGAATTCATTGGAGAGAACAAGTCATACAATAAAACAGAGGCACAATAATCGCATTCCAATTAAAACAACATCGCTAATCAAATTACTTCAAATGCAAACATCACGTCCAATACAACCACGTTGCCAGCATACATACATTGGACTTTTATGCGCTCAGGCATCGCATAAACAACCAAGTTCCAAAAGACTGCCAAGTCTCAAGATCGAAACAGGATACAACAAGATACATGAAACCAAAAGAAAGCCATTGCAACAGGGCCTAGCAGCTAACGCAAGGCAACTATCCTACTCCTCGGGGCCATCGTCGGGGTCGGAGACGTCACCATCACTACCATTAGTAGCGGCATCGTCGTCGGAAGGTGCAATTACAGGCTCGTCCTCATCGTCGTCGACGTCCGTACCGGCGGCGTCTGGAGGAGCATACGGGCCCACTCTGTTGTAGAGTGCATGAAACTCCTCATGCAAGTTGGCATTATACTCCTCTAGCACCTCGACCCTCTGCCTCAGAAGGTCCCTCTCGTTCCAGGCTTCATTCCTTTCCTGAACTAGCTGTCCAATCATACGGTCTGCATTATTGTTGGCCTGAGTCAATGTCTGCACCCGCTGCATAGCACTATCACCTCTCTCGTGAGCCTGGTCCTACTGCAAGCTCATGTCAACCAACTGCTCCTGCAAGCTAGCTATAGCACGTGCCTGCTTCTTCTTCTGTTTTCTTGCTTCAAGCCGGTCATCACCACGCAGACCAGTCAAAGTCCAATAGGTACTCTCAAGACCCTGGTATGCTCTGATAGCTGCATACATCACACTCATAGTGTGGTTGTCGCTAGCCCGTCCTTCACTTGGGCCTCTGACCAGGGCACTTCCTTGCAGTTGCACCCAAATGGCATCGCGAGGATCATCTCTCGGAAAAGTGCCGGCCAAGGCTGCTGCCAACTCGTTGGGAAATCTGCTCATTATGTCTCTAATGACATAAAAGGCTGCTCCCTTTGCAACCTCAACTGGAGTGCGTCCCTCAAACTCCAAGTGCCAACCATCCCACTCCGGAGCATCACCAAGAACAGGGACGGTGATCTCCACTACTGCAAGTCCATCCTCAGCTAGCTGGCTCTCACTCCAAGAGTACACCGGCTTCTGACCCTCTGGATACCCCACATCATGGAGCACTCTCCAAAGCAAGGTTGGCATGCCAAATTCGCTCAGAAAAGTGTCCGTGCTGCGGTGCTCCCGCGGGGCCAACTGGTGTCAGGGTGCTCTTCCGCCAGTGGACTTACGGGCAGTCTGCTTCGTGTAGGCCATATGTAGTAAAAGTTTTAATTACCCAGTGAGATCATATTTTAAGTTGATACAATTTTATCAAAAGGGGACAAGCAATATGATGTATGCACGTGTCTTACGTTCTCACAAACTTAGGAAATAAGAACACCTAACGATGAATTCGGTGGCATACAAGCTCTCTCTCATATATGTAACTAATACGTTCTACACGTAAAACGTTGTTGTGTACCTGCAGAAGATTCATTTCAGCCCAATTCCCCATGAATGCATGAAAGCAGTAAATTTACCTACACGCTCTACACGAATCCCCAGATGCGTGTACAACGGTAGTAACTACCCAACACATCGTCCTATTGACGGCATCGCCTCAACGGACGGAACAACCACACATGCGACACATTTGTAAAAACATGCGTAGAACATGTAATTACTCTAGTATCATATAAACACTCTCCCTAGATCAGCGGTGTATCCGATCATGCTCTCACAGCTCACACTTATCGAGGCGTGGAGGCAACTGATCCATACATTACCACTCAATTAAGTGGCACTCATACAATAGCATGCCGTATGAGCAACGAAAGAGAAATATGGTGCCAGAACCCCAAGTTCGTACTTAATTAAGCCACCTAGAGTCCTTAACTGGGCATACAGGATATGACCACTGGCACACTTTTAGTTTGGGAATCACACTTTTCAAACATAATTTTGTTTTAAATACACTTACGAATAGTAAACACGCTAAACCATGCTCTGATGCCAGCTGTAACAGAACCGCCCAATTATACGAAATTAAGTAAAAAAATCATCCAACAAGCGAACGATTTAACAAACTTAAGTACGTATAACCCGGTCGTCCGTGAAATCAAGATGGATTTCAAATCAATTCCCATACCAACCAAGATCGTAATAAGTTTAGCGATCACCATCACAAGTTACATAAAAGTGTGTGTCACAAAATACATCGGAGTTTAAACATAGTTATTACAAACCAGGTTCAAATAAAAGTAGCGGAAGCATTTAGTTCAAACCACACACGCACCCAGTGTTTGAAATAAAGTGCCAGCTCATGATCATTTCCAGCAAAAGCATCAGACGAGACGTAGTGAATGACCACTGCCCATGGTCCTAAGCTTCGCCCATCGCAGGATAAAGGCAGTTGATACAGTAGCCGTAATACATCTGCCCATCTGCAACAAGTGGGAACAAAGCCCTGAGTACGAGAAGGTACTCAGCTAGACTTACCCGACATAACCGAAAATAAAATGACACCAAGGATCATGACAGGCTTTATGGAGGGATAGCTGACTCATTTGCAAAAAGGCATATTTAATCTTAACAAATCTTTTCCAAAAGCCTGCATTAAGTTAATCTTTATTAACCTGTCAACTATGTTTGCACCTGTACTAGAGTAACATGTAATTAAGCAAGTAAGGATCACCAATGATCATTAATAACATTCATCATGTCATATTCCACATAACTGTCCAAGTGTTCCATCAATATTACTACGATGAAGTAGCTCAAGTCAAGTGTTCACTATCCAGTGAACGATGGCGATTCGAATCGATTATTAACCAGCTGGTAAATTATTCCTCACACAAACCTCACTCACCTGCTAAAGTGAGGTGTTGGTCACCGAGTCAACTATTTAGGTAAAGTCACGAGTTTGCCAGGAGCCACATGTACCCGGGGGCCGCCCGACTGCTCTTTGGCCTTATCATCGCGCCCCCGTATCCTGCCACTACTACTCCGGTACAGTGCGTTGCGGGCAATCCACTCGGCCCGAATAATCTCCCAGCTTCGCGGCCGAAAGGTACATTATTCGGCCAGCTAAATGTGAGGCATGCGTTCAACATGACCCGAGGCCTAACAACGATCGGTCCTTAATCGACACAGACGGAAAACACTACAGTCTAAAAAGCCTGAAAGTCTCCGTTCGGTCCCAATTTCAATTCGACACTTAGTTATTCCCATATGACATACTTTTCAAACAGATCCAGGTAACCACCTATAGCTCGCAGGTGACAGGCAATCACCCGACTTCTACCGGTCTAAGCAAACTAAACATTTCTTGACTACGAATAACAAGGTAACAAGGATATGGTAGAGAAAGGATAAACAAGGTATAATGCAGCAACGGTTGCAAACAACTCCTAAACGTAATGCATCAATTAAGTAAAGTATTCAATAAAATATTTGCAAACCGGGAGAGAAATGCTCCAGGGCTTGCCTCTCTCGAAAGAGCACGGACGGTGGTCTGGGCACTCTGGAAGATCCTCACCGACCTCCTCGTCGGCTTCGGGCACCTCCTGCTCTTGCACCTCGGACTGCTCTTCCGGATCCTCGGGAACTGCTACCTGGGTCACTTCCTGCGATCCTGTATGATGTAGATGTATAAGTGCGCATGCCTAGGTGCATTGCTGAGATGACATGAGATGATGATGATGATGAATGAGATGTGGATGAATAGGTTACTTTATTTGGATTAAGTGGAATTACAACTCTTCTACAAGGTAGTCTACTTCATCCAAGAACATATACCCATAAACTACCACCAACATTCTCTACCATGCAAAGGCACCCTAGCACCCTAAGATGCTTCAAAGATACACCAAAGCAAAGTTTATCAACTAATCTTGCATTAAAATGTTAATTTAAACCCTAGTTAGCACTATGCTTGAACAGCAACACTTATTTTGGTAACCCGGAAAAATCTAATAAAATTACAGTTGACTACTATCATGTACTTCAGCATGTCACAAAAGTTTCATTGCAATTTGAGTACTATGACTGCCTACACAAAAATAACAATCTAGGGTCTAAAAATGAGTATAAAAATACTTTATACTATGAAAAGTATCAAACAACAGATTTATCATTTGTCCTGGATTCTACACAGTAAACAATCACTGTATAAAAATTATCACTTGCATGTTTTATTCATATTTTTCTATTTAACAAAAATAACAGATATTAGCAATAAAAAGTACTTGAACTACACATAAGAATTTTTCTACAAAACATGCATGATACACATTTTTCCTAGCAAGTACAGTGCACAAAAAGATTAACAAACTTGAAACCATATTTTTCTGAGTTTTCTATAATTTATTACATATTTATCAAGAAAACAGCAATTTCCATGATTAAATAAAAACATTACAGAAAAGTATCATAATTTTGACATGCAATAATTTTAGACTGTAGATCTGGCCCTAAGTAGTCTACAAAATTTTACTTCACAATTTTTGGAGCCACAAAGATTCAATAAACAATTTCTAAAGCATTTATATTTCCAAAAAATAAAAGAAAAACGAAAACCACATTTTTCCTCACACTAACGGGCCAGCCCAGTTGGGACAGGCCGGCCGGTCACGGCAGTCCGGCCTGCGTGCGTGCGGGAAAGAAAACGGGTGAAAGTCCCTAGTTTGGTTTTGGCTAATTGATGAAACCTAGGACTAACCTTTGTATCTAAGTGGATGATTTAGATAAAGGTGGTCATTGAATATGAGACATGACATTGACTCATATGACCAAAATGGTGAAGACCAAGATGAGGCTTGGCTCGATGGACCGGTTGTGAAGGTGAAGGGCTAGTCGAGGCTTCGAAGCGAAGGACCATGCGATGGTGAAGCTTGAGCAAGACTTGGCGCCGATGGACCGATGCAACGGTGAAGAGCAAGTGAAGTCAAGGTCGATGGATCGAGACGGTCATGTGATGATATGAAGTGGATCATATCATTTGGAGAAACAAAATGGGCTCAAGGCAAAGGTATAACCATAGGGCCATTTTGTTTTACACTCAAGACACCATAGAGGGTGTGAGTGGTTTAGGGTCGATAGCCGAACTATTAAGAGGGGAAGTCTTATCGGTTATTCGACGCACGGGTGCCACTAGGTGAATTCATGAAGTGCATTGCATGAAGGGCCTAGTGAGCTAACCGAAAAACCTTTGAAAATGATTGAGAAAAAGCTAACACAAAAGCACATGGAGATGTACACTTGATGGTGTTGGAACATTTGCAAAGGAGAAGGTGTTGGAGTTGATTTTGATCAACTTGGTGAAGGGAGAAAGGTTTTTTGGTGTTCTCCGGACACTAGGATGGCTCTTGGAGTGAAATATTGCTTTGATCCATTGTGAACTAGATCAAGTGCTTTAGTGGGTTGTGTAGCCCTCTGAGTAAGCTTTCCAAAATGTCCAAGATCATCGAAATCGGAGTTCGGAGCTAAGAGATATCGCCGTTTTACCGGAGAGTGGTCTGTGACCGGACTCGTGACCACCGCGTCCGGTCAGTGTCGACCACCGCGTCCGGTCAGTGTCGACCACCGCGTCCGGTCAGTGTCGACCACCGCGTCCGGTTAGTGTTTTTCGTGGGTGAAAGTGACCGGACGCTGCAACGAGTCCGGTTAGTGATGACCGGACGCGTCCGGTCACTTCGGGAGCTTACTGGAACCTCTCTGTTCGCTGTTTCGCTGCGACCACCGCGTCCGGTCCCGTTAGTGACCACCGCGTCCGGTCAAAACAAGTTTATATGCGCGAAAACTAGCCGTTGGAGCACGCTACTGACCACCGCGTCCGGTCAGTTTTGACCACCGCATCCGGTCAGTTTTGACCACCGCGTCCGGTCAGTTTTGACCACCGCGTCCGGTCGTCCCGAAAATTGCTCAGTGGAGGGGCAATGGCTCTATTTGCATGGGATGCTTATAAATACTCGTTGGCCGGCCCTTGGGGAGGTCTCTTGGCATTTCTAACACTCTTGTACATCCTTTGAGCTAAAGCATCTCCTCTCACTCATCTCTCTTGCTTGATTGCAAATCAAAAGTGAGATTGAGTGATCCCAAAGTGCATTGCATAGCTTGAGGGCATCTAGTGGCACTTGTGGGTGGTTTAGCCGGTGGATTTCTTGTTACTCTTGGAGAGTACCGCTCCTAGCCGGCTTGGAGATTGTTGGAGGCGTTGGCAAAGAAGGTGATTGTTCTTGGCCACCTCCGGTTGATTGTGAGAGGTTCTTGTGCTTTCCTCGGCGGGACGCCAAAAGCAACTCTAGTGGAATGCGCGTGTCGTTGAGTTACCTCACTTGTGAGTGGTGTCTTGCGGTGCCTTGCGGGGCGTGCCTTGAGGGGCAAGTGACTTGAGGGTCACACCGGGAAACCATCTAAGTGTTGGTCGACACAACCGGTGACGTAGCTTGTCGGTGCACAAGTGAACACTGGGTGAACAAAAATATTGTGTCTCTTGTCTCCCGGTGATTGGTCTACATATTGTGTTGTTGTCAATATTGATTGATTGTATATCATATTGGTGATTGGCAACATCTTCTCTTCACCGTCGGTATAAGAATCACAATCCTCTCTCTTGCACTTACTTTTACTAGATTATCTTGTGTAGCTCTAGTGGTAGCTTTGCTAGTAGTGTTGTTAGCTTGTTCTCTAGTGTAAAATTAGTGACATAGCTCTTGTGTGAACTAGAGATCATAATCTACTAGACTTGTGGATAGGAGGCTTGCATCACAACCTTTGGCTAAGCAAAACTCGCTTTACGCCATTTGTTATTCTAACAAGTTTGCTTAGTGGTTTTTGTAGAATTTTTATAGGCTATTCACCCCCCTCTAGCCATCTAGGACCTTACAAGTGGTATCGGAGCCGTGGTCACCGTTTTAATCAAGGCTTAACATCCTTCGGTGTGAAAAATGGCTCAAATTGTGTTCAATCATGTTGGGGACAAGCCACCGTTCTTTGATGGTGTTAGTTCTTTTGCTCATTGGAAGAGAAAGATGACAATGTACCATGGTTTTATTCATGAGAGAGTATTGCAAGTCACCGAGAATGATTTTGCTATCATTGATCCCGATCATCTCACCGATGAAGATAGAGCACATAGAACATGCAATAGAATGGCTCTCAATACACTCTACAATGGTATTGACACAAAAGTGTTTGAGGGCATCAAGGATTTGGAATTGGCTAGTGAAGTATGTACAAGGTTGAGTGAGACATATGAAGGCACTAAGGTTGTGAAGAGTGCCAAGCTATATGGGCTCAAGAGTGAGTTTGAGAACTTCAAGAAAAAGGATGAAGAAACAATCATTGAAATGTTTCATAGATTACAAGTGATAGTCAATGATCTCAAGAGCTTAGGGCACAAGACTCAAGATCAAGATTTTTGTCACAAGTTCTTATTGAGCTTACCTAGAAGATTCAAGATGTTGATCATGATGTTGCAAAGAGATGGGCTTGAAGCAATGAAGCCTAATGATTTGCTTGGTGAAGTATTGACTTATGACAAATATGATCAAGATGTTGATGACAAGGAGAAGGTGGAAGATGAGAAGAAGAAGAAGACCGTGGCATTCAAGGCCACCTCCTCCAAGGGCAAAGCTACCATCATTGAAGAAGAAGAAGACAACAATGAAGATGGGGAATTTGAAATTGATGATGAGGCACTTGCTCTTGTAGTCAAGAAGATGGGTCACATGTTCATCAAGAGAAGAGGCTTTAAGAAGAGAAATGACAACTTCAAAAGAAATGAGCAACAAAGGAAGTGCTTCAATTGTGATAGCACCGAACACCTTCAAGCCGAATGTCCCTATGACAAGAAGAAGAACAACAAGAGGGACAAGTTCGAGAAGAAGAAGAGAGAAGCCAAGATGACATTCAAGAAAGGCAAAAATGGTGCCTATGTGGTCACTTGGGAAAGTGATGATGAAGAAGATGAAGAGTCATCATCTAACAAGGCTTTTGCTTCTATTGCTATCAACAAGAAGCCATCACTATTTGGTTCATCCTCTTCATGCTTCATGGCCAAGGAAAATAAGGTATTATATGATGAGAGTGATGACGAAAGTGAAATGGAATATGCTCATGAAAGTGATAATGATAATGAAAATGATGATGATGAACCAACTAAAGAACAACTATATGACTTGATGCAACAAACTAGAGACATAGCTATTGCTAAGGACAAGGAGTGTAAGAAACTTTCAATGAAAGTAGCAACACTTGAGAAAGTCCTTAGTGAGCTTAAGACCACTCATGAGAGTCTAGTGGAAGACCATGAGGATCTTGGTAAGGTTCATTCCAAGCTTGAAAAAGCTCACTCATTGCTACTTCAGCAACAAGCAAAAAGGGAGGTTGTTGTATCATGTGATATAGGTGTTACATGTGATATAATTGATGAATCCTTTAATGAACCTATCATCATGTCAAATGCTAACCTTTCTTGTAGCTCTTCATCCACCACCACCAACTCTACCTCCACTACCAGTGATGGTTTCACTTGTGATGCCTCACTAATGGTTGAGAATGAGACTCTCAAGAGAGAGGTGGATGAGCTCACTCACGCCCTAGGCAAGGCCTATGGTGGTGAGGCCCGCTTGCTTAAGTGCTTGGGTAGCCAAAGGTTCTCTCTTAACAAAGAGGGATTGGGCTACACCCCCAAGAAAGGCAAGTCGGCCTTTGCAACTCCAAAGCCTAGCTTTGTGAAGGGCAATGGTCGGTTTTGCAATAGATGCAAGCAAGTTGGGCACCTAGAGCATAATTGCAATAAAAAGAACCAAAACAAGAACCTTGTTAATGCTATACCTTTTGATTCTTGCTATGTGCTTACCAAGGGTGTGAAGGGTGTGCAAGCTAAGTTTGTTGGTACACCAATTGTGGGCCCAAAGAAGAAGGCTATTTGGGTACCAAAGAGCTTAGTTACTAACCTACAAGGACCCAAGCAAAAATGGGTACCTAAACTTCATTAATTTGCTTGTAGGTCAATTACAAAGCCGGAGGAAGGCATTGGATTATTGATAGTGGGTGCACTCAACACATGACCGGTACATCAAGAATGTTTGACTCAATCAATGACAATGATAGTGGTGTTGATTCTATCACATTTGGCAATAACAAGAAAGGCAAGGTTATTGGCTTGGGCAAGATTGCAATATCAAATGACATGAGTATCTCCAATGTGTTGCTAGTTGAAAGCTTGGATTTCAATCTTCTATCCGTGGCACAAATATGTGATCTAGGCTACAAATGCATATTTAGGGTTGATGATGTGGAAGTTATTAGTGTGGATGGTTCAAATGTGGCATTCAAGGGCTTTAGATATGAGAATCTCTACCTAGTTGACTTCAATGCTAGAGAAACTTCTTTGACAACTTGCTTAGTCTCCAAATCAAGCATGGGTTGGCTTTGGCATAGAAGGCTTGGTCATGTTGGCATGAAACAATTGAAGAAGCTTACAACTCACAATCTTGTCAATGGTTTGAAAGATGTTGAATTTGAGAAGAATAAACTTTGTAGTGCATGTCAAGCCGGGAAGCAAGTTGGAAGCTCACATCCAAAGAAGGGTACAATGAGCGCATGCAAAGCATTTGATTTGATGCACATGGATCTATTTGGACCAATACGTAAAGCATAGGCGGCAACAAGTATGGCTTTGTCATAGTGGATGATTTCACAAGATTCACATGGGTATTCTTTCTAAATGACAAAAGTGAAGTGTTTGACACCTTCAAGACATTTCTCACTAGAGTTCACAATGAGTTTGAGATTAGAATCAAGAAAGTGAGAAGTGACAATGGAAGTGAGTTCAAAAATACAAGAATTGAAGAACTTTGTGATCACTATGGCATTGGACATTAATTCTTGGCCAAGTACACTCCACAATCAAACGGCCTAGTTGAGAGGAAGAATAGAACATTGCTTGATATGGCTAGATCAATGCTTCATGAGTACAATGTGAGTCAATCATTTTGGGATGAAGCAATCAATACCACTTGCTACTACATCAATAGACTATATTGTCATCCATTGCTAGAGAAGACCCCATATGAGCTACTTCATGGAAGAAAGCCCAATATTTCTTACTTTAGGGTGTTTGGTTGCAAATGCTATATCTTGAAGAAGGGCACTAGATTGGGGAAGTTTGACAAGAGATGTGATGAGGGGTTCCTACTTGGTTATTCAACTACAAGCAAAGCTTATAGAGTTTGGAACAACTCAAGTGGCATTCTAGAAGAAGTCCATGATGTGCAATTTGATGAAACCAATGGCTCACAAGATGAAGAAGAGAATCTAGATGATGTTGGTGGAACTCAATTAGTGGAAGCAATGAAGAACATGAACATTGGGGACATTAGAGCAAAGCAAGTAATTGATATTCAAGATGATGATAAAGATCAAGTGCTAAATTCTCCATTCAAGCTAGCTAGTGACTCTCAAGTGCAAGATCATGGTGCTAGTTCATCTCATCGAGATACATCAAGTGATCAACCAAGCTCAAGCAATCAAGTACAAGTACTCCAACCACAATATGTTGCAAGAGATCACCCCATTGATAGTGTTATTGGTGATATTAGAAGTGGTGTGCAAACAAGATCAAGATTGGCTATGTTTTGTGAGCATGCATCATTTGTGTCAACCATAGAACCAAAGAAGATAGAAGAAGCTTTGAGGGATGCCGATTGGATCATGGCTATGCAAGAAGAGCTTAACAATTTCATAAGAAATGATGTTTGAGAGTTGGTAGAAAGGCCAAATGACTACAATGTGATTGGAACCAAGTGGGTGTTTAAAAACAAGCAAGATCAAGATGGCATTGTAGTGAGAAACAAAGCAAGACTAGTTGCTCAAGGTTACACTCAAGTTGAAGGTCTTGACTATGATGAGATATATGCTCCCGTGGCAAGATTGGAGGCAATAAGGATTCTATTGGCTTATGCTTGTGCACACAACATCAAACTATATCAAATGGATGTCAAAAGTGCATTTCTCAATGGGATCATCAATGAGTTAGTCTTCGTTGAGCAACCGTCCGGATTTGAAGATGACAAGAAACCCAACCATGTGTACAAGTTGAAGAAGGCTTTATATGGCTTAAAGCAAGCACCTAGAGCATGGTATGAGAGGCTAAGGGATTTCCTTCTCTCTAAGGGATTCAAGATGGGCAAGGTTGATACAACTCTATTCACCAAGAAGATTGGGAATGATCTATTCATAGTGCAAATATATGTTGATGACATCATCTTTGGATCAACCGATCAAGCTTATTGTGAAGAATTTGGTGCTATGATGGCCAAAGAGTTTGAAATGTCTATGATTGGTGAACTTAGCTACTTCCTTGGTCTCCAAGTCAAGCAATTAAAGAATGGGACATTTGTGAGTCAAGGGAAATACATAAGGGACATGTTGAAGAAGTTTGGAATGCAAGATGCAAAGCCAATTTCAACTCCAATGGGTACAAATGGAAATTTGGATAGTGATCTTGATGGCAAAATGGTGAATCAAAAGGAATATCGGTCCTTGATTGGAAGTCTACTTTATGTCACCACATCAAGGCCGGATGTCATGTTTAGTGTTTGCATGTGTGCTAGATATCAAGCCTCACCTAGAGAAAGTCATCTCACGGCCGCAAAGAGAATATTAAGGTACTTGAAGCAAACAAGAGATGTTGGACTATGGTATCCAAAGGGGTCAAAGTTTGAATTGATTGGATATTCGGACTCCGACTATGGGGGTTGCAAGATCAATAGAAAGAGCACAAGTGGCACATGTCAATTACTTGGAAGATCACTTGTGTCAGGGTCCTCAAAGAAACAAAATAGTGTGGCAATCTCTACCGCTGAAGCCAAATATGTGAGTGCGGGGAGTTGTTGTGCACAATTACTATGGATGAAATCAACTTTGAAGGATTATGGCCTCAACTTCAAGAATGTGCCATTGCTATGTGACAATGAAAGTGCAATCAAGATGACACAAAACCCGGTTCAACATGGAAGAACAAAGCATATTGACATAAGGCATCATTTCATTAGAGATCATCAACAAAAGGGAGATATTGCCATTGAAAGTGTTGGCACCGATGATCAACTTGCCGATATTCTCACTAAGCCACTTGATGAAAAGAGGTTTTGCAAGCTAAGGAATGAATTGAATATTCTTGATTTCTCAAACATGAGTTGAATGCACCCCACCCACTTATTGACATGCCTCTCCTTCGACATTGCAAGGTAAAGTTGATTGACATGTCATTCATCCTATGCTAAGGACTTGCTAGAGCATGTAGACATATTAAGTGGTATGCATGAGCATTCATGATAAATCAAATGAATTTGATGGATGTATGTTACCACTATTGCCTCTATGTTTGTTTTGATCTAGTGGTGGCATATGACATGTTTGTGAGCTTGCACACCTAGTGTTGAATCTAGAAGATTTGCTATAAGTGTTTAATTCAACATAGGCAAGATAACCCTTATTATGAGGTGTGAAGAAGCTTGTCTTTGGTTCAAATCGAATTAAATATCTTTGGCAAGTGTTCTAGGTTGAACCAAATTTGATAAATTTTAACCTACTCCATCAAACTTTTTTCTTCTCTCCACAATTTGATCCCATTTTTGGGTAAGTTGTTGACAAAGGGGGAGAGAAAAAGATGATTCAACATGATAAAGGGGTAATAAAATTTTTTGATGCACACAAGTAGGGGGAGCAAGCTCATAAACAAAGTTGTTGCATTTGTTTGTGCATTCTCATATGACTTGCTCATTGCACATGTATTTAAATTCATTATACTTGCTTGTGTGGTGCAATGCTAGTATAGATCTTGGATGATGAAATGATCTACTAGCATGCATAGGAATAGTTTACACGTGGTATCTAGACTTGCCTAAAGTTTTTACAAGTGGTCCAAGAACCTTTACATATATTGTTGATCTCACGAGGTTCTTGAGTTTTGTTGGATAACTAGTTACTTCATGATGCTAAGGATGGTGTAAAAGGCAACTCCGATTGGTATCACGCTTCAAAGGTCCATTTCTCACACCTTAGCATCATTTTGGTAGAATTACTCTCCCAACACTTCTATCCATGCATATGTGCAAAGCTTTCAATCCAAACTCTATGCACATATGTAGGGGGAGCTAATGCTACCAAAACCGAGCTTGTGATAATTGTCTAAACTTTACTTATGAGCAAAATGATTGGACAAGTATGACAAGTTCAAAACTTTTATTATCAAAATCATCTTTGTGAGGGTTGTCATCAATTACCAAAAAGGGGAGATTGAAAGTCCCTAGTTTGGTTTTGGCTAATTGATGAAACCTAGGACTAACCTTTGTATCTAAGTGGATGATTTAGATAAAGGTGGTCATTGAATATGAGACATGACATTGACTCATATGACCAAAATGGTGAAGACCAAGATGAGGCTTGGCTCGATGGACTGGTTGTGAAGGTGAAGGGCTAGTCGAGGCTTCGAAGCGAAGGACCATGCGATGGTGAAGCTTGAGCAAGACTTGGCGCCGATGGACCGATGCAACGGTGAAGAGCAAGTGAAGTCAAGGTCGATGGATCGAGACGGTCATGTGATGATATGAAGTGGATCATATCATTTGGAGAAACAAAATAGGCTCAAGGCAAAGGTATAACCATAGGGCCATTTTGTTTTACACTCAAGACACCATAGAGGGTGTGACTGGTTTAGGGTCAATAGCCGAACTATTAAGAGGGGAAGTCTTATCGGTTATTCGACGCACGGGTGCCACTAGGTGAATTCATGAAGTGCATTGCATGTAGGGCCTAGTGAGCTAACTGGAAAACCTTTGAAAATGATTGAGAAAAAGCTAACACACAAGCACATGGAGATGTACACTTGATGGTGTTGGCACATTTGCAAAGGAGAAGGTGTTGGAGTTGATTTTGATCAACTTGGTGAAGGGAGAAAGGTTTTTCGGTGTTCTCCGGACACTAGGATGGCTCTTGGAGTGAAATACTGCTTTGATCCATTGTGAACTGGATCAAGTGCTTTAGTGGGTTGTGTAGCCCTCTGAGTAAGCTTTCCAAAATGTCCAAGATCATCGAAATCGGAGTTCGGAGCTAAGAGATATCGCCGTTTTACCGGAGAGTGGTCTGTGACCGGACTCGTGACCACCGCGTCCGGTCAGTGTCGACCACCGCGTCCGGTCAGTGTCGACCACCGCGTCCGGTCAGTGTTTTTCGTGGGTGAAAGTGACCGGACGCTGCAGCGAGTCCGGTCAGTGATGACCGGACGCGTCCGGTCACTTCGGGAGCTTACTGGAACCTCTCTGTTCGCTGTTTCGCTGCGACCACCGCGTCCAGTCCCGTTAGTGACCACCGCGTCCGGTCAAAACAAGTTTATAGCCATTGGAGCACGCTACTGACCACCGCGTCCGGTCAGTTTTGACCACCACGTCCGGTCGTCCCGAAAATTGCTCAGTGGAGGGGCAACGGCTCTATTTGCATCGGATGCTTATAAATACTCGTTGGCCGGCCCTTGGGGAGGTCTCTTGGCATTTCTAACACTCTTGTGCATCCTTTGAGCTAAAGCATCTCCTCTCACTCATCTCTCTTGCTTGATTGCAAATCAAAAGTGAGATTGAGTGATCCCAAAGTGCATTGCATAGCTTGAGGACATCTAGTGGCACTTGTGGGTGGTTTAGCCGGTGGATTTCTTGTTACTCTTGGAGAGTACCGCCCCTAGCTGGCTTGGAGATTGTTGGAGGCGTTGGCAAGAGAAGGTGATTGTTCTTGGCCACCTCCGGTTGATTGTGAGAGGTTCTTGTGCTTTCCTCGGCGGGACGCCAAAAGCAACTCTAGTGGAATGCGCGTGTCGTTGAGCTACCTCACTTGAGAGTGGTGTCTTGCGGTGCCTTACGGGGCGTGCCTTGAGGGGCAAGTGACTTGAGGGTCACACCGGGAAACCATCTAAGTGTTGGTCGACACAGCCGGTGATGTAGCTTGTCGGTGCACAAGTGAACACCGGGTGAACAAAAATATTGTGTCTCTTGTCTCCCGGTGATTGGTCTTCATATTGTGTTGTTGTCAATATTGATTGATTGTATATCATATTGGTGATTGGCAACATCTTCTCTTCACCGTCGGTATAAGAATCACAATCCTCTCTCTTGCACTTACTTTTACTAGATTATCTTGTGTAGCTCTAGTGGTAGCTTTGCTAGTAGTGTTGTTAGCTTGTTCTCTAGTGTAAAATTAGTGACATAGCTCTTGTGTGAACTAGAGATCATAATCTACTAGACTTGTGGATAGGAGGCTTGCATCACAACCTTTGGCTAAGCAAAACTTGCTTTACGCCATTTGTTATTCTAACAAGTTTGCTTAGTGGTTTTTGTAGAATTCTTATAGGCTATTCACCCCCCCTCTAGCCATCTAGGACCTTACAACGAGCCAGCTCCGTTGGAGCAGGCCGGCCCAAGTTGCCCGACCCACTCACGTGCGGGCGGGGACGACGCGCGGCCGAGCCGGCGCCCAGAACCGCGGCGGTGCGGTGGCCGCCGACGGCCAGTGGCTGCCTCCGGGCTCGAGCGAACGAGGCGAGGCGCGCAACACCATCACGGGGACAAGGTGAACACGAACGCGTAGTTCGAGAGAGATGGGGAGGGGCGAAGGCGCCGGTGGCCGGAGCGCGAGTGCGGCGGCTCCGTTCACGGTGGCGTGGCGGGAGCGGGAAAATTGTGCCCTACCGGAGCGAGCAAGGGGATGATGGCGCTCGTTCGGCGGAGGGAAGACGGCGGCGGAGCTCCGTGCACACGCAATCGGGCTGTAGTGGACTGGCGTCGCTGGAACACGGCGGCGGAGGCGGAGCTCGCTGTGGCGAGCAGTTCGCCCACTCGGGATTTTGGAAAGGGGGAGCAAGGGAGTAGCGAGAGTGAGAGTGGGGGGCGAAAAGGGTAGGCCAGGGCGCTTTGAGCACATGCGAGCTGGCGGGATGGCAGGGCGAGGGCGACGCGCGGCGAGCTCGCCGTCGCATGGCCGCCACGCGGCTCGCGCGCTCTATCGCGGTCGGGTGCGTGGGCGTGTCCGCGTGGGAGCGACGCGAGCGGGGAGCAGACAGCGCGAGCGGGCCGGCCCAGTGGCGAAGCGGGGAGCGCGGGGGGTGCGGGTGGTGCAGGCCGGGCCGATTCGGCCACGGGCCGGGAAAGGAGGCCGAAGCCCGCTAAGGAAGAAAAATGATTTTTCATTTATATTTTCAATTTCTGTTAATTCAAACTCCTCTCAGATCAAAATTTTGCAAGTAGACAACGTTTTCTCAAGGTGATCCAAAAATAGAAGTTGTTCTAAATTTTTAGATCTACAATTTTGTAAAAAGGACTCAATTCAAATTCTCACTAGTTTTTTAGATAGGGATTTAAAGTCAAATCTTTTACAAAGAAATCAATTTCTAGATTTATTTTTAAAAGCAGAATTTGGAGAGATTTTTAAAATAAACTTTTCTCCAAAATGGCTCCACTTATTAGTGCACTACTAGAATACAAACAAGCATGATTCCTAATTATAATTAGCAGTGACCTATTATTTCTAATTACACAAAAGCTACTCTTATGGGAAAAATGCTAACATTTCAAGTGAATGCTTAATGCATGATGATACTTATGCATGTGATTTGATGAGGCTAAATGCAAGCTAAACACCAGAGGTGTTACAAGCATGATGAGACTATTAGATGTAAGATTTATAGTTCATTTGTGTGCATGCAAAATAGGTTGAGCGAGATCCAACACCACTGTATGGTGCTGCAAAAGAACTAATCAATATGCAACAAGAGTCAGGCGAGTTTCCCCAGCAAGTAAGTCTTCATCTTTTAGGCATCCCCATTTGGCAATTGTAGGGATTATCTTTCACTTAGATTTATCACTAAACTTAGTTGGAGATTCATGGTCTATAGTTTCTGCAATACACGTCAGGCAGGCTAAACCCCTGCTATGTTTGATCACAGGAACACATTGGAAGCTTCAATTGTTCCTTTTACTTCAACTATGGAAACTACCGTAACTTGTTTCCAATTTGGGCTCTTGGAGAGTTTCGGAGACGAATTGTTGTAGAAAAGAAGAGGAACCAACAAGCATGATTGTTTTAGACAATGCTCGGTACTCTAGCTAGTTTTACCCCATGCATTCGGACCCATTATCCATATTTGTAGTTCACTAGTTCATCCATTTATACTTGTTAAATACAAAAACTTCAGATATTTAGATGTTTTGTCAAATTTTTTTATATGGATATGTATACTGGAATCGAATATCAATACATGGCAACTAATATCCGATGGATATGCATATCTGTCAAATGATATCTACGTAGTAGTTGACTCAAAATACCAAATTCGAACAGTTATAACATCAGGTGCAATTTGATTGCTCTAGACAACTTATTTATTTGTTTGAATTATCAAAAAACTATTATTTTAGTATTTTTTAGAGTTTTAAGCTAGGCCTCAGTCTTTCATTAACAAAAGACAACTCAGGGGCTTACAGCTCATAGGACGAAGTGGTATCTCAGGGCGGAGCTAGGCCCTTTTACTGGGGTCAGCTGACCCCTACGATTTTTGGGAAATCAATGGAAAATCACTACTATACACAGTTCTGCGACATGCAAAATCCCTGCCTACAATGTTGAAGACCCCGATGATGTTTTGTGCTGGCTTCCCAAATCATAAATACAGAACAAAAAGATGAAACAAAACCAACATAAGAAACACCCTATATCCTCTCGTATCCAAACTTCACTACACCTTCACCTTCTCTGTTCACTTCATAGCAAAACAATCGTGTCCTCCAGTCAAGTCCTCTGTCATCGATATCTCCTAGGTTCTTGCAAACTCTTCCATCTCAAGCTATAAGGCCCACATACCTTGGGGAGAACACCTTTAGTAGGAGTACTGATTCCGTCCCTTTTTTAAGTCATCCACATTTTCTTATTAGTCAAACTTTCTTAGGTTGGACTAGATTTATAAATAAAAATATTAGTAACATTTGTATCTCCTATTAAGTGTATAATAAAAATATACTAAATAATTAATCTAATGATAATTATTACGCACCATAATATTAGTTATCTCTTGTATATATATTTGTCAAAGCTAAGTACATTCACTAGCGGAATTGGGCGCTTTGCCGAGTGCCTGGGGCACTTGGCAAAGCCCCAATTGCACTCGGCAAAGGCTTTGCCGAGTGCAATACTTAAAGTGTTTTTTGTCGTGTACTCGGCAAAGTTTGAACCGAAAAAACGCAAAAAATTAGGAAAAAAATTTTTTAATCAGGGGAGGCCCCCACCCACCAGTCTCCGTCGAAGTTGCAAGTCGCGACATTTTTCGCCCAAAATTCGTGGCTACGCGGTCGGCAGGATTCGAACCCGTGACCTCTCCCTCGTGGGGTACCTCCTCTAACCACTGCATTACACACTCATATGTGTCTGGATATAGTTTTGGTTCCCACGTATTATACTAAACCGAGTGTAAATTGCTTGTTTGAGGCCTTAAACGAATTCAAATTAAAAAGTTGTCAACTACAAAGTTTCATAAGTTTTCAAGATCTACACTTTTCGTTTAGGAAGTTTTTCCATCTGAGGTCGTTTACAAAATTTGAATTTCAAAATTTTGAAATTCAAACGGAGATTTGCATGACAAGATGATTTCAAATCAAAAGGTTCCCAACTACAATGTTTCATAACTTTTCGAGATCTACAAAGTTTATTTTGGTTGTTTTTCCATCTGAGGTTGTTTGAAAATTTTGAATTTTAAATTTTTTAAATTCAAACGCAGTTTTGCATGACAAGATGATTTCAAATCAAAAAGTTGCCATCTACAAAGTTTCTTAACTTTTTGAGATCTACAAAGTTTATTTTGGTTGTTTTTCCATCCGAGGTCATTTGAAAAATTCGAATTTTAAAATTTTGAAATTCAAACGCAGTTTTGCATGACAAAGATGATTTCAAATTAAAAAGTTGCCAACTACAAAGTTTCATAACTTTTCGAGATCTACAAAGTTTATTTTGGTTGTTTGGTCATCTGTTCATCCGACATGGTCGTCCTAACATTGTTCACAAATCTTATATATCTCTCTTGTATATAAGATTTGTGAACAAATTTACTTTCACTTTGGCATATGAAGAAATGAGTAAAACAAATATTGTACGTCATGATGCTTTGCCGAGTGTTTTTTTTACACTTGGCAAAAAGCTTCTTTGCCGAGTGTTTTTTTGTCGAGTGATTTTTTGGCACTCGGTAAAGAGCTTCTTTACCGAGTGTCCGAAAAAACACTCGGCAAATCACTTGGCACTCGGCAAAGAGCCGGATTCCGGTCGTGATTATTTGACTTCTTGAGAACGACACATGAAAAAAATAACGGGGGAGTATATCACTTGAGAGCTTGCCACCCTTTTGAAACCTTCTACTTTCTCCCCCTTCGTCTCTTGGTTGTTTGTTGGGACCTTATTCTGTGATAGAGCCATAAAAAGAAATGGACCATTGGAGGAACTTTAGTCTCTAAATTAATCTAACAAATTGAATTAAACCAAAACAAGGGAGGAAAATAAAATCGTGATGTCGTTAAAATATTCTAATAAACTCATGTAAATCAAAAGATAAATAAATAACTTCACTAAAACACTATAATAAATACATGATCTAATCACTAAAACACTCTAACACAATAAATTAATTCCTGTTTGTGGCCAAGAATATTCTCATTGGTTTCTAAATTTGACACTAAGGGGGTGTTTAGTTCCTCCCCAAAAAATTTTCACCCCATCATATCGGATGTTTAGACACATGCATGGAGTATTAAATGTAGACGAAAAAATAACTAATTACATAGATCGCAATAAATTTGTGAGATGAATTTTTTGAGCCTAATTAATGCACGATTTGACAATGTCATGCTATAGTAAACATGTGCTAATGACGGATTAATTAGGCTTAATAAATTTGTCTCGCGGTTTCCAGGCAAGTTTTGTAATTAGTTTCTTTATTAGTACGCGAACACCCCTTCCGATATCCCATGAAACATCCAAGACACCCAGGAACTAGACACCCCCTGACCGTTTGAACTCTTAACTATATATACAAGAAAGAAAATATACTAGGATAGGAACATGAGAGCGATGTACTTTCCTCTATTGGCATTGTTAGCGTTCGGATGTCCGGACGGACGCCCGCGTCCGGACACCCACGACTGTAGTCCATTTTCACTTGTCCACGCGTGGCCCCCTGTCGCCCGGACATCGCTCAACCACGCCTGCGTCACCCGCGCCCACACATGGCCCAGGGCCCTCGCGCGGGGACCACTTGCACCCCCTTCCGCTTCTCACGCGCATCTTATGTGCAACATTCGATCTACTTTTTGAAACATCTAGATGCAACGCTTGCAACATTCAAAAAAACACAGATGAAACACTTAAAACATGCATCTGAAACACCTAAAAAACACTCGAAAAACATTGCAAACATACGCAACATCAAGATAAAACACTTGCAACTTATGTGTGAAACATATGCAACATTCAGATAAACACACTTACAACATACGTCTGGAAAAACAGATGAAACATTGAGGACAGAATCTTGCAACATACATATACATCCATTGCAACATATGCAATATCCTGATCTACTTTTGCAACATCCGTATGAAACACTTGCAACATTCCTCTAAACCATCTAAAACATTTGAAATGTACGCTTGAAACATGCATCGTATCGCGGTGCGGCCTCCTCCATCGTTTGCATCGGGGCATCGAGCTATAGCAAGAGGCGAGGCCGAAGGGCTTCCGTGTCAGGGCCCGGTGCTTCTCCTTGCGCTGGCAACGCCTATCGGCATCGTCAGGCGCGAGCACGCACGCAACAACCTCAGTGGCCAGTTGGCGGCCGCATGGTGGGCGCGGCGGTGCCCGTCGTCAGGCGGGGCGGGCAACGGAGCAAGCAGCATGGGCTGCGAAGCAAGAGCAGAAGCGGCGCGGGGCGACTTTCGACAGCGAAGCAAAGTAGAGCAGGGGAGCATGCGAGTGGCATGCGAAGGCGCCCGTGGCAATAGGGAACGCTGCGACAGCCGATGGGAGATGGGGAAATATCGCTCTGTATTTTTTTTTATTAGTCCAACATGTGGTGTGTGGGCTTGCGCGCGGGCTGTTGCTGAAAGGCCCCCAAGCGAACAAGGAAAAGAGAGGGACAGCCCACGCGGGCCGCTGTCCGTGGCTCCGCGCTCTATTCCGCCGCCGCAGCAGCAGCCGCGTGCCCCTTCTCTCCACACCCGACGCGGGCCCTCGCGCGCGCCGCGTCGCTGCTCCGCCGTGCCGCTGGGTCCGCGCCAACTGCGGCGGCGGCGGCACTCCGCACGGCCGTGCCTCTGAAGGTCTGGATCCCCTCTCTTCCTCCCTTCCTCCTGTCCTCGGTGGCCGTGCGCCGTCTCCTGGCCCTCCTCGGCGCTTCTGGTGGTGCTTGCGGTGGCAGCGGTTCCAGTCAGCCTGTTAGAACATCCTGGGCTGAGTCTGCTCGCCGCCTCGGTAGAGTACTGGGGTTTTCGAGAGGGGTTTGTAACGAGGGACTCGTGGCACCGTCGCCACGGCCCATGGGCAAGTGTTAAGCACTTGTTGCTCCTGCGTTGGGATGTTTGGTCCCGTGTAAGATGGGAAATGGGCCTGCTTCAGGATGGAGTTGTGGTTTAGGTGTAAGATTTCGCAACGAACTATTTGAGCTTGAAATGTAGTGATTCAGCAAACATCTGATGCTTTCACCCGACTGCAATTATGTTGAGTCTTGAGGACTATGCTGGTTGGCGTATTTTCAAGGATTGCTTGTTCCAAGGTTCCTGAAGGGAAGCGCAAAACAAAGTCTCTTTTCAGCAATTACTGTCAGTAGCATTGAAGAGATTTCAATGTTCAGCGCTGATTTATTTAGGCATGTAGGTGTCAATTTTGTATCTGACCTTGTATGAGAAACATCTATCTGCAATTTCATTGTGTTACTTGAGATTGTAGGTGGCGATTCAGTATTTCAGTGAGACCTTAGTCCAATTGCTTCTTCCGTTGATTCGGTCCCTTGTGCAGCTATTCCTGTGATTCTGCCTGTTTACCTTATGCTTCATTGAGTTACTGTGCAGCAACAGTTTACAATTTTTTAGACCTTCAGAGACTATGGGATTTACATCTGGCTTTATTATCAAATTTTACTTCTGAATAGATCTTAGATTAGTGTATTACATGTGATGATATGGTAAGTGCTCTGTCTGCCCCCTCAAACTTGCTCTGCTCATTGTCTTTCTGTTCCAGTTCCTGCTTTTGCTTTGCTGCACTGAATTCTGTTTTATTTTGTTCTTGTTATGGGAAATGGAGACCAATGTTATCAGATCGTTTGATTAATTGTGATTAATCGTCCTTATCGGTATCTAGCACTCAATTAGGCCCTCTGATTCGATCAGAGCGATCAGAAACCTTATCGTCCGATTTATCATCCATTACTCACGATAAATCGTCTGTCTTGACCGATTAGCACCAAATAGGCAGATGGGCTGCTTCAGTTTACTGGGCTATATTTGTTTGGTCTAGGCCCATTAGGGTTTCTCTTTTATACCTCTCCCCACTCTTTCTCTCACCTCCTCAGTCCTCACCCCCAGTATGGAGTCACATAACCAACTAACCAGAAATATAGTCTTGATGCTCAATGTCTACTATATAAGTATGGTATATATTTTCCCTCAAAAAAAAGTATGGTATATATACCATACATATATGATATATAGTCCTGCTATATACAGGACAATTATATGGACGACCAGACCGATAAGAGGTCGATTAATCGTCCTTATCGTTGATTAATCGTCCTTATCGGTACTAGGGCGATTAGCGACGATTATCCATTTTAATAACATTGATGGAGACAGCCTTGCTTTGTAAACATGTGCTGTGAATGCTACAACTATTACATCCTCCAATCTTCTGGAGCATTTTTTTCAACATTAACTTATGTTGGACGATAGCATCAATCATATTTGTCTTGTTAGCACTTTGGGGTATCAAGCTTTTAACATGGAAGTTTTCTTATCTTTTTGCCAAGATCTAGCTGATCACATCTAATCACCTGTTAGGAAGTCTATTTCCTTTATGTTTGAAAATGTGCTTTTAGTTTATTTGAATGCATGTGAGTTCATCATTGTCTTTTGTTTTAAATATTTGTTCCATTTCCAGAATCTGCCAGGTTTCTGTTTCAATGGGTATTCTACTCTTTTGGCTCCAGCAAGTTTAGTGCTTACTCCACCAGAACTTCTTTCTAGCAAGACCATGTGGACACCAGATCGGGAGCTTGGTAAGTTCTCCTATTGACCATTTTCGAATCACAATTTTAGTGGCATTTCTCTCAATACTAGTCTTATCAATTTTCTTTTAACAACAATTGATCTATTGTATGACTTACCATCTTATCTTTGGTCAACAAAAGCTTTGCTAACTGTTGCCTAATCGGACAATTTGACATTAATGGAACTTCACTTCACTTCTGCAGTATTGCAGTTATTTATGAATAATGCTAGTTTTCTTTGGAATTAAGAATAATCTGAATTTTTATTCATATGATTTGTAATAATATTGCAGGGCAGTATGAAGACCTGGTAACTTGGGTTACAAACTTCCATAATGAGAACAAGGGCTTCATGGTTTTGGAAGGTGATATTTTTTATGTTCCTATTAGGAAGGATATTGTTCACCGGGTAGTAAGGTGGCAGCTTGCTAAAATACAGCAGGTGCACCAATAGGATTACTTAATATATATTTTTATTTGGCCCTCACTTATGCAATTATTGGCCTGATGTAGTATCATCTTGATGAAATAACATCTTTACAGGGGACACACTCGACTAAAACTATCAGTGAGGTGAGTGGCACTGGAAGAAAGTCTTACAAGCAAAAAGGAACTGGAAGAGCATGGCATGGAACACTGCATGGCCCCCAGGTTAACTGAACGAATAATGATACATTTATTCATATTGAGGTTAGTAGAAACATCCTATCCAGTTTGGCATTCAGTCAACTAAACTATGAATGTAACAGTTCTGTGTTGCAAGCGTGCATGGGCCTAATCATGTAGCCATGCAATCAAGCTGCAGAAGAAAGTACGGTGGCTAGGGCTTAAGTTGCCTTGTCTGTCTTGAACTACAGAGGGGAAGGTATTTGCTAACTACTAAATTAATATATGTGCGCTTTGATGTGCTCACTTTTGGTTAAGAACTATTATTATATCTACAAAATCATTGTTGATAAATCAAATAGTTTAATAGTGCACTCTACGAAGAAACATGCTTACTATTTTTTTAGAAAAACTACACAACTTTGTTGCAATTTTTAATAAAGTGACATCTTTGCAAATGGCATAATTGAACTCCTTTTAATATCTTGACTTTCTAGATCCTCTTTAGTCTTTAGGAATTAGGATAACCACATGTGTAGATGACTTGTAAATAAATATGAGCTGATGAGTGTTGATTAATATTGTATTACATGGCGCCCTGTGTCCTACTGTCCCATTGCATATTTAAGCATGTACTTATATGAACAGGCTGTTCTCTGATTTAATGACATTACCATCAACTTAAATTCCTAGGATCATGTTTTGAAGACAGGTTCAATTGTTTGTTGCTAGATTTTACTGTGAGCTGACTATGTTTTCCTACCTTCCTGAACGGCATTGTCTTTACTAAAATGTATTTAGCGGTATGACAAAACATGCTTGTTTATGCAATGTTTTCTGGTGATTCCTCTTGCGTTCTGTTAAAAATGTTGCACTAATATTTAATTGTTCATGTTTAGGTTAGTCCTTAGCTTTTACGAATTTAATCACATTAACATCAACTTAGTTTACTAGGATAATGTTTTCACAAAAAATTGAATTGCTATTTACCAGATGTAAGTATAAACTGATATTGTTGCCCTACTTCCTTGAAAAGTGAACTGTCAAAAACAATTTGAGCATATGATAATATGTGTTTGTTGTATCAATGTTTTCCGACGTGGTTATAAATTTTTTGTCTGCAAACATTCAGAGCACTCTTGAACTTTTCTGTCCTGCAGGAAAACCCCGTATCGCAAAATGTCTTGACCTTTAACATATGAATTCATTGTTTGCTTTAAAATTTACTGGTCCATGTTTATTTTGTATAGCTCTTAGTCTTTGAGACTTGGAACTCCCTAGCCACAAGACAGAAAACATTGTGCAATACATTGGCCAGATGGATGATACAAAGAAGGTTCTGTTGGTGGATGGAGGCGACATTGATAAGAAGCTAAAGCTGGCTTCCATTGTAAGTTCTATGATTTCAGTACTTGAATGTTTGAGTAATCACACAGTTTTCTTTGCTGGGAATATCCTTTTCTGGTTAAAAGACCATTCTGCTTTTACCAAACGCAGGGCCTCAATATTTACAGTATCCTCCAGCACGATACCCTTGTAATGACCTGCTCCGCTATCAACAGAATTCTCGAGCGGATGCATACACCCATCAACTGCTAGCAAGGAAGGTTCTGGGTTAGACCACTGTTTCTTACAATCAGGAAAGCAGAAACTGTGATGAAGCTTGAAGATTTCCAGTTATCTTGGTGCTAACTTAGAGCTGCAACATGAATGTTTATTTTCTGTCATACTGAATGAAGGTACTGAGGTAGGAGGGAAACGTTAGAGCCCTTCCGTGGCTTCTTGCCCGGACTACGATGCCCTACTTTTGTAATTCAAAGAATAATAAGACACGTAGCTCGTGATTATCATTGTCCTCTGGACGCACAAGAGGCATGCAAAAATGAAGAGAGAATGCTTCAAATCTGAGCCAATTTTCTATATCCAATAAAAATTGTTGCCCGGACAGCAGGTATTGAACAGATGGCCGGCAAGAGTAGCTGTAATGGAGCAAAATGTAGTAACTTTCTTACTTCGATCGTAAAATATATTTAGGATTGTTTTAAGTTTTAGCCTTGACTCTATATTTAAAATTTTCTATAGGCTAACAACACATGTTTGACGTTAATACATTCATTGAAAACATATAGTCCTAGCAAAGGATAAAAATACATAGAGTAATTGATAAATTCATTTAAATATATCATAGAGTATTTAAATGGACACTGTGTTATGAGTAGAGAAA
The DNA here is from genome assembly GCA_022457205.1 of Saccharum spontaneum. Taxonomy (NCBI): domain Eukaryota; kingdom Viridiplantae; phylum Streptophyta; class Magnoliopsida; order Poales; family Poaceae; genus Saccharum; species Saccharum spontaneum. The sequence continues at coordinate 52,912,330 of CM039597.1, forward strand.
TTTCGATCGTAAAATCTATTTAGGATTGTTTAAGTTTTAGCCTTGACTCTATATTTAAAATTTTCTATAGGCTAACAACACATGGTTGACGTTAATACATTCATTGAAAACATATAGTCCTTGCAAAGGATAAAAATACATAGAGTAATTGATAAATTTATATAAATATATCATAGAGTATTTAAATGGACAGTGTGTTATGAGTAGAGAAGTGGTAAGCATGTGTTTGGTTCTGGGACATTGCGGGATGGGTTTGATCCATCTCTGATTTTTAGGTTGTAGTCAACCTGTTTCTTGTTTGGTTGTATAGGTTGGGTTCATCCATGTTTATTGTTTGGTATGGATAAGGTGCCTTACAATTGGAGCCTACCTGTCATCATCTATTTTTCTCTCTTCCTCCTTGCGCTTTCTTCTCCACACGCACCAAATTGGCAGCTTAGTCTCGGCATGCCCGTCGCCATCCGCGTGCTTGGCCTGCGGGTCACTGTCAGCGCTTGCCCGCGCCACCTCAAGCTCGGCATGCGCGTCGCCGCACACTGCTGCCGCTCGCACTTGGATCTGTGCCTGCTCTGTGCACGCGTCGAAGTGGGTTGGTTTTGTCCGCTCAATTTAGAGGAATAGAATGAGCCCGTATCTAAAAAGAATATTTTGTTTAGAGGATGAATCTAATCCCCTTGTCCCCAAACCAAACACTCTCAAAATTGGATCCAACCCGCTTCCACCTCTAAACCAAACACACACTAAGATAATCAGTTTTGGTGATTAGTTGTAGGTATTAAATTTATCCATGAAAGTTTTAATATTTATTTACTATATAAGATTTTAGAGCATGTCGTGGCACATATTGATACAGGGTAGTTCATACTAACATGACAGCAGAATCTGGAGTGCAATCCTCACTCACAAAGCCACAAAGCTAGTCGTGAATCATGATTAGTTAGCTACTCGGTTACTCACACGACACAGGCACGAGCAACTAGACATTGGAATAATCTAGTCACCAGAGCACACGGCTTGATTAGTGCGCTGGACATTGGCATGGATATTGGTAAAAACGATTAGAAATTGAAGTGTAGTTGTACTAACCATAATTAAAGTCGCATGCACCACGGGCACGGGGCCGGTTGAGGCTGTCTGGCCGTGGCCCGCTAGCTGCTCCAGTACGGGCGTCGGGTGGACGTGACAGCCTGAAAGGAGTTGTTTTGTTGGTCTCTGTGTCTGCCCGGGGCCCGGGCCCGGGCCCGGGGCCGGGAAGCCTGGCACGACAGGGTTTTCTCTCACGTACGCAAGACCTTAATCCTGCCGTCCTGCGTGACCCGGACCATGCGTGTACGTGATAAACAAAACGATAGGGGGCATATATGATATATCCTCGAAACCAAAATTAAGGAGGTGTGGTTAGTAGTACCATTCAGATTACTAAAATGTCTCCTAGAACCTCAAGATATGTATACCTGCCTGCTCAAGTCAATAAGATACTCTTCAAACTAAAATTCTAAAACTGCCAAAACTCATATATACAACATGAATTTAGGAAAAAAATATGAAACTGGTTTCGTATTTTTCTGAGTTAAAAATATTTTTTTAATAAATTTTTAAATATTTAATTATATATTTTTTAAATACATATTCATTTTGGAAAAATATTTAGATACTTTTAAAAATCTTGCTTTTTATAAAGTCTAATTGACCACCTAAATAATTGCGAAAGTTCGATCCACCTTTCTCATGGTTGATATGGCGCTATGACGTGGGATAGTTGAGGTGGCGTCACATCAACCGCAAGGTAAATCGGACCATTTCAAGAATTGTAGCAGCCTAAAAATCCAGTTTATTAATGGGAATTATTGGCGCCCAAACATTCAATGGGATAAGATTCTGTCGGACAGTAATTTAAATACACTCCCACCGAACAGCCTAGCAGAACGACCCATCAGAAAACGCCATCGCACGACCTCGGCTTTGGTCACCAGCTTGCCTGCCCGCACTTGCCGCTACGCCGTTCACTGCTGCACGCGCGTGTCCGTCCTTGTTCACCTCATCCCGCTCCCGCACGCATACCATGCCCCCATCTGCCTTGCCCTGCTCCACGCCCGCCGCTACTTCCCCCTCACCCCTCCTCTCTATCCACGCGGGCGGGACCCGGTAGCCGGGATGAGGACGAGCACGCTCCGTCCGCAAGACCCTAGGCGCACAGCGCGCACCATCCGCCAGCCCTCGGCTCACCACGCCTCTTCCCTGTTGCCTGAGCCATGCTCCATGACTCTCTAAGCATACCTCTGAAACACAAAACACTAGCAACATGAAAAACCTTGAATGCAACATACATCTAAAGCAAATGAAATCTTTGGAACATACACTTACAACATGTGTGTGAAACATATTCAACATCTAGATAAAATACTTGCAACTTCCTACATGAAAACACTTATTAGGGCCCGTTTGGTAGGGCTCTGGCTTCTCAAAACAGCTCCGGTTCTAGCTCTTTTGAAGGAGCAGATTCTCTTAGAGAGCTAGAGCCGTTTTTTTAACTGTTTGGCAAAATAGCTTCTCAACGTAGCCAAAAGAGTAAAAGATCCATAATACCCTTTTTTCTTTTTTCCTTTTCTTTTCTTTTCTTGCCTTATCTGTTCCCAGCCGCCGGCGCCTCTTTTCTTTCTCCTTATTTTTTCTCTTCCCCTCCCCTTATTCTCTCTCCTCATCCTCTCCCAACTGCCCGCCTCCTCCCGTAGGCCGCAACGCAAGGAAGAGCCAGCGCTGTGCGCGGCGCTCGTGACCCCGCAGTCCAGCGACCTCGCACCCAACGGCACCGTAGTTCGGCGACCTCGCGCCCAGCGGCACCGTAGTCCGGCGACCTCCCGTCTAGCGGGCCTACAGTCCGATGACCTCACGCCCACCTCGGTGGTCACGCGCTCCGGCGAACCAAGCACGGACGGCAGCGCTGACGACTGCGCGCTCGCCCACCCTCCCCGCATGCGCCTCCCTAACGTCGGGGGCAGACTCGACCTCCACACACTAGGGTCCACTGGTGTCAGATCGGAGCTGGGAGAAGCTCCATTTTCCAGCTTCACCTGCCACATTGTGCCTGTGAGAGCGCAAAATGCGGAGCTCCACTGGTGAATCAATTGAGGAAAGAGACGTTTGGCTGCAAGAGCTGAAAAATGGCTCCCAGAGCCAGCGGAGAATCCATACCAAACAGCCCCTTATTGCAACATAAGACTGAAACCGTTGAAACATTTTGAACATAATCTTACAACATATGTGAAACATGTGTAACATCCGGATCAAAACGCCTGCAACATACGTCTGAAATAGATGAATATTTTGAATAAACGCTTGCAACATGCCTCAGAAACACTTGCAACATGCCTTTAAAACACTTGCAACGTATGCAACATCCCGATCTACTTTTGCAACATCTATATGAAACACTCGCAACATACCTCTGACAACATCTGAAATACTTGAAACATACATTAGGAACATAGGGGGAGGGAGAGGCCAGGGCCAGTTGATTCTGACCTCGGAGTGGGAGCCGGCGTCGAGCGGCAGCGTGCGAACACCACCAGCACGGGCCGCGCTCATGGGTGCCCTTGATTCGGTGGGGACCGACTTGAGGCGCACGGCGGCACCACCAGCACCAGTAGAGGCGGGCGGCGCGCCCGACCACACCCAACCACGCAGCGGCGGGACTGCGGGAGCAAGGAGCGAGAAGCGCTTGTGCAACGTGCGACGGGTAGGAGCGAGGAGCGAGCAGTGCAGGATGAGGGCGCACGAGGGGAGATGGCCGCTACGGCGAATATGGAGTGGGGGCTGGCTAACGTCCGCACGACGCTATGAAACGTGTGATGTGTGAGCGAGTGGGAAGATATTTTTGAGATAGACAGGGGTAACATACAGAGGAGAAGGCAGGTTTGTTAGGCCGGTAGTGCGCAAGTCCCGCGATGTCCGATCGGACTGACGCCGACCCTATGCATTACCATTTATTAATTGAGGGAGGTAAATTTGATTCACATGATAAGTTGATGGAGGTCAGAAGGACTTTTTCTACCCCAAAGATAAACACGGAACGGAGGAGCCGACAGAACTAGTCGTTGGAGGCTTCACCGATTCTTGCTACAGTACCACTAGAGTATTGCTACACGTAGAGGAGTCAAAGCCCCAATATCCACACCGAACCAACCCTAAGAGCATCTCCACCAGTCCTCCAATAAAACTCCCCTAATAACTTAGTATTGGGGTAGCCCAATATTTACTTTTTGGGTTATTGGGGGAGATGCTTTTGCAGTTCCCCAATATCTCATCCCCAATATGTGATTTTGGTCCATATTGCAAATTCTGGACCATGTTGGAGCAAATTGACCTATGGATATTTTTCACGTCAAAATAAGTTGTTGATGTCTTGTTTGTCGCATACTTAAGACCAAAAATCGAAAATGCAATAACAGTTTGTTCAACAATAAGAAAATAAAATTAAACATACTCACACAAGGATATATCATAAACAAGATATAAAGAGAGATGGCATGGCATTGTTTCCGAGTGCAGAATCACCAATGGGTGTGTTTGCGCCAAAAGAACAGAGGATTGGGGGAGGTTGCAAGTGCCCCTTTATTTGAGGGGAGATGAGTGTTTTTTTGTGGTCACCAAAAATTGGGGGAGGTATTGGGGCACTGTTGGAGCATGAAAATTGATCTATCTCTCCCAATAATTCTGTTTTACGGGGATGAGGGGTTGTATTGAGGATTTGTTGGAGATGCTCTAAGGCAGGCCAAGAGCGCAGCCGTCTACACAACACATCAACTACATAGGGTGCTCCGGCTGAATATTAAAATGTGCCCTTAAATCTCTCTAACTTTTGTACAATTATTTTAAGAAATGCTTTTCTTCCAACAATGAGCTAGGTCACGGATATCGTACTTGGTACTTCTTTCGAATTGTAAGAAAAATGTCCACACGATTGAACACCATGGCAATAATTTGGTACTTTTTCAGTAGCAGTTTCCACAGTTTGCAGCTTGAGGACAAGCTGGAAACAAGACCGGAGGTAGTAGTGGTAGTGGGCCCTGTTGTGCCTAGGGCCCAGCCCAGTGTCCGTAAGCAGCTAGTGGTTTATAAACTGATGCTGCAGTAGAGTTGAAGGAGAATTTATTCCTCTGTAACAAACTCGTAACGGTTGTTACCGAGTCCCAACCCATTGAATCCAACCGTGTTCCCTCTGTTTTTCGTCAATTCATACTTCTCCCAGTCTCAATTCCCCTTCAGCTACCTAGAACGTAACATATATATGGTACCATTATATTTACGAATACATAGATACAGTACATGTACAGGTTAATTTCTAATTTTATATATCTAGTATGTGAATGTGATGGTGAGCACCTTTGTTTAATTTACCGGCTCTGGAGGCCCTTGGAAGTAACTTTTTTACTTTTGCGGAAGGGATAGGACGTACTCGTACCGTAGGAGGTGTGCCCATTCACACAGAGATACCACATTAGCAGAGAAACAAAAAGTACAAGTAGAAGTCTCAACACCACCCCACCGCGCCCCCCCCCCCCCCCCCCCCCCAAAAAAAAAAAACAACTTTAGGGTAATCTATTATATGCATGTAATATATGCAGCTTTCGGTACGCCTACTAAAGCCATGATTGCGTGTATATATATCATGATATCATCAGCCTAAATAATCGGTCGGTCGACTGTTGCTAACGTCTGCTGATTTCTTCCTGCGTCGGGTTCTGCATCCTGTCTTGTGGCTATATATCTCTTGCTTGCTTGATTTTGACCGGCCGGACCGGAGCAGTAGTTGGTCGGCCATGCCCCAAGCTGAGCCGAGTTTGTAAAGGGTTTGTGTCCTTTCCAAGCTGACGTGGGCGCGTAGCAAGTCTACCTGCCATGGCCAAACGCGCGGTTAAATATGTCGGCTTATATATTATATATATCCAAATCACTTTTCCCGGCCTTGGTTGCATTGTTAGGTAGCTGTGATATACGGAGTATATATAGAATTACTGACTGCACGTGTGGGTCATCAGTCTAGGTAGGTAGCTTAGTACGTGGTATATACTACATGCTTGGTAGGCACAGGCAGAGCTAGCTAGGTGGCACGTTGTGCCATGGACCACCATAGAATTTAGATTAACGTTGAAACTACAGTATATGTGTTCTATATTATAATGAAAATTACATTTAGAATATTATTATTTGGCTCATTACATTTAGATGAACCACCCTTGCACTGAACCCTAGCTACGCCACTGTTGGTAGGTCAACTTCTTCGAGCATCGCAATATTCACACGTACTACGTAGGACACTAGGACTATGAGTTTATTAAAAAGGGTACATCCACCATGTGTTACTACTAGAATACTGCCCCTTGTCTGGCCGGTGCCTGTTGTATCCGTGGTTTGAAAAACTGAGAAAGATACATATACTGCGTGAGAGAAGTCAACTTTGTATTTTTTAGTATCTGCGTATGCATGTGACGGTCACAGACACAGCAGAGCCTTGTGCCTTTGCAAGACCTGCATGGAGAACACGAGAGATGCATGCACGTGCTCTTGTCTTGTATAATAAGCATAATAACGAAAAATGTCAGGAGAAACAAAAAAAAAGCCATTGTAAATTGGATATTCAGAAATTAAACCAAATTGCTACGCTTTTTTTTGGTGCACTGAAGACGACACATATATGGTCCAGTGGTCAAGTTAGGCGTTTTGGCCGCGTTCACCATGCATGCATGTACACTGTACTAGTAGCTCCTAACCGGTGATCGACACTTCGACAGACCAAACGCATGCAATTAGCAGCAGCAGCAGCAGCAGCCACGATCTCAGCACACCTGATTATTAATTAGTATCAAATCAGTGATCACCCAGCAGCCACGATCTCAGCACACCTGATTATTAATTAGTATCAAATCAGTGATCACCTGCTGCTGCTGCTGCTGCTCCTCCTCCTGCCTCTGCCTGCAAAGTCAAAAAAGCTTGAGAAAATTTCTTCATTGCCACTAGAATCTATAACATTTTGTTCATTGCCATCAAAATTTTCAAAATTTCCTCACTGTCATCAAATAAATTTTGTGTTTTCCTAATTGCCACTCGTGTTAAAACCTATTGAGATATACTCGCTGACAGTTGGGGCCCACCGTTTATCCTCCGTAAGGGTCGCCATATGAAAGCGGCTGCCGGACTTGTTCCCAGTGTGCCATCGACGAGGCTGGAGCTCGCCCTTGCACCACACGTGGCCAAGCTGCAGCTCGCACGCGCTGCCATGGCCGGGGCTCGAGCTCGCCCCCGCGCCGTGCATGGCTGGGCTGGAGCTCGCCCCCACACCGCACGTGGCCAGACAGCAGCTCGCCCGCGCCGCCACGGCCGGGGCTCGAGCTCGCTCCCGCCCGCGTGTGGCCGGGCTGGAGCTCGCCACCGCACCGCACGTGGTTTGGCTGCAGCTTGCCCACGCCGCCATGTCCGGGCCTCGAGATCGCCCACGCGCCTTGCGTGGCGCCCCCGCGCCGCGCGTGGCCGGGCTGGAGCTCACCCTCACGCCGCGCATGGCCGGACTGCAGCTCGCCCGCGCCGCCATGGCCGGGGCTCGAGCTCGCTCCCATGCCACGTGTGGCCGGGCTGGAGCTCGCCCCGCACCGCACCTGCCCGGGCTACAGCTCGCCCGTGCCGCCATGGCCGAGGCTCGAGATCGGCCCCGCGCCGTGCGTGGCCGAGCTAGAGCTCACCTGCGCCGCCATGGCTGGGGCTTGAGCTCGCCTCGCGCCGGTGATGGAGATGCCCCTGAGCAGCCCATGCGCCCGCGCTCGCCAACAGAGGAACGACGGCATCCATCTGAGCCGCTACCCTGTTGGCTTTGCCGAGGAACACACACGCGCACACAAACGCGAGGTGGAACAAGAACACGGTAGATTTTCCGGCGATGAACGCCGCGGCGACAAACTCGCCTGTATCTTGGTTCTTTTCTTTATTCACTGGACTTTGCAATTTTGCAGAGAGGAATACAGGGGCTACATATAGGCCACGGACTCACCAGGGCCTTCATGCCATGATCTGCATGACACGTTCAGTGATGTCGAGAACCTCTAGCTCGTTCGGACATCACGGCTTCTCCATGCGAACCGGCAACCACGCACACCACTCATGCGGGCGTGCGTCGGTGAGGGAACCCGCCGTGACAACGGCGAGAGGCGTGCTCGCCAGAACGACGACGACAGTGACGATGACATCGACGACATTCGCAGCACCATGAGCTCGGGAAGCAGGCATAACGGGAGCCGTTACCGAGGGCGATGCTTCGAGTGCGACAAGCGTGGCCACAAGGCCAAGGACTGCCCTGCGAAAAAGAAGGAAACAACTTTGCTCGCTGATATCGACGATGAGCCTCTCATGTAAGTTGGGTGTATGGGGGTGTCATGGTTTAGGGGGTGATTGTTAGAATAAATCATGACATGTTGCCATGCTGTGGTGCATGGTAGTGTCCAGGGTGCGTTACGTCGCATTTGGACATGCCAGGGTCAAGATGGAACCACTGCTGCGCATGGAGGTTGCGGCCACGCCGTGGTTTGAACGCCGCGGTGACAAACTCACCTGTATCTTGGCTCTTTTCTTTATTCACTGGACTTGGCAATTTTGCAGAAAGGAATACAGGGGCTACATATAGGTCACGGACTCACAAGGACCTTCATGTCATGATCTGCATGACACGCTCAGTGATGTCGAGAGCCTCTAGCTCGTTCGGACATCACGGCTTCTTCATGCGAACCGGCAACCACGCACACCACACACTCTCTCAAAATAGACATGCACACACTACTCACTCCTAACAACTTATGACTAAAACAGTCATGCACACCACCACGGACAACTAAGATGAAACATTTCTGGCAACCTCATGCGCACACCACGGACAATCAAGATGGAGCATTCCTGGCAACCTCTATGCGCAGGACTAGTTCCATCTTGACCACGGTGTGTCCGCAACCTTCATGCGCAGCACTGGTTCCATCTTGACCATGGCATGTCCAACTGCGACGTAACGCACCCTGGACACTACCATACACCGCAGCGTGGCAACATGTCATGGTTTATTCTAACACACCCCGCTCTCCTACGGTCTTGCCTCGTCGTCACGCACTGGCCCAAGTCACGTCAGCCTCACAGGGTCAGGGTCGCGCGGGCAGGAACGGAGGGCGCGGCATCCCTGGACCAGGCGCAAAGACGCAGGCAGCGAGCGGGCGGAGCCGAGGACGTGCAGACCGGAGCGGCGGGCAAGCAGCTGCACCACGGACATGAGGTGCTGGGAGGGGAGGAGCGTGTGGCTGGGGACAGCCACGGAGACGCGGCGAACATGAGGCAGCTGGGTGCGCGAACCGGTGGCGGCCGGCGTTGCTAATGGCAGGTGACAGAAATGGCAACCGGGAAAACACAAAATTTATTTGAGGACAGCGAGGAAATTTTGAAAATTTTGATGGCAATAAACAGAGTGTTACAGATTTTAGTGGCAACGAAGAAATTTTCTCAAAAAGTTTTGGAGACCATTGAGAAACAACCAGGCCGCTGCCTGCCTCGTAGACCCGGTGCACGGGACCACACGGGCCGAGCGGCAAATGCTGACATGCGTCCCCACGCCGGCGCGTGGGCCAAGTGCGCCGGTCCATGCGGCCGGTGCACCGAGGCGGCGTGGCCTGGTAGTGGCAGAGCCGTTGGGTCGGTTGGCTGCCTCCGCGCCACCGTTGGTTGCCGGGTCGGGCGCCCGGCCACACGGATCTGACGGGCTGAGTGCGGATTGCCGGCGTGCCGCGCTCCCGTCCACATCGCACACCACCACCAGTCCACCACACCACTAGCCGTTATGTCCGCCTGGTTTCCCTCGCCCTGTTCCACGAATTCTTTTTTTCCAATAATGTAATCCTTTCCATCCCACGTCCCACCTATTTTCTTTTGCAATAATAAAATAATTGTTAGTTGGGTATTCATCTAAAAATTAGCTAAACCGTTAGCTAAACCTGTTTGGATTTAAGGTAGGTCTGTTTGGCACAACATTACAGTTTCATGAGCTGTAGAGCTGTTTTTTTTACCAAAGACTCATTTACAAAACTGCTTCATAGGTAAAGTTGTTTTTCTTCTCCTCTCACGAAGACATGAGTTGAGATGAAGTTGAAAAAAAGTAGCTTATCCTATCTCTCTCATTTCTCTCTCATACATGCATGAAGTTGTCGTTGAAGCTGGTTTTTTCCAAAACAGTTCAGCTTCACCTAGAAAGTTGCTCATAAAGTCATTAAAACAAACAGTTTTACCAGTGAAACTGAGCTGTGCTAAACGAAGCCTAAGTATTAACAGCTGATTATTGTCTCCTTAGATCCAAACACTATACCACAGCCCAGATTTAGCGTCGCCCGGTGGGTCGTTATAAGTCATTTCAGCGACCTACGGTCGGTCGTTATAAACCTATAGCGACACTTATATCTGACGTTGATACTGGCGTCGTTAAAAACTTTTAACGTCCGACCGACTTTTAACGACCGACCGTCTAACGTTATGTAAAAGATATAACGACAGATGTTCTGACGCCTTTTATAAACTTATAACGACAGACTGTCTGATGATATATATTTATAGCGACCAACTACCCAACGCTATGGATACAAAAAATTAACATATAATATCGTATATTGTTTATATGTTAACCACACAATCAACACTAACCATGTCATACATTCAAACAATACACAGTCATGGAACACACATATAAACTGGACCAAAGCTCACATGTTATATTAAAGCCATCATAATATGTCATGCCATTTTACACACAATTCATGGCAAACAAGAGCTAAGATGAAATAAGTTTGGCCAAAATGCTAGATGTACTAGAGATATTCGGTTCCACAACCCATATCTCATCCACTCTTTACAAAATGATCCACCTCTAGTAAGTACAAACAAAAGTTTTCATCTATAGCTAGGATGTCCAAAACATGTCGTCATGAGCACTTTGATCCAATCAGTGGCTGCAGTCTACTTCCAGCTATTTCCTCCCACCACCTGTAAATAAAAGTTGAAATTCATCAAAAAAAAACACAACAAAAAACTTCATAAAAGGCACTTTACCTGATACTCCTGAGAATCCACGAGCTGGCTCCTAGTGCTTGGTGAGGAGGCGCCTGTAGATGCTGCGGCTATTCTTAGGGCAGAGATCCAAAGAGCACCTTCTTGTTCTACGCCTCAGCCAACCACGATACAACCTGCTGCCTGCAATAGAGGAACCACAGATCCATGATTTAGTTATTAATGAGGAGGTGACGAGATGATCTACAGGTGTACTGAGATGCTGCAGAGCACACAGAAAAACTGATAACTTAGCTGGCTGGTACTATAGTGCTGTTTTTTTTTTGTATATGACTGAATGAATGACTGAACGAACATACATATATAATGCTCTTAAATTTACAGTTAATTATCACATAATCGAGTCTCATTAAAATGCATGGCAGGCAGTTCTGCATCAAAGAAAATACTACTGCTGATCTACTTAACTGGATCAAATCTTGTACTGCAGCCCATGTTCATATAGTAGCACACAGTCACATACTGATACTGCTAGTTTGACATTTCATCTCTATAGCACAAAAAAAACACAGGAAATTAGACCACGCTGACTCAGCTGACTAGTACTATAGTGCTGTTTTTATTTTTTTTGTATATGACTGAATGAATGACTGAACGAACATACATATATAATGCTCTTAAATTTACAGTTAATTATCACATAATCGACTCTCATTAAAATGCATGGCAGACAGTTTTGCATCAAAGAAAATACTACTGCTGATCTACTTATCTGCATCAAATCTTGTACTGCAGCCCATGTTCATATAGTAGCACACATAGTCACATACTGATACTGCTAGTTTGACATTTCATCTCTATAGCACAAAAAAACACAGGAAATTAGACCACGCTGACCTGAAGCCACAATCCTGAAAGCATGGATGGTCGGCCTGTGCACTTGTCAAATTTTCTGCTGTTAGTGATGCTTAACAGCAGCTTCACCACTTGCCAGATCAAGCTGCTACAAATCCACCAAAAAAATTGAATGAAGAGCAGTCAACAGCAGCAAACACAAGTCTAGAGGATGATTGTGGCTCCCTTCCTGCTTTGGATCTGGCTTAGCGGAGGGAGACAGGGGGAGCTGGCTATGACGGTAGTGCAGAGGAACGGAGGAACCCGGAGGGGGTGGAGGTGCGGGTGCAGAGCAACCCAGAGGGGGTGGGGGCGCCGTCCGTGGGGATGGAGGAGGGGGGCTAAGGTCAGTGACGGGGGCGGAGGGAGGGGCGAGCTGAGTTTACCGACTGTGCTGACCTGGAGATGGCGTCTTGGGAAGATTTGAGGTCGCCGGCGCGGATAGGCGAGCTGGGGTCGCCGCCGGGAGGAGCGAAGTTGAGGTCGCCAGCAAATGCTGAGCGCGCGGAGGAGGCTACCGTCGAGGGTGACCGGAGGCCGACCGGCGGCGGCGGGCAGTCTGCAGGGGGCAGCTCGCTCGTAGGGACCGGCGGCGGCGGCGGCGTATTTCTTCGATTCGATGAAAGAGCATGCAGCGGCGGGGTGGCGTGCGTGAGGCTGAGGGTGGGGAATTGGGCTGAGAGTGCAGGCGGGTATAGACATAGGCACTGTTTTTTTTTAATTATTAAGAGATAGGCCCTGTGTTGGCGGGCTGGAATGGCGGGTTGGGGAAAAAAATTCTGACAGGTGGGTTCATGTGAAAGTTAAGCGGGAATGAGGCCCAATTATAGCGAGGAAGTGCAGTCGATTTGTGGCGACGTTCGGTGGGTCGTTAAAAGTAAGATATAACGACTGACCGTCCAACGTTGAAGTAAAATAGAATTAGCGACCGACGATCTGTAGCCAAAACGAGATATAGCGACCAACACTCCGTTAGAAATCTTTAACGTCTAACCTTCCGACATTAATTTGGTATTTTTAACGACCCCCAAATGACGTTAATTTTGGGCTGTGGTGTAGTGAAATATGACGTAATTTGAACTAAGGGCGTGTTTAGTTTAGAGGCTGTAAAGTTTTCAGAGGTACTGTAGCACATGTATAACTATAGCAATTAGTGTCCAATCATGGACTAATTAGGCTTAAACAATTCGTCTCGTAAAATACATGCAAACTGTATAATTATTTTTTTTATCTATATTTAATGCTCTATGTATGACTTCAAACATTCGATGGAATGGGATGAGATATAAAGTTTTTGGGTGGGAACTAAACACCTTAACTTTTAGCCATAATTAGTAACTATTCATGTGTATCAAACAAACTCTTAACATAAGTTATAGCCCTAACTAGTAACTAGTCGTGTATATCAAACGTACCCTTAATATCGTGTTACTAATTTGAAGGAAACAAGGAACGCGGTTATCATTTCACGTCCAAACCACACATGTAGAACCCTGGCAGGCTCGGTAAATGTGGTGGTGCTCGGTCGCGCGCCTCAAGACTGATCTCATTTCCATATATTGAGGCAGGTGCCCGGCCCAAAGACGACGACTCCATGTTTTTCATCGTCCAAAACAAAAACGCCGAATATAAAAATGATCCACCCTCAAGAAATAACGCAGCATCTTTGGAGTTCGACAATGATACAATTAAGACGTCTGGACGGACAGACGCCTCCCACTGCTCACTTCCGTACGTGCTGCTCGTCCAATGACCCTATCCGCTCGTCTCGTACGTGCGCACCGATGCTCGCTGCACCGTTTCCTCCCTACATCACTGTGCTCATCCGTCGACCCCACTCCGCCTCGTTGCCGCCGGTCCCCCGCCGCGCCGCTCCCCATCCCCTACGGCCTCCTCTACGCTGCCTCCTCTGCACCGCGTTCCCCATCGGGCCCAGTCTACCTTGCCCAGCTCCACCGCACTGCCTTCTCGCCGCGACCGGCCCGCTCACCATGACTGCCTCTAACGAGCTGGCGAGCGTCCACATTAGATGCTCCAGCAAGCAGGCGAGGGGGATGAGATTCGTGTGACGTTGCGCCCGCCAGCGAGTTGCTCTTGCCGCTGCCTCACAGCGAGGTCCATGCACCACCGTCGATCTCCGCGCCAACGTGCCTCCATTCGTCCAAGCAAAGCCCATGTTGCAAGAGTATGTTTCAAGTATTTCAAATGTTTCATGTGGATATTGCAAGTGTTTCATCTTGATGTTGCAAAAGTATATCATAATGTTACACATGTTGTAGTGGCTATACACGATGTTTCGAGTGTATGTTCCAAATGTTTCATTTTGTTTTCTAGACGTATATTTTACAAGTGTTTTATTTAGATATTGCATATGTTTTTCACACATATGAAGTGTTTTTAAGTGTTTTTTGTAGGTGTTTCATACGCATGTTTCGAGTGTTCAGCTGTTTCGTATGTATGTTTGCAAGTGTTTCATCTGGATGTTTCAAAAGTAGATCTGGTGTTGAAGCTAGTGTTTCATATGCATGTTTCATATGTTTCATTTGCCTTTAGACTTATGTTGCAAGTGTTGTATCCGGATATTTCAAAAGTAGATCGGGTGTTACATCTCTGTCTTCGCTTTTTTGCTGCCTCACCTTCACCTCGGTGTCTCCTCCTTCTCCTCCCGGCGCCGACTGGGCATATGCTGCCCCCTCCCCCTTCTTCTGGATGCTAGCGTAGCCACTTGCTGGTAGCGTGCATACGCATGAGAAGCGGAAGGGGCACGAGCGGGGACTCCCCATAGTCGGGCGGGTCGGGGGGGCACGGGCCCCGCGTAGGCGAGCGCGGGAGGCAGGTGCCGGGGGAGTGTGCAGGCGCGAGCGTCTGGATGCAGATGTTCGTCTGGACGTCCGGGCGCTAGCACTGTTGTTTGGAGTTTGAATATGCTAATCTCTTTTAGCCCTTGAGGCACTATGCTCACGCCATTGAAGAAGCATCAGTACTTTTAGTGACGGGTGGTCAAGAATATTGGTAGCCCTTTTGTAAGCCTGAATGCACCAAGACACGATCGACTATGCCCCTCTTTTTTTTTTTTTCCTTTTGGCCTTTTTGGGACACGATATGAACAATCAATTCTACAAAACAAAAGAAAAGTTAAGAAAAAAGGGGCATGTCTTGTGTGAAACTAAATAAAGATATATTATAAATAAATGAATTTTGATTTATGTATGCACCTATGTGTGTGTGTTTTTTTTTTCTCGTTTTCCCGAAGAGTGTGCGTGTCTTAATTTCTTATCTACTCCAGTGACCTGTCCATGCATTTTCCCCTCCACGCCCCCTTTTTGCTATTTCAAATGTAACCTTTACCCTTTTTTGTGAGGATGTATTCTGCTGGGCTGGAACCTCCGAACCTGGAAACATTATATACGTTGACGCAACTTCCCCTCTGCCTGCCTTTCGTGACCCACAAAGAAATGTGCCAAAAGTGTACGTACTCCTTCTGTCCCAAAGTAGATATTATTTTCGCTTTTCGAGAAATTAATTTTTTAAAATTTTAACTAATCATATGTAAAAGAATAATAATATTTATAATACATAATTATTATCATTAGATAGATAGTTAAATATACTATCATAATAAATTTATTTAGAAATATACAAATCTAATTAAAATCTTTGACCAGCACGTATCCATGACGTCATGTATCATGGGAGACGGAGGGAGTACGTGCAGAGTGACGTACGTATGCAGCTATATTCATCAGCTTTCAGACCCTTTTTACCGTTGACCATCTGCGGCACCTGTTACACGGAATCTTTGACACGAGTATTAAATATAGATAAAAATAAAACTAATTACACAGTTTAGACGAAATGAACGAGACGAATCTTTTAAGTCTAATTAAGCCATGATTAGACACTAATTACTAAATAACAACCAAAAGTGCTACAATAACATTTCGTAAAATATTTCAGGAACTAAACAAGCCCCTGGTGGTGGGTCGACCAAGTTTGACTCTAAAAAATTTTTTGGAAAGAATTCCTATAGCACTTTCGTTGTTGTTTGATTAAATTTATCCAACTATGAACTAACTAGCCTTAAAAGATTCGTCTCGACATTTACAGACAAACTGTACAATTAGTTATTTTTTTACCTACATTTAATGCTCCATGCATGCGTTAAAGATTCGATGTGACGGATATTGTGCAAAAATTTTTAGGCCTTTTTAAACTAAACAGGACCCAAAGTTTATATTACCAAGGCCCCGTTCACAAAATATTTCCTCCGTCACTCGTCACATCAAATCTTTGACGCATGCATAGAGCATTAAATATAGGTAAAAAAATAACTAATTGTATAGTTTATCTGTAAAGTTCGAGATGAATCTTTTAAGCCTAATTAATTCATGGTTGGATAAATTTTGTCAAATAATAACGAAAATGCTACAGAAATATTTTCCCTAAATATTTCGGAAGTGAACACAGCCAAAACCAGATGTCACATGTCAGTGCGTAACTGTAGTCAGATTCTGCTGCCTTGTTTAGATCCCTAAATTTCACCTCAAATTCCACTATGCAAAAAGAAGATTCTCCGTCACATCAAAATGTCGGCACATATATGGAGTACTAAATGTAGATGAAATTAAAAACTAATTGCACAGTTTTGTTGTACTTTGCGAGACGAATATTTTAAGCCTAATTAATCAATATTTAGACAATTATTACCAAATAAAAACAAAATTGCTACAGTGTAACGGGACATTTACTATGTAAAATTTGGATCCCAAATTTGGGATCTAAACGAGGCCTGAAGTACTACTGCTTGCTAAGCATTGGATATCGAGTAAATACGGCACGAGCCTTTTTTTTTCCTTTTTCACCCTGTTCGTTTGAGCTATTCAGCGAAATCAGCAGCCATCCAGCAGTGTTTTTCTCTCACAACAAACCAGCGAACAGTACTTTCAGCCACAATAAACCAGCGAAACGAACAGCCTGTTTGTTTGTTCATGTACCGCACATGTGCTATCCATCCGATACAACAAAATTTGTAGCATAGCCGGTGATTTTTTTCTTCTTTTGAAAAGGAAAGTGTTCCGGTAGACTGGGGGTATTACCAAAAGGATAATCCATACTTACTTGTTTTATTAATAAAGTTTCTTATATTTAATAGATCCAGAAAAAATGCGAGTACCCAGGGTATAAATCAAGAAACTCAGGAACGACAGGTTCTACCGCAACAAATCCAACAAACTACGCTTCCATGGGTTGAAAGCACGTAACCAATGTGTACGTTGGCCGATCTAACATTTTTATGAAATACTACTAATCTAATGTCATTCAATGTTGTGGAACCATTCCCTCATTTGTTGCAACCACCCAATTTAGCTATCGCTATACACTTGTGAAACTATTAACGGGCACAACCAATGTGTACGTTGGCAGTAAACGACCACCACCCCGCGCACACGATTCCTTTCCCTCCCCTCCGCACGACGGCAAAGGAAACCCAACCGAAACCGCGTGCGCCACGCCCGCCACGGCCACGCGCTCGCCGTCGCCGACTCGCCGCCCGCCGTCCACGCGCGCGCCGGCCCGTGCACTCGTCATGGCCACGTAAAACCGTAAAACCAGCCCCCAAAAAGAGTGCTACTGCCACCCCGAGAGAAGTACAGTAGCAAAAAGAAAAGTCATGCCGCGAGCACAAACGCGCCAGTGGCGTTGGGCGACCGACTCTGCTCTGGTGGAGTCTCTGGCGTGGCCTGGCTGGCCTGGACCAGCGGCGCAGGCACTACGGCCGGCCGTCCGGCCCCAGTGAGTGACGCCGCACGACGCCATCGCACGCGCCGGGGCACCACACCAGCACTCGGCGGCAGTCGGCAGCGTCAGGGGGCCCAAACGCTACGCTACGACCACACGAACACGGGATTCCGACGCGATTAGCCGCGTGCTTATCCGGCGGATACGGCTATTTGCCGCCCTTGATCCTTGCTTAACACGGGAGCGCTCTCTTTGTTCTGCATCGTCGTGTTCCACTGGCGACAGAGAAAGAGAAGGAAGGGGGAGTTGGTAGTAGATCGATAAAGGGCGGCGTCTTTCTTTCCCATCTTTCGTCACCAGACTAGAGGGTAGGGGGTGGGGGATCACAGACAGCAGCGGCCGCTGCACAAAAGCGTTCGTCGGGGCTTTGGATTCCCAGGAATTCCGTCCCAAAGCAGCAGCCCAGCCGAATCGCGGGACCCCGCCGCCCGCGCCGGACCGCCCGCGCACACCGCCCGACAGCGCACGCCTACTCCTCTTCCTCCCTCCCCTGTCCCCTCCAACCGTCCGTCCGTCACCCTCCTCCCGCCGCATCACCCAGAGCAGAGCGGAGCGAGCAAATCTTGGGGCTGGTGGCTGGTGGTGGATTCGCTCGCTCCCCCTTTTTCTTCTCCCGTTTACCCCGGGTCGGGTTGGGTTGGATTTGATTGCGAGGTGAGGTGTGGTTGGGGGTGGGAGAGGGGAGCTCGCTCGCTCGCGAGCGCTCGGGTGGCGGAGTGGTTATACTACTTCCCCGCTTGGCTTCTTGCTGGTGCTGCGCCCACCCCGCTGGGCCGAGTCGTGCCATTAAAGCCGGCGCCTTTGGGTCTCTCTCTCTCCACCTCTCTGTATCCGCCCCCGCTCTCCCACTTCCCTCTCCCTCTCTAGCTGCAGTTTGGTGCCTGCCTGCCTTCCCCCTCTTGCTGCGGTCGGTGGTTGGGGCCGGTCGGGTTCCGACGCCTGCTCGGGAGCTCCACCGGGCCTCCGAAGTCCAAGCCGCCGCCGCGACCTTCCCTGGGCGCCCCGCCCCCTCCGGAATTCTTGCTTTCTTGGGCTTCGAATCTCGCCGCCGGTCCCCGCCACGCGGCTGGCGCCGGGGTTTTGATTCGCGGCGTTTCTTGCAAATTCGGGGTGATTTGGGCCCCTGGATGGCGAGGATTTGAGCGGATTCGAGAGGAACGAGTGGAGGTGGAGTCCTGATTTCGGCACCTGCCGTGGTATGTGCCATGAGGAAGCTCTTCTTCTCCGAGTCGGCCTGCAAGGAGACCAAGCTCCACTCCGCGCCCCACTCATGGCTGCCCCTCGAGAGGGGAAAGCTCTCCAAGTTCTCCGGCCATGCCGCCGCCAGCTCCTCCATGTAAGCCCCCGCCCGTCGCTTGCTCTGCCGTACCTTATTTCCTGTGATTGATTTCGCAAGATGTGCTCCTTTATGCCTGAATTGTGTCGCGCAAGACTCGATCTTTTGGGTACTGATGTCGATTTGGCTGTGCAAAATTGGCTGATTGAGATGTCCATCCTCTTCTGTCTGTGCTGCAGAGATTCCTTGATGAAGATGCCGGAGCCGGCGGTGCTTCCGCACTTCAAGCCCGCGGACTATGTCGACATACTGGCCCAGATACACGAGGAGCTGGAGTCCTGCCCTCCTGACGAGAAGTCCTGCCTGTACCTGCTCCAGTTCCAGGTCTTCCGCGGCCTCGGCGAGGCCAAGCTGTCGCGGAGGAGCCTCCAGTCCGCGTGGGAGAAGGCGAGCACCATCCACGAGAAGCTCATCTTCGGGGCGTGGCTCAAGTACGAGAAGAAAGGGGAGGAGGCGATCGCCGACCTGCTCAGCTCGTGCGGCAAGTGCTCGCAGGAGTTCAGGCTGCTGGATTTCGTGTCGCAGGTCTTCACTGGGTCGCATGTGATGAGCTATGATGATGATGAGTCTGATGAGTTTCGGGGCTCTGCGGTGGTTCATTTCCGGATAAGAGATGATATGATTGCATGCGATCGGCGGAAGCTCGCCACTCTGTCGACTCCACTGTATGCAATGCTTAACGGTGGATTTAGGGAATCCTATCTGGAGGTCATTGACATGTCTAGAAATGGTATCTCCCCTATTGGCATGAGGGCAATCAGTAAATTCAGCCTGTCAGGAAGACTACCATACTTGTCAGCTGATGCTATCTTGGAGGTGCTTGATTTTGCCAATAAATTTTGCTGCAAGGGACTCAAGGATGCATGTGAGCGAAAGCTTGCTTCTTTCGTCTCTTCAAGGCAAGATGCTATAGACTTCATGGAGTGTGCTCTTGAGCTGGGCTGTTCCATCCTTGCTGCTTCCTGCTTGCAAGTGCTCTTGAATGAGCTTCCAGAGTGCTTGAATGATGAACAAGTGGTTAGGATATTCTCCTCTGCAAATAAGGCACAGAGATTGACAATGGTTGGCAATGCATCTTTCTCCCTATATTGCCTTCTTAGTGAAGTCTCCATGAGTACCAACCCAACATCGGATGTCACTGTAAGTTTCTTGGAAAAGCTGGTAGAGTCGGCATCAGATTCTAGGCAGAAGCAGCTGGCCTTACATCAGCTGGCATGCACCAGATTTCTAAGGAAAGATTACCCTGAATCTGAGCGCCTGTTCAATGCTGCCTTTTCTGCTGGCCATCTCTATTCGTTAGCGGGTTTGGCTAGATTGGCCTCTCTGAGGGGTAATAAGCATTTTGCTCTCAAGTTGCTAGACTCTGTTATGTCATCTCGGTGGCCTCTTGGGTGGATGTATCAAGAGAGAGCACTATATTTGGAGGGTGATAACAAGATAGAAAATCTTAACAAGGCTACTGAGTTGGACCCTACTCTTACATATCCCTATATGTTCCGAGCTGCATCTTTGATGAAAAGGCAAAGTGTTGAAGCCGCATTGATGGAGATCAACCGGATCCTTGGATTCAAGCTGGTGCTGGAGTGCTTAGAACTGAGGTTCTGTTGCTACCTTGCTCTTGAGGATTATAGGGCTGCCTTATGTGACGTGCAGGCAATCCTCACTCTTGCCCCAGATTATCGTATGATTGGTGGCCGGGTTGCTGCCAAGCAGCTGCGAATGCTAGTGCTAGAGAATGTAGAGCAGTGGACAGCTGCTGACTGTTGGATGCAACTTTATGATCGCTGGTCGTCTGTGGATGATATAGGGTCCCTCTCTGTTATATATCAAATGCTGGAGTCAGATAATGCCAAAGGAGTTTTGTACTTTAGGCAATCTTTGCTTCTTCTCAGGTAAATAAATTAATTTATGTTATTGCTTAGAAGAATAGTTTGCCTAAACCAGTATTATAGAGTAACACAATAATGGTCATAGTAGATGCTCATGCTATTGCACATGGTTTGGCAACTTGGCGTCTTGGCATGTCTTACACCTACTAGTATCATGTGTCTGAAAGCTGGAATGTTCTCACATGTTTGTCTTGTCAGCATGTTTGCACATGTCTTCTGTGCTAAGTGCTAACTTACTGCATATGTTTTTTATGATATCACTATTTGGGGTGTTAGGATTGATATGGTTTCATTTTATGTTACCAGATTAAACTGTCCTGAGGCGGCAATGAGGAGTTTGCAGCTTGCTCGTGAGCATGCTGCAAGTGATCATGAAAGGCTTGTCTATGAAGGATGGATATTGTATGATACTGGCCACTGTGAGGAAGGACTGCAGAAAGCGGAAGCATCAATTGCAATACAAAGGTCATTTGAGGCATTTTTTCTGAAAGCTTATGCTTTGGCCGATTCAAGTCTTGATCCTTCGACCTCAGCAACAGTTGTATCACTTCTAGAAGATGCATTGCGGTGTCCCTCAGATAGACTTCGGAAGGGTCAGGTAAGGGCTCTTTTTTCCCTCCGCATCATTTCCTGAATTTCACTTAGCTAAATGGACCATGAATGATCAGGAGCTGTTGTCCTTTTTCTGCCTTGACATGCTGCATAATGCTGGGATTTAAGACATCTTGTACCAAAAACTGGAATATAGTTGCCAGTTGCCACTATTTATTTTTTCCTAAACTTTCATCATTCTCCTTGGAAAATATGAAGTGGAAATTTATTGCTACATTTGTTGAGTAGTCGCTTTTTTGGGGGTGGAGAGGGGTCTTAGATTGTTGCTATTGCTTTCATTCTTCACCTATGCATTTGTTCAATTGCCAGGTGTTGCTAAATTTTGTTAAGAAGTTAAGATGTCCTATTTATTCATTGACCATTGTTGCATTAAGTATGGGAATGTCAGTCTCACTCTTAAAAATGGTTGTCCTGTTTCTCCTAACATGGCAGCTGATCAACTGGACTCTTGGGTACACTCTTAAGTTTAATTTTATTTCCTGCCAAGTAGTTGGCCTGTTAGCTAAGTTAGAGCATCTGATATCATCACTATTACTGGAAATTTTCACTTCAACCTTACAGATAAATGAAGCACTCCTTTCAATGGCTAATGAAAAGATTTTTTTTAAAAAAAATACATGAACTTGAGAAACTGCCCTGTTTGTCTCTTTGTCATTCTAGTTTGAGATGTGCATAACTGCAACTTACTGATAATTATCTAACATCTTGTAGGCTCTAAACAACCTCGGAAGTGTTTATGTGGATTGTGGAAAGCTAGACCTGGCAGCTGAATGCTACATTAACGCCCTAAAGATTGGCCACACCAGAGCGCATCAAGGCCTTGCAAGGGTTCATTTCCTTCGGAACAACAGAGCAGGTGCATACGATGAAATGACCAAGCTGATAGAGAAGGCCAGGAACAATGCATCAGCATATGAGAAGAGATCTGAGTACTGCGACCGGGAGCTGACAAAAACAGACTTGCAGATAGTCACCAAACTCGACCCTCTGCGAGTCTATCCCTACAGATACCGTGCTGCTGGTAAGCACCGCATCCTGCTGCATGGCATATCCAGTTTCTTATAATTTTAGTATGACAAAGCTAGGACGTGATGTGATCCTAAGCCACCAGATTCAAAGCAGATTGAAACTTAGAATATAAAATTCTTGATGCAGTAGTTTATAATAATTGTTAATAGACGTAGCTCATCTGCTCAACTTCCAGTGGTTCGTGCTACTTTAACGAACCAACTACTCTGGTTCCTGACATTAGCTGGTGAGAAGTCAATGTAGTCTGCCATTGTCTATGTTCAACTTGGTCAGTAGGTGTAACAACCATAATATACTCACTCAGTCCATGAATTAGCTCATCTGTTCACTGTTCTGTCGCCTCATTTGCTGACGCAGACTCTTTCCTAATTTGATTCTGGTGCTCAGTGCTGATGGACAACCACAAGGAGAAAGAGGCCATCGCGGAGCTGACCAAGGCAATCGCCTTCAAGGCGGACCTGAACCTGCTCCACCTGCGCGCAGCCTTCCACGAGCACATCGGCGACATCTCGAGCGCCCTCCGGGACTGCCGCGCGGCCCTCTCGGTGGACCCCAACCACCAGGAGATGCTGGAGCTTCACCACCGGGTGAACAGCCAGGAACCCTGAGCGAGCGCCCCATGGTGTACATAGAGGACAGGAGCCCTCATAGCCATACCAGTGTATGTTTTGTACCATACACACAGCAGATCAATGTAAGGACAGTAGAAAGCCAGTTTAGGTCCCTCCCTCCCTCCCCTTGAAAACCATACACCCCATTCCTTGTGTCCGTAATTAGATATGTTGTTTGCTATAGCCTCCCCTTAGTAAATTATTGTTGTCGATTGTGATCAAGCCTCCAAATTGTACCCGCCATGTGGCCCACCGGCCCATGCTGCCAGAATCAAGAAGTTTTGACTGTACCATGTGTACGTAAATGAAATGGGAAAAAGGATGAATGGAAGCTTTTGTCGGCGCGAAACTGTCAGGCATGCAGGCAACTTGCCGAGCACTGATTGATTGCGCATGTGCAGGTTGATTTATCTGTGAGTGTTCTTTGTTTAATGCTACTACCCATCAATCAGGATCACTAACATGCTGTCATTATTGCACTGATTGGGGGTGAGGACTGAGGGAGAGCAATGGCTGACAACAGCTTCTGAAAATGAATGGTCAATGGTTGAGGACCGGGGACGGGGGACAGGGCGGGGCATCATTTTCTGAGGCTGAATGGTCCATGAATAGTGAATCGGAACGTCTCCCTAGTTGGGAGAAAGAAATCGTAGAATTCCTTTTCCCCATGATGAGCAGCACTTGTTGGTGTGCTTGTATGTGACGTTTGGCTACTCTGAATTGTCTGATGCATCAGGGATTAGCATGCAGTCACTGATGACGACACATTGGATGATTTACATATATGTGAAGTTTAAAAGAAAATAAAAATTGAGATAGAAATCCTCGGACAAAACCTAGCGAGAAGCGACTTTCAGCGTCATCCTTTCCCACCCTCATTTACATACATCTTACGAGTAGGAGATCCGCCTCGAGCTGATGGTCTGAAAATTCGCACAAATTCCTACACTGTACGTACTATCCGTAGCTTTGTCATCTTGGTTTGTTTTTCGTGGAACCGTTCACATATTTTCGTTGGTTTGCCGAACAACAATCTCAACAAATACGATCCCATGCATGTCCTATCACCAAGATCTCCTACACAAATTGAAAATGGGAAAGAAGCTAAGGTGCGTCAATTAGGTGGTTGGTGTAACCATCCAGGCACAAATGACAAAAGTTTCGAGGCCTTTCGCTGGCTTTCTTTGTGCCCAACTTCCGGTCGCCAATGCAAATGTCGAAAACGTCAAGAAAATTGGCTTTCTTTGTGCCCAACTGCCGGTCGCCAAATGTCGAAAACGTCAAGAAAACTCACGTCATGGGGGTAGCCCCCAACTTTTGTGGTGGAGTTTCGGCGGCAAGCTTCCCTGTGAGAGGTACACGAAGAGAAAACGATGTGAATGCGTTGAATGTTTCACGGGCGACGGTGCATATCGGATGAGCATGGAATGAGAACAAAGTGAGGATAAGAACGACTAAGGTGATGACAAGTTCGTAGAATTGGCTTCTCGAGCACAAAAACAAGTTTCAAGCTAGATGAGACTCAATTAGCAAAAGAGGACCCTTAATTACTAGCAACTCGATGAACAAGTAGACTCTATTAAATGGACCCTTACTTATAAGGGGGTGTTTACTGTTCAATCATTGTATAAAAGAATAGTAAACCAAATGGCAATGCCTCGAAATAAAGCGCTTTGGAAGCTCAAGGTACCCCTAAAAGTCAAAATTTTTGTTTGGTTATTAATAAAATGGGTGATTTTAACAAAATAAAATCTTTTAAAACAAAATTGGAAAGGTGACAACAAATGTTATTTTTGTAACAACAAAGAAACCATCCAAAATTTATTTTTTGAGTGCCATGTAGCACGTTTTATTTGAAGGATTGCTCACATAGCCTTTGGTTTACAACCACCAAGATATATGACTGTTTTTTCCAAACATGGTTACAACACGTAGACTCAAAGTTGTGACCTCAAATTCGAGTAGGAGCAAGCTCAATATTTTGGTCTATATGGTTGACCAGAAACGATGTAATATTTGACAAAAAAATATTTTACTCTTATTTACACGTTATTTTCAGGGTGACCCAATGGATGCAGTTTTGGTCCATACTTCAAAAGGAGGCCGACCAACCAAATTTGAAAAGGGCATGCCGAGTGATGGAGACCGTAGCAACGGAGATTTTAGCTAAGAATGGATGTTTGCTTTCTAATAGGCTTAGAGCTTAATTTACGTATACAGTCTCCCACACTTTCGACATTTTTTGAGAGCTTTTCTTTATCAGCTAGTGGCTGAAACGATGTAATAATGAATGGTTGAGTGCAAAACTCCTGCAGAGGCCGGAATAAAATTCCTCTATCCAAAAAAAAAAAAGCAAAAGAGGACCACCTTTTTGGAATGGGATATATACTTCGTAGCTGTGCTATCCTGTTTTTAAGTATGAAAATTAGGCATAAGCTTACTTTGATTTCCTGGACATCTTCAGTACAGCCTTATGCCTTTTTGAGCCCTTTGATTATTTGTGAATCACCGTATATGTGAACATTTTGTGAGCCCGCCTCTCAGATCATGAGCATTGCAACTACTAGTATGTACAACAGTGCTCCTTTAATATTGTTGGGGGTGTTCGGCTGCAGCAAAAAGCAGCTGCTGCTTGACGCTACAGTATTTTGAGGGAGAAGAATAAGCATCAGCTGCAGGAACAGGTGCTTTCACTACTGGTCTCGCATGCGGCAAAGGCCCAAAAACCCTCGGCAAAGGTTTTGCCGAGGGCGGCCCTCGGCAAAGGTTTTGCCGAGAGCCCTCGGGAAATTTTGAGACGGCGAAGGGGTCTTTGCCGAGGACCCTTTATCGGGCACACAACAAAGCCTTTGCCGAGAGCTAAAAAAACCCTCGGCAAAGAAAAACCCTCGGCAAAGAAAAAATAAAAAAAAAACCCGAAAAAAATAGCAAAATAATTTTATTTTTTTTGGAGGCGCTGACGAGCCATCACTACCACCCGCGGGATTTTTTGTAGCATTTTATACAGTATTTTTGACCCTATTTGTGAAGTCGTGGTCGGTGGGATTCGAACTCGTGACCTCTCACACCCTCTCTCACTTACCTCCTCTAACCACTCCAACCCTTTATCACTTGTGTTTATATTCCATTTCGATTCCCCATATATTATAACAAACCGAGTGTAAATTGATTGTTTGAGGCACTAAATGAATTCAAATGAAAAAGTTGTCAACTACAAAGTTTCGTAACTTTTCGAGATCTACAACTTTCGTTTAGAGTGTTTCTCCATCCGAGGTTTTTTTTTTCAAAATTTCAAATTTCAAATTTTAAACTTAAGACGCAATTATCGGCAATTAGATGCTTTCAAATGAAAAAATTGTCAACTACAAAGTTTCGTAACTTTTCGAGATCTACAACTTTCGTTTAGAGTGTTTTTCCATCCAAGACTTTTTTTAAAATTTGAAATTTAAAATTTCAAACTTTAAATATAAATATCCTCAATTAGATGTTTTCAAATGAAAAAGTTATCAACTACAAAGTTTTATAACTTTTCAAGATCTACAACTTTCGTTTAGAGTGTTTTTCCATCCGAAACTTTTTGAAAAATATCTTTGCCGAAGGCCATAAGGTAGCTCTCGGCAAAGACCCTCTTTGCCGAGGGCCATAATGTAGGCCCTCGGCAAAGACCCCCTTTGCCGAGGGCCTACATTATGGCCCTCGACAAAGACCCCCTTTGTCGAGGGCCTACATTATGGCCCTCGGCAAAGAGATTTTTCAAAATATATTTTGAGGCACTAAACGAATTCAAATGGAAAAGTTGTCAACTACAAAGTTTCATAACTTTTCGAGATCTACAACTTTCGTTTAGAGTGTTTTTCCATCCAAGACTTTTTTTAAAATTTGAAATTTGAAATTTCAAACTTTAGATATAAATATCCTCAATTAGATGCTTTCAAATGAAAAAGTTGTCAACTATAAAGTTTTATAACTTTTCAAGATCTACAACTTTCGTTTAGAGTGTTTTTGCATCTGAGAATTTTTGAAAAATCTCTTTGCCGAGGGCCATAAGGTTGGCCCTCGGCAAAGACCCTCTTTGCCGAGGGCCATAACGTAGGCCCTCGGGCCCTCGGCAAAGAGAATTTTCAAAATACATTTTGAGGCACTAAACGAATTCAAATGAAAAAGTTGTCAACTACAAAGTTTCGTAACTTTTCGAGATCTACAACTTTCGTTTAGAGTGTTTCTCCATCCGAGACTTTTTTCAAAATTTCAAATTTCAAATTTCAAACTTAAGACGCAATTATCGGCAATTAGATGCTTTCAAATGAAAAAGTTTTCAACTACAACATTTTATAACTTCTCAAGGTCTACAAATTTTATTTTGATTGTTTGGTCATTTGTTCAACCGACGTGGTGGTTCTAACATATTTCACAATCCTTATATATCCTCTCTAGTAGTTTCATGAAACTTATTAGAGAGATGTAGATTTTATGAACAACATTACTATTGATTTGTTAAATGAAGAAATGACCAATATATACTTTGTAGATCTTAAAAAGTTAAACAATTTTGTAGTAGAAAACTTTTTTATTTGAGTTAATTTAGTGTCTCAAAATATATTTTAAAAAATCTCTTTGCCGAGGGCCGTAAGGTAGGCCCTCGGCAAAGACTCTTTGCCTAGGGCCAATAGGGAGGCCCTCGGCAAAGATTTTTTTTGCCGAGGGCCGTTTCTTTGCCGAGGGCTGGCCCTCGGCAAAGGCCTCTTTACCGAGGGCCTGTCTTTGCCGAGGGCTCCTTCGGCCGGCCCTCGGCAAAGAGGGCCTTTGCCGAGTGCCCGATATTTGGCCCTCGGCAAAGCCGAAAGCCCTCGGCAAAGGCTGCGTTTCCGGTAGTGTTTCTCTTGCTGCTGCTACAGTAAATTTTGCACCCACGTGAAGAGAAATACATACCACTAACAAAATACTCCATAAAGTTTTAAGGGTGCTATGTTAGTTGTGCACATACTATTTTGATTTTCCGCCATAAAGTTTGCAAAAATGCATGTTCCAGCATTTGCTACTCATTTGTTTATTTCAATTTTCAAGAACACAAGAGTGGTGGACCCACATGCACCCTATGTTTGTTTTTAGACTCTACTAGCAGGCGTACGCGCACGCCGAGTACACTCATCTGTACACTTTCTCTCTTCTTCCTCACACGTTATCTTCTATTCTTCTTCTTCCTCACACTCCCTAGCGGCTGGCTCACCCTGCCTGGCTCCAGCGCCATGGACGTTGCCTCCACTGCCGCCCTCGGCCACAGCCACCTCTAACTTGAGCTTCTCTTGATCCGGTGCGAGCACCCCCACCTCCACCACCTTTCGGGCTTCGGCGACGAGCTGCCACCTCTGTCTCCGCCATCCGCCATTTCCACGCTAATCCCAAGCTTCTGCTCTTCTTCTCTAGTGGACGCCCTCGCCACCGGCATTGCCCAACCACACCCCCCCCCCCCCCCCCGCTCGGCGGGCAGCGCTCCCGCCCTCTGTCGTCGTCTCGACCATGGCCACCGCCTGTCTGGCAACCTCTCCCCGGCAACCTATTCTAAGCGTGGAGAGCATACAAACCCCTAAATCCCTAAACCCCAACACCACCACTTGCTTCGTCTCCAACGGCGGCGATGGCAGATGAGTTCACCTATGTTTTTTTGTCGTTTAGTATGTTTGCGCTGAAGTCTTTCTACATGCACGTGCAAAAACAAGCATTTTAGTTGTTTTTGTTTTCTTCTGCGTGTACTAGTACCACCGCTTTGGGCTTTGGCCCAAAGTCTCCGTTCCTTGGCAACTGAAATCACTAGGTCCACCACTACTAGCTTGGGGCTCGCTGGCTCGCTAGTACGAGGCCCACTGTTCCATTCCATTCATGAGTTATCTCATGAACTAGCTCTAGTTTATAAATTGTAGCTAACATCATATATAAAATCTAGCAGCATAATTCTCACCAACAGAAAAATGCAAACCATGATAAAGCGCATGTGTATGTCAAATAAACTTTGGCCACTTCTAAACAAGTATCTTAATGGGCCATACAAATAATGCCACTGGGTGGATTATTGTCACGTAACACTGTAACAGCATCTTCGTATCTTCATAAACAGCAGAAAGCAAGTACAAACAGGCTGAAGGGGGTATTCATAACCACCCGGAGGCACAGACACATCACACGTACACCACCAAACAATTGAATCGAAACACTAAACACACAAATGATGAAATATATAACGCGCAAAACAGGGAATGGAGGCACGGGCACTGCTACGCACCCACGTAGGTACCATATTGGACTTGGACCCACCTGGCAGTAGCTCCCAGGCAGCCTGTTGATCTTCTTCATCCTCTGACGGGCTATCTGAACCTGTATCTGAGAAAGACACGGGTGTACGCTGATATCATCATAAAACGTTTCTTAATTGCCGAAAGGGCTTTGATAAATTCTTGTGTATCTATATATCAAAGAGGCGCGCAAAAAATGGCAAACGTACATACCTGTCCGAGTCTGAGACTCACTCAGTTCACCGTCACAATGGGTTCGTTTGTATTCTGAGCTAGTTGGTCCTGGATTTTCTTCTTGAGCACACCTTTCTTGCGCCTTTCTTCTAGTGCTTCTTCCTCAATTATCTTGCGGAGAGTCTCAGGATCAGGAGCGGCGTTTATCCTGTCCGAATCCCAAAGAAAGGGAACTCTGACCTGGACCTCGTTGATGCTGGGGAGAAATCCTAGCCCAGAAAAATCAATTTCATTATGTACTTCCCCTGCGACCTGCAGCCGCTCCAGTTTGGGCATTGCTCCTTGCTCAAATTTGACCGACTTGATGTTCCTTGTCACCTCAAGGGTAAGCACCCTGAGGCTTCCGAATGCTATTCCGCCCTGCAGAGATTTGAAACCAAGTTCTTCACACTGAAACGATGACCGACACAGAACTAGAATTTCCAGGCTCGGTAGTTTCCCAAGGAATTCCATAGCAGCATCGTGCTCCAATAGCCTAGTGCCTACTAGTTTCAACTTCACAAGATGCTGTAGCTCCTTGATCCATTGAGGCAACTTTTCCAGATTTCCGTACAGCTTGAGGCTCTGCAGGTTTTCCGGAGGTGAGGATATCTCGTCCAAGCAACCACACAAACCTGGCTTTCCTGCTGAACTCACCGACAGTGATTCTAGTCTGCTGAGATTGGAAATGGCCGAGCAAACGCACGGCCATTCTTCTTGTTGATGCAGCTCACTCCTAACTTGCGCAACCCCGTGAGCATTCTGATGTCCCGTAGAACGTTATTTCCCCTTCCGACATTCACTTCTCGTAGTGTGTGCAAGTCTTAAGCTTTTTGATACCCCTTGGCACCATATCACCTCTTTCTCCATCTGCTCCCGTCACGACTGCAGGGAATTTCACGCAACAAACGAAATTCCAGGCATCACGCCTGGTAAGGGCCTTACGGTTGAGGCCATCAATGCCCAAAAGAAGAGGTAAGCAACATGTCGCACAGAGACACGCCCCGACAAGACACCTCTCCATTAAACTATCATTTTCCTCTCTTACATAATCTGATTTTCTTCCAGCATGGATGTACTGTAGCTTCCGAAGTTTGATGATGGTTTTTGGCAGAGCATCTACCAATGTATCTCTGACATCTAGCGTTTGGAGTTGCCTTAGGTTGCCTAAAGAATCTGGTAGTAGATGAATACCCATGCATCCTCGTAGAGAGAGGTATTTTAGGTGAATAAGCTTCTAAATCTGATCAAGATGATGATATTTTAGATCCCAATTAGTCCCTTCCAAGTCGAGCACTCGTAGAAACCTCATCTTGTTAGAAATGAAAAATGGCCTCCGCTCGCCAAACAGTGATAGTGATCGTATTCTGGACAGGTCCACTATGCCCTCGAATTCACTCTTATCTCCTTTCCAGTTACTACTTATGGCAAGATGACGAATTGCCCCATGGATATTAGAGCTGCCGGCTTCAAGTCT